>VZTJ01000523.1:3544115-3573088 GCA_013397795.1 Orthonyx spaldingii
GGGGGAGCATTCCCGGTGCCCGGGACGGGACGGGCTTCGACCCGCTCCGCTCCACGCGGGGCCGCGGAGTCACTGGCGGTCCGGTCCCGGTCTGGGTCCGCGCCGTCTCTCCTGGTCCCGCCGCTCTGCCGGTCCCGATCCCGGTCCCGATCCGAGCCGCTCTACCAGCACCGGTTCACAGGTGAGCCGCGGGATTCGCGCACCTGCCCGCCCGCGGCGGTCCCGACCCGACGGGAGCCGCCCCGGTGCCGGTGTCACCGCCGGGCGGAGGCGATTGCGGGGTCGGGGGGACCGGCGGGACCGGCGGCGGGTCCCGCTCCCGGCAGCGCAGCGGCAGCGATACACGTGGGCTGCAGCCGGCTCCGTGATCACCTCCGAACGCCGGCGGTACCGGGCCGGGCGGCACCGGGCCGAGCGGGGGCCCGGAGATGCGGAGATCGGAGCCGGCAGGGTCCGGGGGGTGCCGGGGTGCCGGGCGGGCGATGCGGGGTGGCCGTGCCGCGGCGGAGCCCCCGGCCGGGACGTGCCCGGGCATATCCCGGCGCGCTGCCGCCTTCTCCCGAGCGGGCGGCGGGGGCGCCGGCGGGGCCGCGGGGGTCTGNGCACCCGCGTGGGCGCCGCGCTGCCCCCGCAGCCGTCCCGCCGCCAGCCTCGCCTCGGCTTTATTTTCCAGAAACGAGCAGCTGCCAGATGCGGGAGTCGGCAGGTTTAGGTTGCATATTGGGAACAGTTTCTTCCCCCGAAAGATTTTTTTTGCCCTGCCACGGGCAGCGGTGAAGTCTCCATTTGGGGAGATTTAATGGGCGTGTGGATGGGGAACATGGGGTAGTGGTGGCCTGAGCATGCTGGACACCATGGTTTCCGAGAGCTTTTACGGCTTCAGTGATTCTCTGATTAATGCGAGAAGATAGTGACAGTTACTAAGAATTAGATGTGGGACAAAGCAGAGATGGAAATCCAAAGCTTTATGCAAATTGATAGGAACTTTGAAAGTGTTACTTGAGATACTTGGTAAGGCAGAGCGTGGCTTTCCAAGGTGGGCAGCCCTAACTTGGCAAAAATCACTGGAAAGTGGGCATTGTGCCCTGGGGACTCCTGCCGGGCGCTAAAGAGGGGTGAGAGCAGCCCGGAGCACTTCCTCTCCCACCCGCGCACGGTGCTTTCACTTAAAGCAAACAAAAGTCCCCAGCCACTCCTGATAAAATAATTAGTGAGCAATTGTGTGCGTAGGATCTCCAGACTGGGAAACCTGCTGATTTCCAAGCCACGTGGAAAGCCTCAGATTCCACCTTTTTTCCTCTTTTTTGCTTCTGTGAGAAGCCCTTTGCCCACAGGGGTCCCGGTGCTGCAAAGGTTCTCCCAGCATGGTTTGTAGCACAAGGAGATGAGGAGACGCTGCCCGGAGCAGAGTGAGGGAATGGCTGAGCAGGAGACTGTAACTGACTGTGGCCAACCATGAGGCATGCACTCATATTTTCCAGATAGCATTTTTTCCCCTGCTTCTCACTTGCAGTTCTTATTTAGGATTTCAGCTCTCTGTTTTCAGGTTCCAATGTATACAAATGTCTCATCTGAGGCATAGTGTTGCCTGACTGTCAGGCAGTCCTGCAGCACAGTTGAAACCTCCTGTAATGTGTGTGCTGGCTCACGTGGTGACATGGAAGAGCCACTGCCGGGGTCTGGGTGTCTGAGCCCCTGAGGGTGGATCTGGGCACCTCCTGTCCCAGGCAAGCACAGAGCCATGGCTTGAGGGGACAGGGTCCGTGACTGGGACAAGAATCAGCTCACTCCCGTCTCCTCCTGTCCTGCCTGCATCCCTGCCAGTCCCCCCTGCCCCAGTACCTGCTGGGCAGATGGGGAGAATCAGCAGCACTAATGTTTTCACTGATTACTTTCATTTTGTACCTTTTCACTTAATATTTTCCTGACCCTTGTTCTCCTACCAGAATCCATTAGCTACACACCGAATAAATAGATTGGATCCCAATATAGTCTAATTTTTTTTTTTTTAATTACAGTTTCACAGAGAAAAGACAATGGCTGGGCTGTAGTGTTGTCACAGGGTGGATGAACTGCAGCTCACGCTGTGGCACTGCTGGAACGATTTTGTCTCATACAGTGAAACTCATCCAGGAGCTGTGGGTTTTGTATCTTAAGGGCTCATGCAGTGGGGAGCCCATTCTGCTCTCCTGCTCAGGCAGGATGTCTCTTGAAGGCAATAAAAGAGTTCTTTAACAAATTAATGACGTTTTTAAGTTAGATCTCATGCATCTGGCACTGATGGCAGGAGGCTCTTCTTCCCCCCAACCTCCAAGTACACTGATACTGTGTCCCATGTATACTCATTGTTACTGTGTCACCTTTATACTCCCCTGTGGCAGATAAAATGTGCAGCTCTGGCAGTCGCAGGGAGACTCCTTGGGGTGCCCAAAGAGATGGGAGTTGTTTGTTTTGGCTTTTCCTTTTGCCTCAGTAACACCAGTTGTTCCAGTCACACATTAGGTGATCCAAGGTTGCTGCCATACCAGGTCAGATGTGTCCCCCATGTACAAACCAAGTGTCTTGGGTCTGGTGGTGTTGAACTGAGAAGCAGAAAGATCCCACAGCTTTGAATTTCATGCCAGATGTTCACCAAAGGGTTTGTTCCCTGTATGGTTACGCTTGAGCAGCAGCAGACCTGCCCTGTGCCCAGTATCCTGCTGGCACGCTGGGGAGGGCTGTCTCCCCCATCCTGAGCGATTCCATCATCCTGGCAGACGTCCTTGTGCGTGGAGAGGCTCTGACACAGGATTCCTTTAGCCTGTGTAACTTTCTGTATTTGGCAAACTGCTTTAAACCGGGTTCTGGTGGGGAGGGGGCGGTGAGGGTTTTGTCTCAGCTGCAACCTCTTCGAAAGGCTGAGAAATCTGTAAGTATATGAGAGAAAGTGGCCATGTTGTGTTCACAGGACAGTTTCACCAAAAACCCTGCTGGTTTGGGGATTTTTGTTTTGTGGAGGTTTTTTTTCACCAGTGCTTTTTTCCTTGTGTTACAGCACTTTGGAGAGCGGGTAAAAATCAATCCCTTGCTCTCCATACTGTGGTGTCTGGGCTCCTTTCCTGTTGCCTGTAATTCTGTTTCATTCATCTTGTGCTCTTTATTAGGAGCAAAAGCCTGAACCAGACTCCAGACCAGAGCATCAGCAGTGCTGACCCACACATCAGGCAGAGGCACCCCCTGGCAGGGGCGAGCTGGGCTGTGGGCTCTGAACTCACCGAGAGGCTGGGCTCAGGCCACTGGCATGCTGGACTCCCAGAGTGGTTGGGTGACACCTGCCCAGCGTGCCAGCCCCCCAGAGCACTTGTGTCACCCATCTGGGACCTGTCTCCCCTCTTTTTATTTTCCCTCCTTCATTCAGCCTGTAGCTGAACCCTGACACCAAACCCTGTGCATCTCCTGGGGCAGTCAGTGGCACTGACCTCCCTCTTCACCACCTCCTGAGATGGTGACAAACCTTTTTTTATTCAGTGGTGTCAGAAACCTTTCTGCTAGTTATAAGCTGTGCCCATGCCCCTCCCAAGGTGATTGCAAGACAGATTTAGTCCCTTCAGCTCCTCCTGGCCTGTCCCCGTGGACTTGGCTGCTGATCCTTGTATCAGCCCATGTGCTGCGAGCAGGAGCTACGTGAGGGTGACTCATGTGCTGTGCTCGTCTGGGCAGACCTCATCTCCCATGAATCTCGGCCCTCCAGAGCTGGGGGAGCCCAGCCAAGTGTCCGCTTCCAAAAGGCACCGGCAAGGGAGTGGTGGGATTAGGCAGAGGAGGCAGAAAAAGCCTGCAGAGGAATGCTGCTGTGGGAGGGGAAGGAGCTGTGGCAGGAGGGGCTGGGGATCCTGTAGATGATCCCCCTCTGCTGCAAGAGCCTTGCAGGGGCCAGATGTCTGGCCAAACTTCCCTCCCAGAGGAGGGCTCTAGTTGAAGTGCCAGGTTCTCCCAGGCTGTTCAGGGTGGTGCCCTCCAAAAGGTGTTCACTATTCCTGATGGGTGTTGAGAACTTGCTCCCAAGGCAGGTTGAACAGTTTCTCTCCTGATTTTCTGCACAAGGTAATAAGAAAAGCAGAGTGGAGATTGGTCTGGTGGGGGTGGATTTTATTCCCTTTGTGTCATCATGGGAAAAGAACCCATCTAGAGTCTGCAGATGTAAACAGGCAGCCTCAAAACTCCAAATAAATTGCTCAGTTTTGTAGCTTCAGTCTGAGCTGCTTGCTCTGGTTGAGGTGCTGGTCCCGTGCTGGCCTTTGAGCCACCCTTGCTGACAGTGTGGCCCCGTGGCTCCTGGGCTGGTTCTGCTGTTACCTTCAGCTGAGCCATTAATGCATCTTGGGAAGGCTCTGGAGGGTGTTTCAGAGGGAGGTGGGAGCTTGTTCTGCTGGTCTTGTGAGTTTGCTGTGAGTGAGGCCATGCAGAGCTGAAACGTGCGTGGAGCAAGAGCCTGAGCGACTGCACAGCTCCAGGCTGGAGCAGCAGGACCACGGGTGTGGGTGTGTGTCCCATTCTGCTGGGGACACATCAGCCACCAGCATTTGGTGCTGTCACACCAATGCAGCCTCGTTGGGCTCCTCCAGAGCTGGGCTGCTGGATCCTGAAGCTGGGGCTTTGCTGAGCCTTTGATGGGGCTGAGCTCTCTCCTGATTGTCTTGGGTACTCTGGGAGTCCTCTGGTGACCTGAGCAGTTAGTGGTGAGCATTTCAATACTGTGACTGAAATTTCGTTTGCTGCATTGTGAGGCTGTGAGATGGCAGCAGAATGGGGTGGCTCATCACCAGCCTTGCTGGGAAGCCTGGGACTGATGGAGCCACGTGCTGGAAATGGCCACCCAGAGACAGGCACACTGCTCATCCCAAATGTGTTAGGACTGGCTTTGATCCCTCTGCCTTCTCTCCCTCTCCTCCCCAAGCTCCCCTCTCCTCTTCAGCACAATGTGGACCTAAGAGAGTGAGTACCTGGATGACCAGAAGAAATGTGTCCCCTGCAGAAAGTGCATGCCTGGGCAGGAGCTTTCTAAGGTAAATTGACTTCTCTGCAAGGAGCAGAAATCATCACCACGGGTGGCACAGCTGGGTTGAATTCTCTGCCAGCCTCCCTTCAGAAAGATGATCTTAGGTCCCAGCATGTTGGGAAGAGCTGAGACTTAGTAGGTTGTGATGGTGGATTATTTCACTTACCCTGGCAGAAGGGTGAGACAATGGAAGCAGGAGGTGGTGAAGGATTTAAGGCAGAACAAGGGGCAACCTGATTTCCTTTTTTGCTGATGGAAGTGTAAATTTCCTCTGGTCTTCAGCCCTGAGCAAGGTCACACCACATGGCTGGGCTGCACGTGGGTGGGTGCCAGCAGGACACTGGCCTGGCCTCAGTGGTGGGAGTCCCAGCAGGGCTCCCCTGGCGATGCCTCCTGGGATGGGTGCTGCTGGAGCTTTCCAACACCCAAAGGGCACTACCAGGCAGCAGACGGGGTCCCCGAGTGTCTCCTGGGAGCTGCGCTTGTGGTGGCTGCTCTCAGCTGGATTCTGAGGAGGTGAGGGTGACCCTGCCACCCTTTGCCTCCAAAGAATGGATGGACCTGGTTTCCCTCAGTACCATTTGACACCCGTGGTGGCCCCTCACCCCAATGTCGTGCCTTGCAGGACTGCGGCGACGGCAGCGGCGGGGACGCGCAGTGCGTGGCCTGCCCTCCCAGGAAGTTCAAGGACCGCTGGGGACATCACGGCTGCAAGCCCTGCCTGTCCTGCGCCCTCATCAACCGCGTCCAGAAGTCCAACTGCACCGCGACGGCCGACGCGGTCTGCGGGGAGTGCCTGCCGGGGTGAGTGGGGCTGGCCTGGGCAGAGGGGGCTTTACCTGAAGCCACCCATGGTCCCACATGGCACCTAAGAGGAGCCTGGTGATGCCTCTGTGAGGACACTGCTAATGACATGGAAGCCAGACCCATCTGGTGGGTCCTGTTGTAGCTCCAGAGAAGGGAACCTGAAGGCTCCCGTAAACAAGCTGTGAAAGAAAACTTCCAGGCTCTGGTTGTTCTGTAGACACCAGGGTGGCTGAGCCCTGGAAGATGAGTGGTTGTGGACCACTATGGTTGGTAGCCCCCAAAGAGGGGTTTAAGGGGTTACTGAAATGAAGTGGCTGCACACAGACAGCCCGTGCCCAGCCCAGGGGCTGCAGACACTTGCTGGCCAGCGGTGGGTCTGGGACAGGAGCAAATTGGGGCTCCAATGTATCGGCCTCTTCTCAGATAGAGCTGTAGCTGGGGTGTTCCTGGCCCTTTGGGGAGCTATGAATCATTATAATCCACTTCAGCAGACGTTGGGGTGGGGGGGAGCTGTTGGAAAGATGTTGCTTCTTGACAAATGGCTAGGTATGAACAAGGAGGTGTGGTGTGGCTCCAGCCAGCGATGAGAGCCCTGTTGCTCCTGTTGCCAGCCAGGCAGGAGTGCGGGGTCAGCTGTCCCCCTCTGCTGCAGGGTGGGTGGCACAGCCAGGGTGCTGGGAGCTCGGTGGGGGCCAGGCTGTGCTGAGCCCATCTGCTCTGTCGGCAGGTTTTACCGGAAGGCACGGATCAGCGGGCAGCTGGAGTGGGAGTGCATTCCCTGCACCAAGCAGACGCCATCCTCCGAGCCGCAGTGTAGGTGCCCCCGCACTGGCGGGATCGGGGTGGGTGGTGTGGGCACAGCGGAGCCGCAGCCCCGCTGGAGGGGGCACGGTCATGGCATGTGATGAGGGATGGGCAGGGAAGGGGTGGTCCAAGCCTCGGAGGTTGGCTCCAGCGCTTTGTGGCTGATGTTTGCAGGTCGGTCCAGGACAAACCTGGTGAAGGTCGCTGTCCCCACTGTACCGCCACAGGACACAGCCCTTCTTGCACTGACCAGCAGTGCCCTGGTCATCATCGTCCTGGTGCTTCTGGCACTCTCCATCATCTACTGCAAGCGATTCTGGAAAAGCCAGTGCCAGAGAGGTGAGTTGGTGCTCTCCTGTGCCTATGGCCCCTTCTTGCTGTGTAGAGCATTGCTGCTTTCACAGCACAGTGACCCAGCTGTTCCTCAGCTCGTGCAGAATAGACACTTCATCCTGCTTCTCTTGCCTGCGGGACCTCTCATGTGCTTTGCCTGCTCAGTGACACAGAGGAGCCTCCCTCCTTCTTAGGGCCATCAGGAGGAGGTGGAGGCCGTTTCACAGTTGGAACTGGCGATCCTCCCTTCTGAGGTTTCTCCAGTTGGGTGGCTCTTTGCTGCCGAAGGAAGAGGGCTGTGGGTTTGGTGGCCAGGGTTGGGGCAGGATGGCATCCAGCAGCGTGCCAGTGAGCTGCTGGCTCCCAGCTCCTTGCTGGCAGACATACCACAGGGCTGAGGACATGCTAGGGAAGCGAGCCAAGCCTTTGCTCAGGCTGTTTCTCCTTTATCTTCCAAGTTTTCCTGAGGACTCAGAACTTCTCGGGCCAGCGAGCAACGTTCCCAACTGCAGCAGCACCTGGCAGGTTCCTGTGTGAGGAGCAGATGTCTGGCCCCTGCTGCCTGGGGGTGAAGAACTTGAGCCCTTGCTACAGGCAGGCAGAAGGTACCTGCTCTTGCTGCCTTCCCTGGGAAGGGAGGGTGGTGCTGGTCCCAGGATGAGATGTCCTTAGGCAGGAAGGATGGAGCTGCATGGTGAGCTTCACTGATCTGTGCTGGTTTCTGCTTCCAGGCCCTGTGGAAGCCGTGCAGTTCATTTCAGATGGGGAGGCCGTGGGTCTCCAGCTCCCCTCTCTCCAGCCAGAGATGGACTTGCCGCCAGCCCTTGCAGTCATCACTGCCTCCAAGGCCCAGCTGGGCAGGAGCCTCCTGGAAAGCCAGCCCCTCATCCGGGCCTCCGGCCACAGCGACTGCCTGGACGGGGTCCTGCCGCCCCCCACGCCCAGGCAGGGCCGGCCGGGCACAGTGGAGGCCCTGGCCCCCCTCTCCTCCTGCGCCTCTGAGATGCAGCACAAGTGGCCGCATGCACCGGTGGAGTGCACTGAGCTCGACCTCCAGAAGTTCTCCACCCAGGCAGAGTTCGTGGGTGGTGAGCGGCTGGAGGATGCAGCAAGCCGGGCGATGAAGAGGATTCCAGCAGAGAGCAGTGGTGTGGTGCAGGAGGCGGCTCATCACTTGCCCACGGCTGAAATCCCACCTGGAGAGCAGCCGGTGAGTTCCTCCAGCCCCATCACTCAGAACTATTGCCAGTTGCCCAAGGCCTGGGCACGGGGCTGGACTCGACATAGGGGTAGGAACATGGACTGAAGTATGTTAGTATGGGGTGGTGAGGCAGGAGGAGAAGCTCCATTCATTCCCTGAGCCCCTGTGGCAGCCCTGGGAGCAGTGCCAGGCATTGCTGTTCTCAGCAGACTGCCACCAACCCCAGGGTCTTTGTCTCACCAGGTGGATGATGCCCAGAGCCTGGTGACTCAGATCAGCAGCACGGCCAAGGGTAAGTGGCCTTCCAGTCTCACCTCTGTACTCCAAGTGCTGGCATATCAGAGAGGCAGGTTCTTGCAAGGGAGCTCCTCCAGAAGCCCACCATGTCCCCACTTGACTTGTGGCCTTTGGTGCTGGTCCACGGGGTACATTTTCTGTACATGCTGCCTTGAGTGGCCTGTGGGCAGGTGGCCCAGCTGTCACCAGTTACCAGCTTCCCAAGGACTGAGCCAGCTCCATGTTGCTGAGCTCTAAAAGTGATGTTGGAGGAGATACCTGCCCTGGCAGGGTGGCCTCTCACCTGCTCAGCAGGGGCTGAGGCTGGAGGCTGCAGGCTGGCTGTTCTCTTTGCCCTTATCCTGTCTGGGTAGGATGGGTACTAACCCAGCCTCGCTGTGTTGCTGCCCCCAGGTCTCCCGATAGCGGAGCTGCCCCATTCCTTGGTGCAGTCTCTCGCCTTCTTGTTGGACCCTTCCTTGAACGGTGTGAAGAACTTCAGCCACGTGGCACTGGAGCTGGGGCTCATGCCCCAGTTGCTGGGACGGATTTCGGGCTTTGAGCAGCTGGTCACACACTTCAGCTACGCGGGAGCCACGGTCACGGTCCCGCTGCTGGCGCAGGCGCTGCAGCGGCTCCAGCGGTTCGACGCCTTGCTGCTGCTCTGCGACCACTTCACGCTCAGCCCCACGCCGGACCGCCAGCGCTAGAGGACAGGCAGGGACAGAGGAAGCTCCATGCACTGTTACTGGTGGGAGAGAGGATCCAGTGGCCTGCATGCATGGCAGGAGAACATAGAGATGGTCTTTGCATCGTGGAATGAAAGAACACAATGGGGGTGTCTCTGCACAGGGGTTCCAGGAAGCACAGCGGTGCCTTTTCCCAGCTCCATGGGGCAGGGCTTGCTCAGGCCCCTCCAGAGGCTGTTTTTGTCTGGCTGTGACTCCCTTGCACTGTCAGTCACTGTGCTGCCCGTGCTGTGGTGCTCTGGCTCTGCAGTGAGCCCTGTCCTGCCCCACTGTTGCCATGGGGTCCCTCAGCCATGGGGCTCGGTCTCCATGGACAGTGCCCTCCTATGAGCCCAGCCATCGCCTCCCTTCCATTCCAGCTTTTCCATCCTTCCTCTGGCCCAAGCTCTGCTTTCCTGCGTGCCAGTTGCCACTTTCCCAATCTACTTTTCAGTTGCTTCTGTCCCTCTGTGCTGCAATTTCCTTGGCAGAGGACCTGGCTATGGCTGATGTGCCAGATTCCAGCCTTTCACCCCCTGTGCCACCCTGGCACCTTCCTCTTGTGTCCGTTTGTGGTGCAGTGCAACATCCTGGCAGGAGTTTCAGACTGATTCCCAGGATGAGCTGATGTATGTCGTTGTGGGGCTGTGGCTGCTGGCCATGGGCAGGTGCTGGCTCACCCCAGCCCCGTGGCTGTTCACCTGCTGGCGCCTCCGAGGCTTCACAAACTGCCTGTGGTGCCAAGGGGTGTCAGGGACACTGCACCACCATGCCCTGGGGAGGGGGTGGCAGCTGAGGGCTGAAGCTGTGACTGTGGTCACAGGCAGCAGTGATGTGCCAGCCACAGCAGGAGCATCTCCAGAAGCTCCTCCTCTTTTAAAAGAATGTTTTTCTTTTTTTTTTCCTGCCTAAAAATGGCCCGATTTCTCATTCCTGGGAGTTGCTACCGGGAAGGGGGAGCACACTTCGGCTCGGTATTTCATCCTGGGGAATTTGTCAGAGCTTGCCGTGGTCTTGCTGTCACCAGTCACGCTGGTTTCAGTGTTGTGCCTCAGCCCGGGGGCTGCAGGCAGCTGAGCTGTTCTCTGTCTGCCCTGGCCACTGGGGCTGTGCTGGTGGCCCTGGAGCGGGGGCTGCGGGGGCACGTTCCTGAGCGGGGCACAGCGGCGTGGGGGCGGCCAGGCACGCGGGGCCTGCGGAGGCTGCTCCCGCCGGGGTCACAGCAGAGCAGCTGCCAGCGGGGCTGTGGCGGTGGCTCAGTGCCCGACAGCACTGACAGAGCACGGTGCTAAAAACACCAGGGCTGAGGGTTCCATCCCTCTATGGCCATTTACTAAAGAGTCAGACTACATGATCTTTGTGGTCCCTTCCAACTCAGGACATTCTGTGATAAGTGTCACCCTGGCTGCCCCGAGACTCCCAGACAGCATCACTGGGGCTGAGCTGGTGGCGCTTGTTCTGCCTCTGTTGCTTTGTCCCTCACTGCCATGGCTGGGTCTGCCGAGTGCTTTCTGCTGTCCTGCCTGTCACCAGGATCTCAGGCCAAGCCGGTGGTGTGGCGGTCACCAGCAAGTGGCACTGTTACCCCACTGCCTGCTGCCCCCACCCAGCCCCCCTCGGCTGAGCCCAGAGAATCCTCCTTTATCTGACCACAGTACCTGAAAGAAGCAGGCACCCTTCTAGAAAGGCAGACCTCCCCCACACCCCGGATATTAATAGCTGCTGGTGTTTCCTTTCCCTGTTTAATGATGTTGGGACTTGAACACACCCAGGATGTGCTCAGATAAGCAAATGCATGGGCAGTTTTGGCTGGACTTGGCACTTTCCCTCACTGCTTGTTTCTTCCGCAGTCAAGGTCATATTATTGCTCTTTGCTCCCCAAGACCCACAGTGCTGAACTTTGTGCCCTGTGGGGCCAGGATTAGTCAGACTCTTGCTGCACTCTGGGTCTGTTAGGGAGCAGCTGAGAGTGTTGCTACAGCACACACAGCCTGGGGCCAGGGATTTCCTGTTTGAGGTTTTTCTGTGGCAGGGAGAGTGCTGGGTTTAATCACCTCACAAAATCCAATAAATATTTAATCCCTCTGTGGACACAGTCACTTCCAGCGGGAAGGAAAATAACTTCACCCACTGGATCTGAGTCACAGCCTCCCTGCAGCTCAGCTTGCCGGCCCTGGCTTTGAAGTTGGAACTGTGCTGGGTGGCTCGTCCTGTGTGTTCCTGTGTCACCGGTGCCACCGATGTGTGGTGACTTGGAGTGCAGAGAGCTGCAGCAGCCAGGCAGGATGTCAGAGCCAGCCTGCTCTGTCACAGGGCAGTGTCAGGAGCAAGAGATGGGCAGGAAGGGCTGGTAAATGAGAGCTGTGAATAACAGGGACATATCACAGGTGTGTGCTGCTGCAACTCTCTTCACGTGCTGGGCAGCTCCACTGGTGTGCCGGAGTGGGGCTCTGGGCCAAGCAGGTGGAGTGAGGCTTTAGTTGGTTTGTTTGAGGTTTTTTCTCACTTTTATAATGAAATCAACCCCATTTCCTTCATAGCTTTTAGGGTAAACTATTATTTTTCAGTTGTTTGATGTCTGAGCAATATTACTTAGAGCCAAAAGCTAACCCCTGCCTTGGGAGTGCAGCACATTGGATCTGTGCTGTGCTGTGCATGGGCTGTGCCATGCAGGGTGCGTAGGGTGGTGTGTGCCACACCACAGCTCCTGCCCCACTGCGCTGCCCCTCCGGCCCTGGCCGTGCCACTGGGTGTGCTGCCTCAGCACTGGTTGGCAGGGGCTGGTTTTAGGTGTGTTTGAACTGTTCTCAGCTCCCCCACAGAGCCTCACCCGCGGTGTCAGTGCAGGTCACACTGGTTGGTGCTCCAGCAGGGCTGGACACTGCACAGGAGTGTTGCAGGACATGGCTTTTCAGCGGTGAGGCCCCCCAGCTCTCAGCCAAGGGCTGCTCCCCGCTCTCACTGTGCCCATGGCAGGCACCTTCCTTCAGCTGTGGTGACAAAACCTTCAGCTGTGTTTACAAAGGCCAAAAGTTCAACAGGTAGCCTTGAGCCCACCCTAAGACCCTTTGGCCAGGCTGCCTCGAGCCCAGCCAGAGCCCTCAGGGAACCATGAGAGCCTTGAAAACAGGGATAATGCTGTGACTTGGACATCAGAACAACGGTGATCCCTGGGCAGGCAACTGCTTCGGTGGGGAACCAATGGACTTGATACTTGACTTTTGCTTTTTAGTAGTATTTTCAACATAATACATGGAATGTGAGCGAGGGAAATTCCTGTAGGGCTGGATCTCACGTCACAGCCTCAGGAAGTCGTTTGTGCCAAGCTGGCATGGCTCAGCAAGGTGAAAGAAATCAAATAACTCTGCATCTGTGCAAACCTGAGCTGGGACTGAACAGTGGAAACACTCCAGTGCAATGGAGTTATTTTTTTACAAGTGATTGGTTTCCACACCAGTCTTGCCTGGAAGTCTGATTTGCAGAGGAATTTGTATGATAAGTTTAAATCCAGCCCTGTTCTGGGAAGCTCTTAAGCATAGACTTAAAATAGGCACATACTTTAGTGTTGTTAAAGTGTTTATTCTGGTGAACAATTGGTGAACATCCTTTGGGTGCAGTTCCTGAACAGGGGGCTCATGAGAGCTGTCCCTTCAATGTGCTTTTACAGAAATAGGCAATACTGAAGAAAACTTTGTGTTACTGATCTGGGCACACTTCTTGGAAGAGTCTGCAAGTGTTGGGGGGAGATACCCTCTCCCTGTTGGATTATTTAATACTTCAGACTCTGGGTGCTTTTCAAAAAAAACCCCAATCACTACATTTCTGTAACCATGGTTTACCCAAGGGAATACATGTTGTTTTTTATGGTAGATGTTATTTTTCTTTAAGGTTACGAATAGGTTATTTATATTTTTGTAAATTCTGCACCGTTACCGTTGTAATTCTGCTGTAGCATTGTTTCTGTTGGGTTTGGGGTGTTGTCTGTGTTCAAATCAAGCAGAAGCTGAAGCTCCTGCCCTCTGTTAATGGAAGGGGGGTGGTCCCCCACATTCCTCCAGACCTGGTGCTCTTGAGTGATGTGTGTTTGTAGTTCAATAAATTTCGGAGCCAGACATGGTGACGCTTGGTGAGTTTTGATTCCTGTCCCCATCGCTGCAGGCCCCGTGCCCACCTGCCAGTGGGGGCTGATGCTGCAGGGGCCAGTGGGGGCTGGAGGACCCTGTCTGGGAGGAGCTGCTCTGGCAGGGCAGGCAGCGCTTCTCAGAGTGGTGCTGCAGCAGCCAAGGCCAGCAGCCTCCTCCCCTGGGGTGGGAACGGGCAGGAGGGGCTGGAGCTGGTGCTGCTGGATGGGGTGGCTGTGGTCCTGGGCCTGTCCCTCCCCACAGGATGCCTGCCCCCACCACAGGCATAAGCTTTGTTTTTACGTGGGTTTAACATTCCCTAGCGGGCCCAAGTCTCAGGTGTGGTTCACTGCGTGCTCTGGGGACAGGGGGAGGCAGAGACCCCTAAATGATTCCCAAGGAACTCCCATTCCCAAAGCTTTGCTGAGGAAGAGTTGCTGTTTAAGCTTGGTATTTACGGGGCTTGTTAAGCCTGTTCATGCCCTTACACTGGTCTGTTTAAAACAAGGATTAGCATGAAGGAGGTTTTCTGTTCTAATCAAAGCCATGATACTTGTCCAGACTCTGGCAGGCTCTATGAGTGCTTGCACTGCTGCAGCTCATCCTGCGTGTGAGGATCCCCAAGCAGTGCCTTGTCTGCAGCCCTGGCTGCCTCTGCCATACCACAGGGCAACAGCTACAAGACAGCACAGCCTCTGAAGTCAGGGCCAGAAGAACCAGTCATCCACCAGCAAACAAAAAGCCATTGCAGTGGTACAGGTATTCAGCACCCACAGTTTCCAAAGAAGCCTTTTCAGTGGAGCACGTGGCTGCCTGGAGCTTGTTGTCACAGATGCTGTACGTGGTGCAGCCCAGGAGTTCTGAGAGCACCCAACCTCACTACAGTCTGCAAGGGGTGATGATCCCACTGTCCCTGCCTGCACCAGCCCAAGGTAGAAGGTGTGGGCAGGGTGCTGTGGCCCTCCCGTGGGTGACCTGAGCCCAGAGCTCTGCCTGTGCCTGTCACTTGCCCGAGGCCACTGTCATTGCAGGAGGAGAGGGCCAGAGTTATCTGTTGAGAGAGCAGCTTCCTGCATGCTTTTGGGATGGGAATTCAAGGTATGCCACGCCTTACCTTTGAGTGATTCCTGGCTCTGGGCTTGTAACCATCCAGACTCTGCTTTCTCAGGTGATGGACACACTGCAGTAGGCAAAGGGTGGGTGGTTTGGCTATACCTCGGGTCTGTTCTGAAGGATCGGGGGCGCCCCTCCCATGCAGAGCAGATGCTCCCACCCAGGGCAGGAACTCCCAGTGAACAAGAGGTTTACACCCCCTCTGCTCCTCACCCCAGAGTGCTTGTGTTGTCTGGTCTTGCCTCGTTTTTGGCTGAAGCCCAAGGAGCAATGATAAATCAATCATGTTCCCCTCAAAGTACCTGGGATTCTCGTACTCCACACTGAGATAAGAGGTAGCTCCCATGAAGCAGAGCTGGCAGAGGAACACACATGCTCCGTGTGAGCAGAGAAGTGTGGGGTTGAGGACCAGTGGTCACAGCAAGCCTGGGTGCCACCCCCAGTCCTGGTGCTGCCTCAGCCACACTTCACAGAGAGGTTGGCAGCGTGTCAAGGTTCTGGGGTACCCAGTCCTTACCTCAGCTGCCTCCAGCAGGAACATCTCCAGCTGGGATGCAGAGCTGTGCAAAGGCACTCACGGCTTGGCAAGCCTCCAGCTACGGAGGGAATGCCAGGAAATGCTGTCTGGCCCACAAAAGGCACACGCACGGGGCCTTCTCCTGAGCTGTCTTTGGAGCAGGAAGGCAGACATCTGTCCTGCTGCTCCCAGCAGCCACAGATCACAGCCAGCAGTCCTGCTGAGCCTGACCGGTGGGGTTCTGCTTTAAGAGCTCAAGTGAAACATGTGAGGTGTGGATACCTCACCTGCACGTCTAACAAGGACTGCATGGTGTGTGGAAAGTGAAGTCAGAGGAGCTTTCTAAGATCTCCCTCGTCTGCAGGTTCTGGAGGCACAGGGCAAGAGCTTTCACAGTTGGACTTTTTAATAAAGCCCTGTGTTTGCTTTGAGCTGAGCTGAGCTGGATTAAGAACAACATTTTGTTAAAGCACTGACTGAAATGCTGTAGTTACAGGGAGGGGATGGCTGCCCTTTTCCGTGCTGGAGAGGGGAAGCACACGCTCCTGAGGGGAGTCTGAGCTGCAGTGTTTAGTGAGAAAAGGGCAGGAATGACACCGACAGATCTGGAGCGCCTTGGCAAACAGCTTCCCTGCTTTCACACTTCATTTCCTTCCCTAACCCTAACCAGGAGGCTCACCAGTAAAGAAACCTTAGACACCTGCCCTCCATGTGCCCCTGGCCCCTGCACAGGGACGGGGGGAACAGGCAGACAAATTTCCATTGCTAAAATTGAAGACTGAAATCCATTAGAGAGACCTGAATTTCCATACCCAAGTTCCTTTCCTTCTCCACTTTCCTTTCCCACAGGTGGTGTTTTTACTGTTTCTTCTCTGATTTTCTCATTCTGTATTTCCCCCAGGCCTCCCCTGCACACTCAGTTCTCACCTCACTGCATCTCTGCAGGACACAAGGGCAACCACAAGCGAAGGAAAACACACCTTTCACAGCACATTATTGAATTGGATGTGTTTGCCAGGAGGCAGAAATTTATTGTTCTTCTGTCTTCCACACTCACCTTCCCACCTGTCAGTTCACTCACAAGGACTTTCAAAAAGCAGCTGAAAAGCTTCACAGTGCACGTTTGGGATATGATGTCCAAGGCTGCTGGGTGCCCATGCAGGGAGTGCCACTGTCACCCATGGCCTTGGGGGGCAAATGAGCCACCAGACTCTGAGGAACTGGGCAGAATGCTTGGGGGAACATTAATGAGAGCAAACCATCTCATCTAGGACCAAACTGTGAGCAACAACGTCCACCACAATTAAAAAAAAAATAATAAATAAAAATTCCTAATTCCTTTTATTGGCAGCAGAAGTTCATTTTTAAGGGGAAACAAATCCAGCTCCAATCCCAGAGCTGTGCTGGAGGCAAAAAACCACTCTGTCTTTGGGGACAACCTGATGCCAATAACTCTTATTATTATTATTATCCTTCAAAAATACATTATTATCCCAAATGAAATTCCTATATTCCTGCCCTGAGCCCTGGTGGTAAATGAGGTTTTTGAGCCTGGCCAGTCTGTTTCTGTGTGACAATTAGTGCATTAATGGGAGCTGATAGCCTGGGTACTGAGCTGGTTTGCCTTCCAATGCAGCATCATTAGGGATGGAGTTTTAGCAAAATAATGAAGTGTTTTTACAACCCATTAAATACCTGTGCACACTCCCCCTCATTCTCCTCTGAGCTGGTTTGAAGAAATTACATGTTTACAAATAAAAACCCCAATAACAATGGAGTAAATTTTCATCATTTCTTACCTCCTACAGTTAACATTAACGTGTCACAGCAAGGAGCACACAATGCCCCAGGTCTGTGCCCTGGCCACCTCCGAAGTCAGACATGACCCCAGGCTGGGGCTTCCATCCTGCCCCTGCCCTTGTGGCACTCAGCAGGGGCTACAGAACCCATGGTACAGAGCAAGGGCATCTCCATTGAGAGCACGTGGGCTGTGAGCTGCTCTGCTCCTCACCACAGTCTTATCCTGGTCCCATCCAGAGGGTCTTCCCAAAGCAACAGGGTCATGCTGCTACCCTGCAGCACCTGTGCCATGGAAAGGTGTTAGAAATGGCAGCTTGGCGTCCAGAGAGTTTGTGTGTGGACACAAACACATCAATACAGACAGAAATGAAATGGAGGAAAGGCTCCTGTCTCCCACTTTGTACGGGGAGGGGCAGCAGAGAATATGTTAGCAATGCTCAACACTACAGACAGGAAAACAGGACACTTGTCCTACCTTCCCCCTCAAGCCCTCCTTCCTTCACAGTGCCCAGGAAAAACGAAGGCAAAACAAACAATTTGACAACTTGGCTTCACAAAGAAGCTGAGAATTAGTCAAGTGGTAAAGATGTTCCCATTTATAGCTGCTAAATATTAATGACCTTTATTAGCTCTGTTAATCATAACAGCTCCCCTGGAGAATGAATATCCCTACATCCTGCCCTGCAAGCTGTACAGGACAGAATACTTATACCCTCCTGAATGGAAGGCAAAGCAAGGCAAGTTAGTGCAATTCTCTTAAACAGAACACAGGGTGTGTCAAATTTAATAATGGGGAAAAAAAATCTATATCCTGCCATAGAAACCTGAACGTAAAGAGGGAAGGGACACTGCATTAAAGACTTTATTTGGAATGCAGCCATTGCCATCTCTGTGCAGGAATGGTTGGTGTCAGTCACTGGCTGTCAGCACAAGCAACTGGTGTGTTTAATTCCAGAACAGGGTGAGAAACGGAGACAAACAGTTAAATAACTGAACTGTGAAGAGGAGTTCAGGAATGACAACATAGTATGAAAGAAACACTGTAATGGTAAAAACTAAACTCAATTCCTTTCCAGCCTTTGGGAGAGACTTGCTTTATGAACCTGAAAGTGAAAGGTCCAAGCAGTGTATCATAGTTCAGAAGCAAATGAAACTGTCCAAAACAGCCCAGAGCCACTCAGCCTACTGCAGCTCCCCACTGATGGAACTGTGATAAATCCATCATGGAAGTGATCCAGGCACTCCTTGTATTCTGAATTCTGCCATGTTTGGCATGTATCACCAATAAAAGGTCAAAATAAGCTGTGGAAGGAGAAGGAAGCTGCAAAAGGCTGAAGCCATTGATTAATTGATCGCTTAATTCCTGTGGAAAACTGCCTGAGACAGGATGTGGCTGCAAACAAACATTGTCTCAAAAATAGAAACAAAATCTGCTGCTCTGAAACTTGTTGCCATCATTTTTGTTAGGTATCATAAATTATCTCCTAACACTACCCACAGTCTGGCCACTCCAGAATCACACTGATAGTGGTGTTCAGCTGGACTCCAAGTGTGGGTGTGAAATGGAAATGACTTCTGCAGTGCTGTAAGAACAGCAAGAAATGGTCAAAGTGAGGCTTTGAAAATCCCTGTTGCTGCTGTCAGTTACAAACACCAACTGCAGGTCCCTGCAGAGTGGAAATCCTGGAGACAGGAGACCACCAAGGTGCCACAGCCTGCAGGACACAGCATGGATCAGATACAGATGTATGCAATGAAAGCATGTGGGAATGATATAGGGGATATAAACCTTTATGCTCTGAAGCCCCATTAATTTTGAAGTAATAAGCAGAAATGCCATTAATGGGGACACTCCCTGTACTTGCCCCTTACAGTGTCCCATAAAGCAGTTGGGTTTGTCTCCAGCAGATGCATTAGATGGTCCATTCATCTGATTTTATAAAGCAATTAGTCCATTCTCATCTGCCAAGGAGACTTTTATGGGCCTGGCATGGAGAAGTCTCTGCAAGTGACACACTATTGTGTTGTACAATCAGATATGTGGTTCCTGCAGAGCTCAGCCTCTGCCTTTTGGGGGGGGTTTATTACTATTTTTTCCCTCTCACCTCTGGTTAAGTGACAGCTGCTCTCCACTGCCAGCTCGTCACAGGGTCCTCTTGCAATTTGGCACTACTGGACCGGGCAGGACCAGCCAGTGTGGGCTGCTGGGGGAGTGAAACATCAGTCAAGGGCCAAGTGCATTCATTCAGCCCTTATTACCAGGGCAAAGAACAAAATACCAGGGATAGGGAGCAGGGCAAGAGATGCTTTTGATTTGCTGCCTGTGGAGACTCCATGTGATCTCCCGAGGGAGCGTTTCCTCCAGCATCCCCCAGGCACAGCCCCTGCACCCCTGCCTGCTCTGGCCTCTCCCAGTTCTCCCCAGAACTGCTCAGAGCAGCGTTTGGTACCTGCTGCTGGCCCCCTGTCCCATTCCATCAGGGACCCCAAAGGACATTAGTCCTGCTCCAGTGCGGACACCCGACATCGACAGCACGTCTGGGCACATCTCCAAAGAACCTGCTGGGCACAGACTGGGAAGAGCCAAGCACTGGGAGTACTCTGGTATCACCTCAGGGATAGGAACAGACCTGGAACTGGGGTGGGGATCACTGCTGAGCACTGGTGGGACAGAGCAGCTTGTGAAATGCTCTTAGTCTTCAAACTGAGCGCTGACTGCAGCCTGTGCCTGGTGCTAAACCTGCCCTCACTTGCTGGTATTCCTGCCTGGGCTCCATCCAAAGTCTGAGAGATCAGAAGCATTCCTTTGCCCACCGCAGCGCAGGAGTGGTGGTGGGGAAAAGCAGGCAGGTTCTGTGGGGCCAGGTGGGTTCTGTGGGCCAGGTGGGCTCTGTGGGGCAGGCGGGTTGGCTCCACAGTCGGTGAGAAGGCAGAGCTGTGTGCCCCGGCTCAAGGGAGACTTTCCTGCTGCCTGGGGCACAGGGTGGCTGCATATCCTCTCCCACGTGGGAATTCGGGGTGTGCCTTTCACATCCAGTCTCCCAGGTAAGGGTCAGGCTCCTTCCTCCCTCTGCCTCCCCGGGTCTGTGAGTGACTGAAGATGCCGAGTTATTTCTCAGTGCAAGAAGATGGTTTGACACCGGCCCACCTACACCCCCAGTTCCAGGGCTTAAGCCAGACTTTAACTGAGGACATTTCCCTTTATCCCTGCAGCGTGCTTTGGCCAGCCCCTCCGTACTGTTTTCCACTTGAAGAGCTAAGTGATGATAATTGTATTCTGTTTCTCCTTCCTGAGCTAATTTTCTGACTCATTGTGGGGGTTTTTCTGCTAGCTTTTTGTTAATCTAGTTGGCATGTTGTGGTTTTTTTGTTCATTATGTGGTGGGGCTATATAAGAGGATTTGTCTCTGGAATTCAGGTATCCCCTGCACTGTGTTCCCTGTTATCGTCTTCATCAGCAACTCTGCTGAAGGCACTGCTGCATTTGGCATGAGCTAACCTTAATAAATTCGGGCTGTTAATCACTCAGACATGTCTCGTTGGATCTTTGCACACTGATTTGTGTGTGCTCAAATAGTTTCCCCGGAGTAGACTCGTGGTGACTCAGTGTTTCAATAATCTGCTCTCCAAATTCTCCCTCGGGGCTCTGCCTCCCGGGGGCACCGGCTGAGGGCTCTGTCCACAGATTGGAAGAGGTGGGAGGGGTCTCCCCGTGGCAGAGGCTTCCCGGCGGGTTCTCCTCCCGCCCCACACTCCTGTCCGGTTCCAGCCCCGGCTCTGCAGGGACCAAACCGCGCTGCTGCTGCCCCGGCCGGGCAGGACCCTGTGCCCACCAGCCCTGTCCGGCTGGGGCCGGGAGCACACCCCTGGGTCTGTCTCTGGAAACTCTCCCTTGGATCCCGGCGCTGCTCAGGAAGCCATTCCCACAGGTGTGCGGCGGGACTGGAGACAGATTAGGGAATGTTTAAGCATCTATTTACGTGCTGAGCTGACTCAGACCCTGCAGAAGCCGAGTTTCACAGATTCCCTTTTCCAGAGCCTGGCTTGGAGTCCAGCAGAGGTGCAGCCTCCTGCCTCACAGGCACTGTCCTTGCCCTGGTCAAACGACACTCAGGTTATTTTTATAGATACATTGTGCATTCTGTTTGCCTGAGAGCTGCTGGGAGTCAGGGCATCCACAAGTGATACTGGAGCCTTGAGACATTGGGCGAAGCGTTTGAGGCTCTGAATCTCACTCAGGCATTGATAATTATCAGTCCGGATAGCTGAGCCATTACAGAGATCCGATACAGTCAGCTCTTACATCCTGCCCATTTAGGGGAGAAAAATTCAGCAATGAGGAGATGCTGCGATTGACAGATCCAAGGAAAACCAGCCAGGTTATTTCTCACAGCAAGAGATAGCTAACAGGGATTAGCAGAAGATCAAGGGAGTGTGGGGCGACCCACTTCTTTGGAGTAAGGGCTGGGATTCCTACAGAAAAAGGTTATTAAACCATTTAAAGAAAGAAAGGAAGGAAAACAAACCTAAGAAATATTAAAGACAATACATGGCAGTCTGAGCTCACCAAAAGATAATGAGGGGTAAGGAACAGTAAAAAAGCAAATGAGAGCTTCTCTTAATAATTAAATGAGGTGATGCTCATTAATTAGAGATGATTTTGACATTTTGAAAAACTCACAATGATGTTTGTTGACTGAAAACAAACCCTGCTGTACACTGAGGGAGGACAGCGCTGGCACCCAGCACAGGCAGATTTGAATTCCCATGTTCAATAATTGTGAGCTCCAAGCAAAGTGCCTCAGAGACCAAATATTCACCCATTCCTGCTGCCACTCTCTGTGTTCTGCTGGTTTCTTCTGGTGCAGGCATTGCAATGCACACCCGAGGTGCCCAGCTGGGGTCAAGTAGCCTGAAGCAAGGACCCCCTCCTTTCTGTCCTGTTCTTTCTCACTGCACAAATGTAAAACAACAAAAGAAAAAATCAGTCCTTAGTTTCCCTTCTTTGGTCTGGTTTATCCTCCCCCAGGAAGGTGTTGGGAGTATGTCCTTTTCTCTCAAGCCACCCAAGGCCCCCCCAGTGCCTCTCTGGGCAGCAGCTCTGTCTGGGTTATCCCCAGGGCAGACCAGGAGCAATCCTGTCCCCCAGCAGACACAGCTGCCCTCGGGCTACTGGGATCCTTCACCTGGTTTGCACCAACCAGACAGCCCCAGAGTCCTCGGTTGCTCCTCACAGAACATTCCTTCCGGCCCTTTCTTGCCCTCCTGTTGTTTAAATGAGAGCAACTAGCAATTAGTAACAATGCAGAATGATTCCATTCTTCAGTCAGTGAGTGCTACAGCCCTGATGAAGTATTTCGTGGCCTTTTGTAAAGTGCCAGTGTAGCTGTCTTTACTGAATTAATATAATTAGAATAAAAAGGACATCTCAATGGACTACATTAGTCCATCATCGTGCCATCTGAGCCTATGGCCATGGCTCCTGGGGTGCATCCCTGCTCCCCTTGCCTGGGGCTGGCTTCCAGCTGCTGTGGGTGGGACAGAGACTGGGCAGGAGGAGCAGCAGCATCTGAGAGGAAAATTGCTGTTAACAATCCTTACCTCTGTTACCTTCTGTTGGAGGCTTTTCTATACACTATCTGGTGAAATTTCCTGTGGATGGAATTCATCTGGATGTCCAAGTCCTTCTTTCAAACACCTCTCATCACGGATTCGTTTCTGCTGCTGTGCAGAGCCCCATGTTATGGTGCATGTTGCAGACAGTGACTCAGGCCGGTGACAGAAACCTGGTTCCACTCCCCCTGACAGCAATAAATGGGAAAACCTGAAAGCAGATCATTGTGTCTGAGAAGCTCCATGTCCCCTGTACATATTCCTACCCCCTGGGCCAGCTGCAGCATGGGTTTTATTGGTAGAGTGCTGGAGAGTCTGTGTGCCCACCACGCCAAGCAGAGGAGGGGCTACAGTGAGACCAGCCAAAAGTCAGCTGCAAAACAGCAGAGCAGCAATGCTGGCTCTGGAAGAGAGACTGGGAGATGCCCTTTGATGCCTCCCACGTCCAGGGAACTGCCCTTAGCCCCGTGGCTCACAGGTCCGTGCTGGCCATCGGGAGGTTCCCGGTGGAGCAGCTGCCCTGGGAGGCCGGACCCTTCCTGCACCTGGCCTGCTCCAGCCACGCCTCACGGCAGGACACGGCCCTGGGTGGCAGTGCCTGCTCCTGAGCCTGCGGCGCCTTCTGGCACACGCAGAGCAGGGACCGCAGCTCGGAGCGGAAGCTCTCGTTTAGCCAGCAGTAGATGAAGGGGTTGTAGCAGGTGCTGCTCATGGCGAACCAGTGCAGGGCGAAATAGAGAGAGTTCTTGGTCTTGATGCCCAGACTGGAGATGAGCACCACGTAGCAGTTCAGGGGGAACCAGCAGACCGCAAAAACCACCACCACCAGCATCAGCATCTTGATGCTCTTCTTCTTGTTCCTGTGGTGGGTGACGTACTGCTGCGTGGTGATGGCCCCGATGGCGTTGCGGAGCCACAGCTTCTTGGCCAGGCGCATGTAGGTGACGGTGATGATCAGCAGAGGCAGGAGGTAAAGAAGGAGAAAGGTAGACAGGTCCAGATACTTCCAGACCAACTCTGCGGGCTCAGGGAAATCAGGGAGACACAGACTCCGGACAGTGGCTTCCCTTGAAAACAAAAATACAGACAAGGCATGTGGCCATTGCTGTCAAATGGGTACTGCCGCCTCGGCAAACCACAGTGGGGGTCTCACACTGCCCTCAGCCACCTGCTCAGAGGTGTAGTGTGGGAAGAGGGAGGACACAGAGCCACAGCTCTGACGTGTCTCCCTCAGGCTGGACCTGCAGCCCCTACCCTCCATGGGAGCACCCACCCTGCTGTGCCCCCCAGCAGCCAGGATCCCTCACCCTGCCATACCCCCCAGCACAGGATCCCTCAGCCAGAGCCGCTGCAGCAGCTCTAAACCAAAGCTGTTCTGGAAGGGAGGGGAGGGTTGGAGGCTGTGAGAAAGCCTTATAGGTGTGACTGACCAACCTTCCTTCCCTACCCACCATTCCCTTGCCATCAGCTCCTACAACCTTCCTGCTACCTCTTAAAACTGATGTGTTTAGTCACTTGGCTCCAGTTGAACCACTGATAATTAACTAACAGAAGAATGAGTGTAACCATACACAGCAGCTCAATTAACAACCCCTTACACCTGTCCTGTCCCATCCAGCCCCAGGACCCAGAAGTGTTCCCACTGCCTGGCCAGCAGTGGCTCTCAGTCCCAGCACCCTTCACTGTACCACATGTCCCCTCCACACCCTGCAGGTAGTGACTGGAAGTGATGGAATTTATTTCCAGTGGATGTTTTCTCCTTTACTTTCCTTTCCTCTCTCTTTTTCTTTCTCTTATTCCATTTTACTCTTCTTTCTTCAGCCCTTGTCCTCTGGTCTACTCTGTTCAGCATAGATTTTATTCCCCATGAATCTGTATTATTCATTGCAGTATTGATTAATATCTTTAATATCCTGCTTTCAACCTCTGGGGCTGCCTTTTGTGCCACAAATAGGAGATTGTTGAGAATGGGCGGCTGGAGCAGGGGATGAGGTCAGAGGAGTGGCAATGGGTCCACTGAGTGTGGAGGACGTGGAGACGCCACTCAAGAGGGGAGCTGACGCAGAAGGGAAAATCATCCTTTCTGAACTGCAGTCTTGACTTTTCCTCCCCAGGATCTGGCTGACCACTGGCGCAGGGGACCTGCCAAATGGGATCTGACAAGACATTGTTTTGGTGAATTCTGATATGATCAGGGACTCAGATATGCTGCTGTGTAGTGCAGCCATAGACAGATGTTGGTGGAGCCCCTGTTTCCCATCCCAGAACCCTCACCACTCCCTGGTAGGAATCTCAGGAGCCCTGGCCCTGCAGGAGCTATTACAAGCACTATTACAACTGGGATTCTTTTTTTCAATGGAAAGCAGGGACAGGAATAGCATGTCCTGGAAGTCCTTATATCGCTGAGCTGCCCCGTGCCAACACGGGGCTCGGTTTCCTCTGGCCGTGCCAAAGGATGAGCAGAGACAGGTGCCTCGAAACAGATCGTGGGGTTCGTTCATTCATGAGCAATTTGTTCCCTAATCCCCAAGCACAGCTGCGGAGCAACGCAAGCACGGAGTAACCCTGCCCTGTGTTTACAGTCTGGACAGCTGGAGGTATGATATCCCCTGGGTATCTCAGTCACATCAGGCACGAGCACAGGCAGGGGAGGGCTGAGAAGCCCCCATCACACTTCCAACTGGTGCAGCCCCTCGTACACCAAAAGCAGTGACAGCCTGTGCAGGCACTCACGCTCCCCTGCCTCGCCAACAGGAGGGACTTGGCTGGGCTGCAGGAAATTAGATGTGTCCTTTATACAGAAGGTCAATGTCTACAATAGAAATCTCATTGCTGCTGCCTGTCAGTGTCTCCTTGCCCCACTCCCTGGGATGCTGATCTCAGCCTGAAAATACAGGTCACGGTAAGATTATCCCCTTGGCCTCGAGGCTGGCATTCCTGCGAAGGGCAGCACCAGCAGCGTGACACCCGCCACAAAAATCCCACTTGGGTACTGTTACGGACCGTTTTCTAGCAGGAGAGGTCACAGCAATGCCACAGGCTGGTGGGGACAGGAGGGACAGAATAGGCAGGGCACCACAGAGGAACAGACTGCAAGGGCAAAGCAACCCCAAAGTTTGGGTTTTGCAGTTCTCCCTGGCAGAGGGTGACAGCAGAGACTAAGTGCCATTGCTGGGCCTTTTATGGAGAGATAAGCTTCTGCTTTTAATTTTTTTTCTTTTTTTTTCTTTCTCTCTACATCAAAACCTTCTCTTTTTTTTCTGATATTTCAGCAGTCCTCATGTGGGTGTGAAATTCCACTTCATGCTGTCGTGTTCAGCCAAACAAAGAGTTCCCTTTCCTGAGGGGAGGGACCAGGGCACACCAGGACATTTCTGGTTCCTGCCAAAGCACTGGTCCCTCACCTGCCCCTCACTGGGTCCCCCACAGCCCTGCTTCATGAGAAGCAGGTGGGGGCTTCCCTTTGCTTTTCTCATTAGTGTAACATTGGGCAGAGGAACCTCAAGCTTCAGGGAAGGTTGGTCCTGCTTCATAAATCCACATGGATGAAATACAGGAAAGTCACAACCTGTGACTCAATGTATGAAATCCTGGGGAAGGGGGTCAGTGACCCTGCTGACAAACCAGGGTAGTCCCCTGCGCTTGCTCCCTGCAGAGCCTTGGTCATGTCACCATCAGGACAGGAAGTTTATTTTCTTCCTTTTTCAAACTGCAGTTTGACTCTCTCTCCTCCCTGCCTGAGCGAGTTGGATGGGCTTGGTCTTGTTGGGTCTGATGAGCTGAGCAGGCAAAAGCAGGGAAGAGGAAAGTCCCTTAGGAAAAAAATTACCTCCTCAGGACAGAGCCTCTCCTGGCAAGGCCAAGGCACTGTACAAGGGTTGCCAGACCTCCACATGCTCACTGGGAAGGGGAGAATCACTCACCTGTAGTTATACTGGAACAGCTTTTGATAGACAGCATGGGGCAGGGAGAAACAGGTTGCCATCAGCCAGATAACAGAGATGCTCAGAGCTCCCTTTGTCAGGGACATCCTCTGCTTCAGCGGGTTCAGGATCACCTGCAACAGAGACTCCGGTGTGACTCTTCTCCCACGGGAAGCAAAGCCCCTCACAGCAAACATGGGGAGTGGTTTGTGACATAAACTAACGCAGCCAATGAGAGGAAAATGACAGCTGTGATTAGGAAAATGTCCTGTTCATTAGAGTGACCTGGAAAATAGGAAACATTGAACTTCTCAGTCTGCTCAGAACAACTTTCAAATTTTGTCCTTAATCTTGTTCTGTGAGAACCATTTTCCTTAAGATAGGGGTTACATTAGGTCAAAAAAAAAAAAAAAGATATCTACACAAGTGTCATCATTCACGGGTATGTTTGTTCATTCCATATGAACTATATAAGAAATGCTTCTTGTTCTAGCTGGGCCTGTGAAGCTGAGCTTTTCTCCCCTCTGCTGAGGCAGAAATTCACCTTTCATGAAATTTTCTGTGTTTTATCTTTAAGCTGATAAAATCTGATAGTCTGGAACTTATTATCTGACAATAGCACAGGAAAGGGGAGTGATTGCAAGGGACAAGCACACGGCCTGGGCTGCCCTTGCTGCCCTGCACTGGACACACAGCCAGCATTTGTCATGGCCACAGACAGACATGGGTAAAAATTTCTCATAGCTCAAGTCTTCTGCCAGAGCTTCAGAAGGAAGAGGGGGCAGGCAGTGTCACCTGGTGCCTGTCGAGAGCGATGGCTGTCAGGGTCAGCGTGGAGACGTGGAGGGAGCAGTACTGCACAAAGCGGCTGATGTGGCACATGGCCTTTCCAAAAACCCACGTGCTGTTCACAAACCGGACCTGAGGGGAAACAACGGCTCATCAGCCAGAAAATGTGCTGGAAACAAACCCATGGGGAAGTCCCTTGGCTGGAACATGAGCTGGCTCAGGGGTTCTGGCTCCTTGGGCAGCTTCACCTGAAACTTAAAGAAGGATCAGCTATCCTGGTCTCTGAAACACCTTTACAGAAGAGTTTATAGGGTCAAACCCCGCTGATTATGAAGTGGTGCTGCCACAGCCCTCCTGGCCTGTTCTACAGACATTGTTTGTGAGCAAGAGATAATAACTTATTATTACACTAACAACTATATGTGGAAAAAGTGGACCAGGGTTTGATATCAACCCCACTGTCAGACCTGGAGAGCTTTCATTGAAGCCTTTATCAACTGGCATCTCTGAAAAGCTTGACTACTTTCTTCCAGTCACCCAGTATAACTGGCATTCAGACTGTTCTGACCCACTAAGGGACTCTCTAGTGCTCTCCTGCATGAACATTAAAAACACATGTTCACCCAGCCACTTGTTCTCATTCCCCAAGAAGCTCTTGCTGGGGTTTGGTAGCACACACAGACAGACTTCAGAGTTTCTAGGAGTTACAGAAGTCTAACAGAGCAAGAGAGAGCCCACAGGTGGCTGAACAGTGTTTTACTTGCCTGGCAGAGTCATCAGCTAGACTTGGTGGTGTTGGGTTTCCACCTCAGCCCTAGAAGAGAGTACACGGAAAGCCTGTGACCACCAGGCAGAGTTCAGGTGGGTGGGAGACTCCTGTCCTGGCTGAAGGGACAGCAAGAGCAGCTACTTACCAAGGTAAAAGGTGTGTTGAGCAGTGTGATCATGATGTCTGACACAGCCAGGTTGACGATGAAGAGGCTGGTGGCTGAGTGCATCCTCTTGTTCTTCAGCACCACGTGGCACACCAGCATGTTCCCAAAGAGAGACATGACGATAATGACTGAGTATGCCACTATCAGGAGAGCTTTCACTGTTGGTTTCTGGGATTCTGGCTCATATTTAGCCAGCTCAGCAAATTTCTCCCACTCAACAATGCGGCTCTCTGTCCAGTTGAAGATGGTCCTGTTAGTTGTGTGGTAGATGGACATGAGTTTGGCCAGGGAAGAGTAACGGTCAAACTCCTCAAGAAACCCCATCACCTGTGACCTGTATGGCTGAAGCAGTGAGCGAGGCATGGTAGGACAACTCCAGTCTTCCCTGCTGGGGAGCAGTTCCAGTACGGTGTCAGAAAGGGGCTGCTTTGGGACCACACACTCTCTCACATATCAAGAAGAGCAAGAACTTCACAGCTCTGGGCTCGAGCAGGCTGCCTGACCATCCTGTGCTGCTGTCGCAGGAATTTCTTCCCAATGCAGAAACGTTCACCTTCCACTCTAAACAAACCCAAAGACGTCTTTTCAGCAACAATCTGAATTCTGAATAGAAACCAGAGCTTCACTTCCCTGACCAGATAGGTCTGTACGTGACAGCGCATACACTACAGCGTGATTACACCCCAGTTCCCTGCACACTCCAATCACAAGGAGAAACCAAACTCCCCACCCTTACCCCCTCCCTAACTCCTACCCCTATATCCCCTCTCACTTACCTTGCACTGCCCGGGCCGTTTTTGTTCCCGACGGCGCCCGGTCCCAAGGGGCAGCAGCAGCTCCTCCCGGCTCCCCGCGCTGGACACCCCGCACTGCACACCCCGCATACCCACACACCCCGCACTGCACACTCCGCATACCCACACACCCCGCATACCGCATACCCACACACCCAGCACTGCACACCCCGCACTGCAC
>VZTJ01000523.1:3573317-3642645 GCA_013397795.1 Orthonyx spaldingii
CGCACCGCACCGCACCGCACCGCACCGCACCGCACCGCACACCCCACACCCCTCTCACTGCGCACTCTCCGCGCTGCACCGCGCACCCCGTGCCCCTCTCACCCCGCACCCCGCGCACTCTCTGCACCGCACCGTACCGCAGCCCCGTCCCGCTCCGCACGTGCAGCCGGCCAGGGCGGGGCCGTCGCTCGGGGCGGGGCTGCTCCATTCATAAATCGGCGCTGGCGGGGCCCCGCCGGCCCCGCAGTGGTTCCCGGGGGTTATTTGAGTGCCGCGGTTCCCTGCGCGCACACACAGCCCCGGTGCCGAGGCTGCTCCCACGGCACCCACAGGGGCTGCTGCCCGGCCGGAACTGAGGCAGCGCCCACCACAGCGGCGAGCCTTGCACAGCCCCCGGCAGTGCCTTAACGGGAGAAGGGGAAAACCATCCTCACAAACTCTCCTGGCCCCAACCTTTGAGGAAAGGCTCCTGGTGGAGTTTTTTTGATAAGTGTTTTTCCCACGGCTGGATCCCTCTTGACAGATGCAGACACAGAAGAAGACAGTTTAGTTTCAAGGACTTTAGACAACATATTTTTAAACTACAGATTATCATCCTTCTCATTTTGCATTCTGTATATGTCACTTATTCTTTATATACACTAAAAAAAAAAAAAAGGGGGGGGGGGGCAGTTTCCTGTTCATTTCCAGTCACCTGCATGATCTCCTTTCCCTGTCCGTGGCTCTGCTCCCTGTGTCCATGTCCATGCTGTGGCCAGGCCATGCAAGGACTAAGGCAAGGGAGTAGCTACAGGATGGGGAATACATGGGAGGTACACGGGACATAGAGAATGTGCCTCTTGCCAGGCTCCAAATTCTGCTTCTGAGTGAAAAGGTCCCATGCTGACATGTGGAGCCAAGAATTCACTTTTATTGTGAGTCCAGGATTTAATAGCCCAGGCCAGTTCAATAAACAGCTCTGGTCATCCTGTGTGTTCCAATAATAACACTTCTGTTTTCCAAATTATCTAATTTTTCCTAATTCCAATTAATAATGCATTTTAAAATGTCATTCACAAGCAGCCTGATGTCTGTCCTGGTCTGTGGTATTTGTAACCTCTATCAGGGCAAATAAACCATGATGACAGGTTAAAGGTTAGGTTTTTCCTTGTTTGGGGTCTGTCTGCCATGGAGCAAACTGGGCATCCTAATTTGCACTGAGTCAGCCATAGGCTCTTGGAGAGACTAATGAAGATCTCCTGACAAATAGTAGAAAAAGAGTTCAGATGGAGAAGGAATTCTTTCTGCAGGAGGAAAGATTTGCATATTTGATGTGTGTTTTCAAGGAACTGGCTCTGTGCTCAGGATTTTGTATTTATGGATTCCCAGGTCTAAGAGATGCTCCAGTTCCTCACTGTGGCAGGACTCCAGCTGCTTGCAGCAGAAGCAGAATGAGCTTTGCATTTCCTCTCTGGAGTTTCTGAGGGCCACAGAAAAGACACGGTGGATGTTTATCACCAGTATAGCAAGATGGTCTGGGAGGCTTCTGCTATTTTTTAGTCCCCCTGAAGCCATTCTCACCGTGGCTGTGAGCTTCTTGTGCATCCAAAGAGCCATTTCATTATCCTTCCATGCTGCTCTTGCTGGCATACATCATCACTGGCTTTAGAGCTGCAAGCTCAGAAGGGGAGAGCTAGGAGTTTAGTCTGATCGTATTTCCAGCAAAATCCCAGGCATGTTAGCTTTCTCCAGGTGCAAATTATTGAACTACTGATATGTGCTAGAACCTCCTGAAACACTCAGACCCTCACTGGCTGAGGAGTTAAGACTTGATGCCTTACACAGCAATAATCCCAACCAGCCTCTCCTGACCTCGGACCCCTGATGGAGCTGCTGGTCCCACGTGTTCCATGGCATTAGACAAGTCTCTGATTGATGCTTGTGTGGTTTTTGTCTGTCAGAAAACACTTCAGGAGCAGGAATGGTTGTGTTGTGGAATAAAATTTTTAGTTTTCTGCCTGTCCTTCTGGAGCAAAATTCCAGTTACCTGCCTGTCTCTGAGGAGGCTTTGCAGGCTGGAGGTATTAAAGGTATTCAATGTCTTTCCTTCTTGTGTCTTACTCTTAAATGCCAGAAGGTCTTTTTGTTTCCTGGAGGGCTGGTTTGCCTTTGGACAGAAGAATCAATAAGAGTGCAGATACACAGGCACCAGAGGCTTTGGAACTGAGGAGCTGCAGAACTCCTCCATTTGCTCTCAGAGGTTGGTGTCTGTCCATTAGATTCTAGGGCACAGAAGGCATAGCTGAGCCCCTGCAATGTTAATTACCAAACCTTACATTGCATGTGCTACTAATGTGTACGACTCAGACATGTGCTATAGCCCAGCTGGGGTTTGCCTCAGGTGGCAGCAGGGTGAGAGCTTTGGCACCAGGTGCTTCCACCCAAACCTGGCTCTCCCAGTGCTTCTGGAACCTCCTTCTGGCCTGAGCTTTCAGCACTCCACTGAGGCTTTCAGGCTCCTCTCACCTGGCATGGACACACCAGATTTCTAGACAATGGACATTGCACATCTAAAACAGAAATTACAACCAAATTTTAAATTCACCTTCCAACTTAAATCAAAATTCAGGGGGCAGGAACTGGGAACTGCAAATAGTGGTCCATGAGAACCACAACTCAATTTCCCCAGCTCAGAGTATTCTCTGGCGTCAGTTGCCACTGACATGGGAACAGTGCTTTCATGTGCATTATGTCAGGCCAGAGCCTGCCATTATCATATGCTCGAACTGGCTTTGAGGTTCAGCACAGGCAAGTGGGTGGAGGGGGATGTTGTACTAAATGGGCTTCAAAAGGAGAAATAAGAAAAGAGCAACAATGCCACAGCAATTGCACTTGATGTCCTATGAACAGTTACAATCTAGACTTTATTATTCAAAATACAAATGGCAAGTACATAATAGCTACTAGTAATGTAACTTCAGGGTAGTTGGAAAAGAAAAGCTTTATAATGGATTTGATAGTCCTCGAGGTTCAGCTGTAAGGTTTGGGTGACAGAACAAAGAGAACTAATCTAATATTGTAACTGTGCCCCCTCCCCGCTCTGATGGGCTTTGTCTAGTGACCCACTGGGGCTGGATCTTCAGACTTCTTTTTTTTTCCTTGGAAAAAAGTCATACGGAATGACTGACAGCACACCCAATTCCTGTCTTATTGCTAGCCCCCTGATTTTCAATGGGATGTGGAACCCTAGCAGGTAACACTAACAGCCAGCTCCTACCTGTGCTGTCCTACCAGCTCTGAGTGCTCCAGCCTGGCCATGGCTTGGGTCATCAGTGTCTGCCCCTCAGGTTGGTGCAGCCTGTCCCTGTGGGAATTCAACCCATCAATGTGCATTGTCCTTTGCTGGGGTGAACTCTCAGCTTCAGAAGCCTCTGAGCCTTGAACACTCCTTACAGTGTGTTTTCTTTCTGGGAGGTTCCTCTTTGGTGCTTCTCCCCCTCTGCGTGGTAGTCAAGACTGAAAAACAAACAAACAAACAAAACCAAGAAAAATCCTCTTTTCCTTAACAGAAAACTCCTCGCTAATGAAAGGAACTTGGCAAAGAGTGGAAGGGGTAAGTCGCTTTCTGTGTGTGGTATGTGTGGGGGCTGTTACTGGGGACATCAATTACCTCATCCCTGCCTGCAGCTCACTCTGTGGGGGCACCAGCCAGAGCTTCTTTGAGTTCTCCCGCAAAGGAACAGTGAGCAGGGACACCCCCACGTCCAGGTGGGACCACCACAACCCACACTCACACCCCCACTGCACTGAGCTCACAAGGAGCCCTGTTGCCTTTAACGAACAGTTCAAAACTCACACACCTCTCACGGTGTCCAAACTCAGCCTTTCTGCAGGTGCATCGCTGGTTTGAGGCCAGAGAGCTGGAGCTCTGCAAGCAGGACTTTGTCCTTCCCTTCAGAGCTGTCTGGAGTGGAGGCCAGCAGCCAACAGGCACTGCACAGAACCCGTCACAAGCTCAGGAGAGATGTGGATGCATTTGACAAGGTGAGGAAGACTCAGCAGCACCCCACCTCGTGCTGTACATTACCTGGCTTTTAAGAAATGCCATCCTGGAGTGGCTCATTATCTTTGTTCCCTTCCGTGACCCAATTAATTTAAGGCATGACAGGTTTGCTGGAATGACTCACACACCAAAGAAGGAAGGAATGAAGATAAGACTTGAAAAGTATTGGCATAATATAAATTTACTTCAAAACTCTGTCCTTTGTGCAGCTCTGACCAAAGGCTGAAATTGTCTGAGCCAGCAAGGGACAGTCATGCAGACCCTGATGGCAGCTGCAGCATCCAGATGAATTTTATCTGGGAACAAGTCACTCACCAGGGCCCTGATTCAGGGACCTCACTGTGTAGCTGTTGAGGGATGTGTCAGCTCAGAAAGCCTCCGAGCTGTGGAGCTCTGGTGAAAGCTCAGCTGGCAGGATCCCTCAGGATCTACGTGTTTGCCCAGTTTCTGGGTTTGGGAGGAATGGTTCAGCCACCACCAGCACTGGTGACAAGTGCTGTGTCACCCCTGGCAGTGACCCCTGGCCACGGGTGCCCCAGCTCTGCCACAAAGCCCAGGGCAGCCAGGACTGGGCAGCAGCTCGGCCAGAGGACAGAGGGTGCTGAGGCTCTGCCAGATTCCTGACAGGTGCATCAGGGGCAGGAGTCTCAGCAAAGCTGAGCTGCAGCAAGTGCTGCAGGGTCCAAGAAGGGTCCCAGCAGGGTCCCAAAAGTCCACCACTCTGGGTTTGCAAGTGCATGGAAGCAGGAGCACAAACAGCCAGGAAAGGAGGGGCAGTTCTGACAGTCACTTGTGCTGAAGCATTTAAAACTTAATTTTCAGCTCATTCAGAGGTTATGAAATTACAGTAATAAAATCTGAAGAGCATAATCGAAATGGCACTTTCCCAGGAGTGGAAGAGCTCAAACACAAAAGTACTGATTATTGTGCTTTTAAATCATAAGTTAAACTACCTTACCAGCAAGGGAATAGAAAATGGCCAGTAAGGCATCCTTTCTGAAAGGGGCTCCAGGGGCAATCCTGGTTATTTTACATCCAAATTCCCTTCCAAGCAGCCTGAAAAAAAGGATTAATACGCAGTGGAGAAATGTGATTTACTGGAGCATGCAGACACATGCACGTTAGAGAAGTGACCTCCTTGCTGGAAGGAGGCACCATGGGTAAAGAGGACCCCTCCACACAACCCCTTTGGATCCCTAGGAGGATTTCCACTGGTTTCCCCTGCAAAGGCTCTTGAAGAGACTGATCTGGGTGGGATGGTGGGCACGGGGCAACCTTGGGGATGCACAGACCTGGCAGGGAGTGACTGGCTGCTGCTCTGCCTGCGTGGGACACAGAGATGGCCATGGGATGACTTCAGGGAACTGCAACAAAGAGGAATGGTTGGACAGGTTTAAAATGAAAGGGGCATTTCTCACTGTTGTGCAAAACTGGAGAGTGCTGGGACTGCTCAGGCACATCCCTATGCAGCCCCACGCTGCCCCTGTGTCCCTGGAGCAGCCAGGCAGCACTGGGGTGACTCACCCAAAATCTAGCACTGCAGAAAACTGGAGCCTCAAAAGCTCCATGTGAGGCACTAAACAAGAGCACTGAGGAGTGAGCTCTGGCCCTGGGATCAAGCAGCACAAAGATTGCCAGGGCCACTTGGAGACTTAGATTTCTGTAACAACTGCAGACAAGGCAGTAATTTTCCATTTCTTTACTTACTGGTGCAGAATTCCAAACAATCCAAGCAAGAAATCAACACACAAACCACCCAGCCAGCATATGGCTGCAAAACACTGCCAGCCAGCATCCTCTGCTGCAATTATCCAGCTGCAATTATCCAGCAAAACACACTACCTGTGCCAGCTTTGGCTGGTTTATCTGCAGAATTTTGAACAACTTAAATGGAAACAGGCCCACAGGGTGAAGTCAAGGCCCATCAATGTGCACTTCACTGCTGGGTGAAGTCGGGGCGGGTTTTTCCTCTTCACAATAGTAATATACTATTTCCATCAAAACCTTTTGTACTTCCCTCTGGAATTGTGATTGCAGAACAAGTTCAGGAATCAGCAAAATCAGAAAGGACATACCTGAAGGTGTGTATCTTTGTCTTGTCACTTCTCTTGGTCTCCAGCCACCAGCATCACTCACCCCTTGGCCACTGGAACCTCTCCAGTATGCAGAGAGACCAGGCGAGCAGTGATGGGTGGAGCCAGCCCAGCTCAAGGGGAAAACATGCCATTTTATTAAACCAGAAGATTAAGTTTTCACAAAAACAAACCCCCAACAAACAAACAAACAAATAAGCAAACACAAAAACAACCAAACTACTATTAGAGATCTCAGCTAATAAAGCCTCCTGGGCTGTCACACCAGCAGCGAGGTCACACCTCAGTCCCCCAGCTGGTGCTGGGCAGAAGCTGCTTGCTGCAGTCCAGTTATTTCCCTTTGGGTTTGGGTTCTGCAGGGGCCGGGCCCCTCGCCAGCCATGCTGGGAAATATTCTCCTCGACAAAATGAAGCTTGGCTATATTTTGAAATTCCTGGGTTTCTCCTGGATGCAGGGAGCTCTGCTCAGGGTTCAGTGCCCGTCAGAACAGATGAGGGGTTGTTCCTCTGCTCCAGAGCTAAGGTACCTCAGGTACCAGGAGAGGTTTCAGGAATGCTGATTTCTTGCTTCTGCTCAGCTTTCTTGCTCCAGGGACTGATCTAAATCACAGTCTTGTGGGGTTCCTCCCTTTCCAGGTGTGAGAGGAAAAATTACGAAACCTCTTCTTGCTTTTGAGATGTTCAGCAAGGATAGGAGGCAAAAACCCCTCTGGGCTGCTGCTGTGGCAGGGACTACCGGGCCAGGGCTGGAAGGAGGAGGGATGGGGACAGAATGCTGGCCGAGGCTGCCCATGCTTCCTGCCTGCCCTCCCCAGCACGTGCAAGGTGCCCAGCACATCCCCAAAACCCTGAAACCCTGAGCATGAGGCAACAGAGCCTTTGGTAGCACAGAGAGACCCACATACAGCAGGGGCTCCTGCTGGGCAAAAATGCTGAGATCAAGGGAAGTGCTGCTGCTGCTGCTGCTGCTGCTGCTGCTGCTGCTGCAGGCTTTCCCAGGAGGAAACACAGAGAAGGATTTCAAAGTCTTTGGTCGGCTCAATGCCATCCCCCTCAGCACTGGGACCTCCGGCAAGCCTGCCTGGCTCCTCCCTGGAAACTCATTTCTCCTGTCCACAATGCTTAATCACCCTGGGTGATGGATTCATTTCTGTATTTGGGGCTTATCCAGCTGGGAACTCAGGTCCTATCCCTTGTTCTTCCAGTTTTTTTCCTGCCCTAGCTGATATCTCAATCAGGAAACTTCACCTCAAAGAAGCCCCTTCTGCTACTCTTTCTCAACCGAGGCCCTCAAGGCCGTGAGCATCAGGTGGATGTATCTGCCAAACATTTTTTCTACTTTCTTGAGACTTTAGAGTGCCTGGGATTTAAATGCACTAATGTCCTGTGTTTTCTATTTCCTTGATTAGCCTGGCAAGCACAGAAGCCAAACCTTTCCCAGAGGCACATGAATGGCTGCAAAGAAGGAGCACTGGGAGCCTCTCTTTGTTCACTTACGAATTTCTGAACAAAAAACTGAAAAGAAACTGAAGAGACAGGCATTTCCTTTTTGTATAGATAATTCAATGCCAAGTGCTGGGCTCAAAGGCACATTCTCCACTTTCAGTTCAGCTCATTTGTGCTAATCAGCAGGGGTATAATCTAAGTGAAACAAGTGAGTGCAGGCCAGTGGCCCTGATGTGGCTTGCTGGGATGGAGGGACGGCTGGCTTAGACCAGACTAAACTAATTTGTGGATATGAACCCTAAAATACTCCTGTGAAGAAAACAGTCCATTGTCAGCACTGAAGACCTCATCTGAGAGCAGAGGTACACCACAGGTCTTGGGCTGGTTCTTATTTTGGCAGTCTAAGCCCTCCCATTCTGATTCAGAACATCCTGAATTCCCTGGGAAGAGGGAAGGTACAGAACTCAGCGTTGCAGTTGTGTGGCAGCTGTGCACAAAGATTAGTCGATATGATTGTGCTTTGCTTGCAGCTCAGGTGATAACAAAACGTCAGATTCCCCATGTACCAGAAGCTCATTGATGTGCTAAAACTCAGTGTGGCTTTGGAGGCAGCTATACTCCCACATCTCCTGATCACCAGCCCGTGCTTTGTACTCCAGTCAATCAGCACTGGAAGGCTCAAGTACCTTTATAGTTGTGGCAAGGAGGGACCTTCAGCAGTGAGGTTCTCTGCCAGGCTTCTCAGAAAGGAATCTTCTCTCTTCCTTCCTTAGTCTGTGATTGGGCTCAAACACGCTGACAGCTTAAAGAAAGGCTTAAAACCAGAAGACTCTGTTGTGTGTATGTGTGGGGAAACAGGAACAGCAAAATAATAGCACCCTGTAACACAAAGCGTGCCCCAGGTCTGGGGAGTGCCAGCTGTGGCTGTTGCCAGGAGCAGGGGCAGCTCAGGGTCCTGCAGCACAGCAGACAGGTACCACAGGTTCAGAGCATCCTCTGCCAGCTCGGGACTGTTGCAGACTCACCTGCAATTGCAGCCACAGGCAGGTGCCTCGGCACAGCCCGCACTAAGGCTCAGAGCCAGAGCAGCACTAATCGATATGAGCAGAGTGAGGATCTCTTGAGCAACATGAATCCTGACTGATCACGTGTCTGTTTGATGACAGTCTGCTTCCACACAGTCAGTACTATTTCTCCTTTGGGGCTTCCGTTTCTTCTCCAGGACTGGATAATTCTTATTCAATGAGCACTTCATCAATATGCAGCTACTTTCTGAAGATGAGCTGCTAGGGCATGACAGACACTTTCTGCTGGATGATATTCAAATGTCTTACATAGGCATTTTGATTCAAATGAATCTAATTCTCTAATAACAGCTTTGAATCAACCTGTAGCTCTCACACTTGAAACACTGGAGTGGTCTGAAGATAAACTATGAATAGTCAGAATTTCAAATCTAGATTAAACAATGGGGTTTTTTTTCCACGTTAGCTCACACCTCCTTTCTAGGAGTCAGTGCATTAAAGGAAAAGATGTGAAGTGTAATTGTCCTCCTTGTGCCTCCCTCTGCACTGCCCATCACCTGCTGGGGCTGCCGGGGGTCACCAGTCAAGTAGGTTCATGTTCTCCAGCAACATGATGGCCTTCAGCAATCTGCTCCCTCTCTCAAAAGCTGCCCGTTACACCAGGAGAGCACAACGTCGGCTTTGATGTTGTTATATGCCTTTGCTCCCCTGTTTATCAAACACTTTGAAATATGTGACACTCCTTTTGCAGGCACTCCAAACCATGCAAGCACTCCCTCTCCACAGGGCTCAACAATTAACACTCATCTCTGGCAATAACAACATAAGGGGAACCAGAAGACAAGGGGCAGCTCTTCACAGGCTGGGAACGTGCCTTTGGAGTTGCTGCAAGAAAACTTCCTGGATACTCAAACAGCTTATCCCTGGGTTAGGACAGAGATTTCCTAGAACCTCTTCAGATAGCTTGTAGGATTTGCTTCATTAAGATGCCAGAAAAACAGCACCCCCACTCCTATGCCCTTTTGCACTGGGTTTCTTCCCCAGCCAGGAAGTACAGAGAAAGTTTTCTGGAGAAATTTATAAAGATGCAGAAGTTTGCAAGGATGGCCAGAGGGGACAGCTCCTGGTGCCGACCCCCTGAGCAGAGGGACACAGGGAGGGAGGAGGCACTTCTCTGGGGATGGCAGTGCTGCTCCTTCTGTCCCCTCCACCCAGCTCAGCCTCATTCTCTTTGTGAGCTTTAACACCCCCCGGTCTCCATGGGTTTGTTTTTCTGTATCTGAGCACTGCTCCCTTAGCATGAAAAACTGCACACAGACAGGAGTGACCATGATCTCAGAAACATAAAGTGAAGGTAACTGCAGCTGAACTAATCCTTCACCAAGATGCTGTTCAAAGTGCAAAAGGACTGGGGAGCAAACCCTGAGGTTCTGAATTTTCAGGAGTTCTGAACTGGCATTTCCAAGCATCACAAAATAGCATTTTTTCTGCATTGCAAATCATTTACTGGGATTATGAGAGGCAAAAGGGGCAGAATAATCTGATGCCATGGAACCCTCACAGGACTGCAGTGACACTCAGGGAAGCGAGAGCTGTGGAACAGCCTGACCGGCAGCAGAGGAGAGAGAGGCATAGAAGGATTCACTGGAGGAAGAAACCACTTCACAACTCTGAAAAGTAGACAAGAATAGGCAATTATACTGCTATGGCAGCAAATTAGGCTTTTAGGTGCAAAGTGAAGTATAAACTTCTCCTGAAACCCCTAAGTACTTAAAGATCTGGGAACTGGAACTTCAGCTACATTCCTGTGAGGAGCCTCTCCGTCTGCCCAGTGTGGGTACCAAGCTGGAGGAGGCCAGAAACACAGAGCAGACACAGCCAGACCCCACTGTGCCCCCCAGCTCCTCACAGCCCAGAGGAATCAGACCTGGACACAGACCCACCAGGCCCCTCCAGTCACAGAGCAGGGACCTTCCCAAACCTCCTGGGCCTCAGCCCTCTCCAAACCTCCTGGTTTTTGGCCAAAACCACCACTCCGAGGGCAATTCCCCAGGTGTACTAAATACCAAACAACTCATGCACAAACCCCAGCACATCCGATGCAGCCAGGAGCACACAGGTACTCGCTGCCCCTCAGATATCCTTTTCCAGTGGTATAAATAAGATCCACTGAGCTCCAGGCTTCTTCATTTATGCTCCTCCTGAAGCTGGAGCTTACTGAAATGCAGATGAATCTTCAGTCTACACCACATCATGCAGCACAAACCTGCTCACAGATTTTAAGGCTGTGAAGGAATTTTCCGACACCCAGAAAATGCTGTACAATCTCTACTCTCCTGATTCTCTTGCTCCTCCAGCAAATCACTCTGCAATTTCCTGCTGTACAGTGCTAAAATAGAAGGGAAATTGTTTCCTTATGAATCAGCACAACCAGCATTTTTTGCTTGTTTTATCTGGCTGAGTAGTTTTGTCTTAGAAGAGAGAAAATAGTGCCCATGATCCTCTGAAACACCCATGGTCAAACACCCATATATCCGAGGGAAAGTGAGTGACTCTGGACTTGAAAGCCAAATATTGAGAGCCAATGTTATTTCTTCATCTGCCATTGATGGGACCCTGTGGGCTCTCCTGGGGGGCACAGGCAGATCTCCCTGGTCTCAGGGCAGTGCAGCAGAGAGCATCACTGGGCCAGCACCGCGCCAGTTCGCCACACACGCTGCTCTGCATGCTCCCACTCTGGGAAGGGGGCCAGGGGGTGACACAGCCAGGACAGCCCGAGAGTTCCTGCATTGCAGACAGACCATCACTGCTCTGCTCCATGTGTTTGGGAAGTTTGCAGTTGCTGTGGAGACACAGAACAGGATGTGACATGACAACTCCTCTGCCCACGACCTTTAAAAAGACTTATTTTTATTAACAAGGAATGCACGCAGACAAACATTCCTCTGCTGCTGGCAGCCGTCTGTGTGGCTTGGCAGGCGTCACACCCCAGGGGGTGGGAGGGCAGGGGGCTGGACAGACCTCGGCAGGGTCACAGCTTCACCCCGACACGGGGCACAGACACTCTTGCTCCCTGTGCCAGCTGGAGGTCGGTGGAGCCTCGGGAGGGAGCCCCAAGCTCCTTCGTGGGCCTGGGTGCCCTCCTGGAGTCAGAACCGGCTGCTCCCCCTGCAGCAGCTTCCCCAAAGGAGTCCTCAGACAGAGCGTGATGGAGGAGCTGAACCCTGCTCTTTTCCTCTCGGCCTCTGCACAGCAGCTCAGTGTTATAAAGCCCCTGACATGGAGCGCCCCAGCCCTGAGAAGGGTCCACTTGTGTCCTTCCCTGCAGAGCCAGGTTTGGAGTTCTGTGGCCAATCTCACAGCAGGCACTTTGTCTCTGAAATTGTCTCTTGCGATCGCAGCAGTTCACAAGGAATTGTGAGTTCCATAGGAGTGATTGATAACTCCTCTTTCCTGAGCAAACACCACTTGACACAAGCTTAAAGGGCTTTTAAAACACTGATCAAGAAGAAGCTGTAATTCATTACTGGGAGCTGAAATTAATTACTGCTGATAATCACATTAACCAGAGGATGCACATTCTTTGCAGGGAGTGATCAGGAGTGCTGACAGGTAAAACAATTAAGCTCAAGAGCATGGGATTATCCTTTTCTTCAGCAAGACCAGAGCCAGAGAAGGAGAAACAGATTCATCTGAAGCTCCTCATGCCCTTTGGTTTTCTGTCCCCCCTCTAGAACATCCGCAGTTTCTTCCCTCTATCCAAAGCTGGCCGTGCTGAGCCATCCTGTCGCTCTCACCTGGATCCCTGGGATCCCATCCAAATGAGCTCAGGCTCTCCGCAGCGCTATTTGAAAGGTCAGGATCTGACTCATGACTCCAGTATGGTGGTATTTTTGGCTCTGCTTTAATCATTTTCTTCTGTATGTCTCATGCACCGCCTGCCAGAACCCCTTGTCCTCCCAATTATGGTGAAAATAGGTAATTAGTAATAGCCTAATTCAGGAACTACTTGGAATTATTGACGAACAGACTCTAGTCCAACAATATGAATTCTTCATTTATCTTTTCCACTCCAGTGCTGGCACAGGCATAAATGCTGGACCAGGTTTTCCAAGGGAGATGCTTGTCAACTGCTGGGAATGTTTATGTTAGAATGCTGACATGTAATGTTAACGTGCTGGTGCAAAAAGGGAGACAAAGCCCATCACTAGGATCCCTGTTGTTCCCTTAGGGTCTCCTCTCAACTCCTAGTGGCAGAACTCTTCTGTGCTCTGCAGAAAACCAGTACCCTGCTCCCTAAACCTTGTGCTCTCACCACACCAGCCACAGGCATTCCAGATCACATGAACTCCCAAATCTTTCTGACATTAATTTGTGTTCCTCAGTCTAGACTCATCATGTCTAGCTCTTTCACTCCTGAGATCCCAAAAATTTAAAAACTGCATTTCCTCTGCAGAAATTTCATTCCACATAAGTATTGTTTTTAATGTCTCATATTACTTGACAAACATTAATTCATACTCAGCCCTCCCGTGAAGCAGAGAAATTGCTATCATTAACCTCACTTCATGGAAAGGAAAGAGAGGAGAAATGATTTGCTGAGGGCAAAGAGGGAGAATGGGTATTAACGTGGGAGTGAGAGCTCAAAGGTCCCATCTCTGAGCCATCCCTCTCCTCAGCAGAGCAGTGCCAGGCATCCTTTCCTGGGTGGCCAGCAGACACGTACACTTAGCTCACATCTTCTCCTTCAGTTGCCCAAGCACTAAACAACAAGGGAAGCCACTCTGCCTTCCCTCCTTTGCCTGCCCTGCAGCAGCATCCCCTCAGAGGCCCTGTACTCAGGGCCCCTTGTCCTCAGCCTGAAGATACCAAGGCCCTACACAGGGAGAGCACCCCCTGGCCCTCACCTGGGGCCACTCAGTCCCTGGGCTTTGTCCTCGCACTGGCTGCCACTGCAGGGGCAGCTGGGGCAGACTCCAGCCTGGGCACCAACACATTCACCGCAGGTAAACACCACAGGCACTGCCACACACCCCGTGGGCACCCCTGCTGTGTGCCATGGGCACTGCTGCACACTCTGTGGGCATCCCAGGGGCTCTGCCACCTCTGTGGGCACACACTGGCACAAACCCTGCACATCACACCCGGGTGAGGCACTAACGCTGCCCCCAACAGCATCCTGGCTGTGGCAGGGGAGCAGACCTTGCTGTTCCCTGAAGGCAGGGCTTTCTCAGCTGGTTTTATTTTTACCAAGTGACACGTCTGATCCGCAGAGGGGTGACCTAGTCCCAGCTGTTGCAGGGCTGAGCCGCAGTGAACGTGCCAACAGCACTTGACACTGGCACAAAACAGCCTTCCCCCTTTTTAATGGTACACGGACTAGAAACTCCTATCTCGACTAGCAGAGGCAGCCCAGACTGCCCAACACTCCATCTCAGCATGAGGAGGTGTCAGGAAAGATATTTTTGAAGTTCTGGACAAGCTCAGTCAGTGAAGTGCAATTACTATGAAAAGCTCTTTGTGTAGAAGATAATTTTGCTGTGCACACAGGATCCTGCACTCCCCAAACAGAACCAAGATATAAAGCAGAGCACACAATCAGGGGACACACTTTCCTGATACTAATGCCTCAGATATTTATTGAGACGTGAGAGAAGGAACAGTTGTCTGACTGGCACTGCACTTTCCTTTTCTCTTTTTCTCCCCCCACCAAATGCATGTGGGTTTTATGGGAGAACAGGAAACTGGCATTATTAGAAGTCACCATAGAGGCACCTTCAATGGTTGGAGATTTTTATTTCGGAGGAGACTATTTCTCTACTGCAGTTTTCCTGGTCTTTTGGGTATGTGTTGAATTTTCCAATAAAAGTGTTCATTAAAAGAATTATTTTGTCTGTAGCCCAAAGTACAACTTTATCACCAAAAACTCCTCTGCCAAAAGCCCATGCCAGCTGCTTGACTGATTGCTGAAGGCTAAGCACAATTAATGAGACCGCCAATATTCAGGACTCCTGCATGACCAGGGCAAGAGGAAGTATTCAAGACATAAAATGCTTTTTCCACCCAAGAGGTGAAAGTTAAAATAGCATTAATAATAGCAGAATGGGGTTGCAACAGCCTTCCATTCCCAGGATACCAAGAAACCCAAACATATAATTCATAGCAGTTTAGGGGTCATTTTAAAATGCTTTAATTTGTGTTGAGCAATTCACAGAAAACTGGGTAAGACTCCAAGAAAGACAGGCTTTCTTGACCGTTCTTTGATTGCTTTATGATTTTTCCACGTTTGAACAGCAGCACGCAGCAGCACTCAGGCTGTTGGTGGTCCTGGGGACACCTGGCTGGAGCACAGTGAGGGGACAAGGACAGGGTGCCACCATGGGCTGGAGAGCATCGCCCTGCATGGGAACCCTGCTCCTCCACCTGCCTTCCCTCAGGTGGCTCTGCCTGGAGACAGCAAAGGCTGAACACTGGATGCAGGGCAGAGTCCAGGCTCCCATTTTACCAAACACAAATGATTTTCACTGCCAAACCTGCCAGATGTCCCTCTCCCTGGATAAGTGCCCATGAAGCTGGAACAAGCTGGAGAGAAAGTCTGGAGCTGGGCTTAGGAAAGCAAATTTTGACCCTTTCCAAGGTCCCAGACATGTGGTACCATGTGCATTCCTGTGAAAAACTGCATTGCTCAGTGCTTCCTCTGTCCCTTGGTGCCTCCTGTGGAGATGTTCATGGGGTTGTGAGTGTCTGTGATGGCGGTGAAGAGAGTTGAGCAGTTCCCTACTGAACTGCAGAGGAACTAATTATTGTTTTAAATTACTTTTAACTTCTACACACCATTGAAGTGGAACAGTTTCCACAGGAAGGCTTGTGCTTCAAACAGTCTTTCCATTTGGGTGAGTGCTGGAGGCAAGGGTATTCTTCAAGGAGGGAGGTACACTGGCCAAAGCCCCCCAGATCAGGAGGAGATTTTCCCACCCAGGAGGAAGCCTTCCACTTGCTGGGCAAGGATTTAATTGCATGGTTTCAAGATATGCATAGCTGGGAGGATCACTCCAGTTCCGTGTCTGGCATCCCCTGTGAGAGTCTGCCTGACCAAGCCCCTCAAACACACAGGTGGGAGAATCTCTTTTCTGTGTCCTATCCAATTATTGGCTTCCCAAACACACTGCCTCTTTCCAAAGCACATGGCATTTATGGGAATACAGAGAGGGTTATTGGAAGCAAGTGGAGAGGCAGCTTTGATGGCTGGAGCTTTTTGAGATTGTAATGTTCCCTCAAGATGGATGGTGACACATACCCAAGGCTGTCAGCCAGCCCTGCTCCTGGCCCTTTAAGCCCCTGGTCTGAAATGCAACACTTTAGAAATATGACAGTTTAGACAATTTTAGTCAGTGAGTCAATTCCGGATTATCAGCCCACAGAGGGAGGATACTGACTCTCCCTCAAATATTAGCAACCAGCAAACTCTTCCCTTTGATGAATGTTATTTTAAAGAGTCAGCTCACTTCTTTGCTCCAAGAACACTTCCCATTAATCACCACACAGGAACATTGTGACCTCCTCCCCCAATGGCTTTATGCCCAGGATGACTAGTTCAGCATCATCAGGAAAGAAGAAAGAGGGAGAAGGAGCTGTAGAAGATTTGATTCCACCAAAGGTGTGGGGAAGTAGGTGCCACTTATGGGAAAGTCACTTCAAGGGATGGGATAGATGGGAAGCAGCACACAAGTGCTCACAAGACTTCCAGACCTAAAAGGATTAGAAAACAACTAAACCTTTGTCTGCCTCAGGCAAAAAAAAAAAAAAAGTGGGAAAGATCTTGTGCCAAGACATGAGCAGTTCAGAGCCTGGGCCGAGCAGACTCCTGTTGCCACATCTGACAGACCTCCCTGGCTGCCACACACCCTCCCAACTACCAATGAGCTGTGCTTATTGCTGTGACCACTGTCATCTCACCAGTACCCAACCCCTGCACTGCTGCAGAGAGTGCCTCAGTTCAGTGCCTCTGCTGTTCTCCACCAGCTGTGATTTACCCAGAAGAAACACCAGTTAAACAGATCATGACGGTAGATAAAGCTGCTGAGGAACAAGTCCCTTGCATGTGGCTTGGACTTCATATCTCACTTTCTAGAAATTGAGAGAATCTGTGATTGCCCCTAAGATAAAGTTAGTGATACCAGAGAAGAGCCTCTGGGCATGACTGAGCAAGGGAAAATGCCCAGAAGCACCAGTTCAGTGAATATTTACTCTAATTCACACAGCCCCATCAAAGGGTGGTACCTGCAAGCCCTGATCAGCCCAGAGCTGACTGCAATTTGTTCCAATAGACTTTAAAACCATAGAACATAGAATCAAGTACTAAAAGGCCATGGGGACCTTCCCATTGAACTACCAGGCCTAGCAAAACCCCACCATTAGTTTTACAATTCTTTCTTCCCCTTGTATCGATATTTCACATTCCAGATCTTTCTGTGGCTTACACTGTATTACCAAGTGCTCCCTGAGGAATTAAGAGACTCACTCACACTGTTACAGTCATCAGGCTCATTAGTGAAGGCACTAAACCCAAGTCTGAATGTCTTAAAACTACAAAAGCCCCATTGTGGTCTGTCCAACACCTTTAACACTGTCCAGGCTATGGGAGGAGGATGGGGCACGCCCAACCAGGGTGCTCCGAGGGAAGCAGCTTCCCAGGAGACAGCTCTGTCCAGCAGGAACACGGTCTGCTCAGTACCAGACACAGGGAAGGGTCTTTCTTCAGGACTCACCAACCTAATGAGGAAACCTTTAAACCAAGGTCAGTGGGGTTGGTGATGTGAGCCTGCAGGTGGGTCCAAACCACAGAGCCCTAGGCAGCAGCCTGAGCACACAGAGTTGGAGTGGAAACACGAAAGAAAATAATGGGTCATTTTTGTTCACCTGCTTTGATGTCTATGTCCCAGTGACAGAAGTGCACCAGCCAGCCTTGTGCCAGCAACAGCAGGAGATTCCCATACAAAAACATTGCAAAGAGAAAGTTGTCTGCAATAGGAAAATACTGTAAAAGATATCCTTCTTAATTTGCTACTGGAAAATATTTTTCACCCAAGGTTTTTTCAATTTCAGATTGATAGTGTTAGCTTGTATTTTAAGCTAAAACATTTTGATTTTCCAATGGCAATGAGCAAAACCTTTTGCTGGCTGGATCTTCTGTGAAACTGGCCTTTTCCATAAAACGCTTTGGAAGTCTTGTGTGACTGCCAGCTGTCATACTGACATAACAGACTCTCTTGTTTTATCCCTGTCATCTCCTTCCTTGTGTCTGAATTATCTCAGGGATTTTGGGAAACTGGTTAAAAGCTCCCAGTAGAGGAGCAGCAGAACGCCTGGGATCCCTTCCTTCACTCCATGAGGTAGTTATAGATCATGATCATCTCCAGCAGACAATGCTGAAATAAGAGTCTGCTGAAGGGAACAGGTTCTACTTTTCAACCAGTGCCTCTGGGGCTCTTCTCTGTTGTGTGTTTGCTTGGGTTTCAGGCAGGTAAAGAATTCACAAAAAAATTTATAGTTAGAATCTTTCCTTATCCAGAGGCAGATGTTTATGTTTTTCACTTAATATTTGTGGAAATAGCAGGAACAGCTGCTGAAGAAAACTGCCTACTTTCAGAAAAAGAGAGAAAAGTCTTCATTTAATATTTGAAGTGATTCTCGCTTTCTTTAAACACACCTGCCAATTTCTAGCTTTCCTTTCTTTTCAACTTCATTTAAAAAAATTGTCACACAGAGAATAAAAAACAGAGCTCTTTGCATTTTGAATGCCACACTTTTGAAGTGTCCAGAAGTTCAGGGTGAAAATTGCCAAGGAAACAAGGGCACAAAATGTTTTAACAGACAGGCATTTGTTATCACAGGAAAGAACAAGGCAATTTAGTTCATCTAAAACACCTAGATCACCATGAAAATTGAGTTGACATTTATACAGGCACATTAATTACCAGGGACATGAGCACATCAGAGGAGTTCCTTAGGCTGAAGACATCACAAACTGCATGTCCTGGGTACTCGGCTTTGAGCACTGCTGCCCAACAGATCCACCAAAGAAAAGTTGTGTTTCAGCATAAGGGTGACTGAGGGCACAGCCAGGACTCAAACAGCAAAGGCTAAAACAGGCTGAAAATAACTCCCAGGAAATAACAAACATTCTGAGGCAAGACTAAGAGCAATTCTACTCAAAAGGAGCACGAAAATTTGACAAGTGAAGAAAAATTATCAGGTTACCTTCCAGCCCCAGCAGCAAGCCCTGGGATGGCAGCCACCTCTCCTCAACTGGGAGCAAAACACCAAAGCACATCCCTAATCCCAGAAAGAGGCCCCCAGAACATGGCAATGACTGGTTCTTGAGGACATGGGGAAAGGCAAATGGTCCTTGAATTTCGCTTAGCCAGTTGTACCTGGACTCACGCTTCACAGTGTCTGGGTAACACACTGCAGGCAGTAATGCAGCCAATAAATAACCTTTAGTTCACGGCCACGGGGACTCAGTGCATGATGCTCTACAGCATTAGGTTAAAACTGCCTCAGACTGAGTGACACCTGCTGGTCTGTCTGGGTCCTCCGGTGCCCAATCCCACCAGGCTGACCTGCTGTGCAAGGTTCCAGGGCATCTCCAGAAAACCTGTGCTTGGCTGCAGTACCACTGGCTCTACGAACTCAGTTACACAGCCAAGGAAAGGTTTTATTGCTTCCCTGAAAGCCACGGAAACAAGTAATGATTTATAGTGGTTTATTGATGGTCTGATTCTGCCACCTCAGGAGACTCAGGAGAAGAGTCGACAAAAGACAGGATGCTGACTCATGAGCAGAAATGGAGAAAAAAGATGACACGTTGTTCAAACCAGCCTTCAGAGCAGTGATGATATGCTGGGAGACATTAATGACTGGGAGAAGTATCTGTGGAATTCATCTGTTTGGTTTAACTTTCCCAGGGCAACTGTTTTTCAGCTGTGGGCTTTCATGGATATTAGGTGCAATATTATTGCTCACTCATCAGCTGGAGAGACATTATATCAGAGGACGAAAACTGACACCCCCAATATTTGGTTCAGCTTCACCGGAAATCTGTCACCTCCCTGGTCTGTTTTGGAAAAGTCTGAAGATTTAAGTTCAGTGTATCAGAAGTATTTGGCTACTCTGCCCTGGCTGACCACTGCAACCCGTCAGGACCTATTTTTAGACACATGAATAACGAAGGATTTTGGAGTGGATCCTGAAATGTCCTGAGCCTCAAGAGGAATGTGGCAGTGGCACTCACAGGGGCTTGTTCGCAAGTGCTTGATTTGTTCATTTGCTCAGAGCTCTCCATCCCAGTGTGTGCTGTGAGTCACATCTCTGCCCACGGCCTCCCTGTGGAAGTGGTTCCAGCCAGGGGGGTCTGTGCTTACTTGGGGTTCAGCCAGGTTCCAGGCAGTTGCACCTTCTACTGATGTTTGTGTGGCTGTAGTGCCACAGCCCTGGCACAGTCCCCCTGCAGCTCCCCAGCCCCCTGCCAGGCTGGCAGCTCGCGTCTGTCAGGGAGGTGTTAGGGACACAACTGCTGCCCTTCCTTGGCCGGTCTGTGCTGCCACTCTCGGGAGCCCAGGGCTCGGGGCAGTGACTGCGGCTTGAGCTCAGGCTGCCTTGTCTCGTTTGCTTGACTGTGTTCTGTCAGCTGAGACACCAAAATCCTCGGCCGTTGCTGTGTCCGAGGCTCAAGACACCAGCACAGCTCCAGACCTCCAGCACGGGCATCGGCACGAGCAGGGTCACTGTGCCACATCCTGAGTGAGCAGGGTGCAGGGTCACTGTGCCACATCCCAAAAGAGAAGGGTACAGGGTCACTGTGCCACATCCCAAGAGAAGGGTGCCTGGTTTATCGACACCTGGGGCCTCCGGAATTGCAGGTGAACCTCCAGGGACAGGCGGGCACATGCACACAATTTTTATCACGTATCACATTCTTCCCTCCTTTTGCAGATGACTGAGAAGCTCAGATCTGTGCCCAAGTCCGTGCGGTGTTTCTCAAACCCTGAATTACATTTTGATACGATTTTTCAAATTCTCTAAGCAACCCTCGAGCTCGGCCGTCAGTGAGGGCTGGGTGCGACAGCCTCACCCACCGCCACTGTCGGGGTGAGCGGTCGGGGACGAACCCGGTGGCCCACCCCGGGTCACGGGGACCCCTCGCGGGCCCTCCCCGGCTCCCGGGGACCCCTCGCGGGCCCACCTCGGGTCCCGGGGACCCCTCCCGGGCCCACCTCGGGTCCCGGGGACCCCTCCCGGGCCCACCCCGCGTCCCGGGGATCCCTCCCGGGCCGTCCCCGCCCCGGTCCCGGCGGACCCGGGGGCTTTTCCCGCTCGGGGCCCTCTCGACGCCGCACCGCCAGGGGGCGCTGCGGCGCCCTGTGCCCGCCCTCACGGCGGCCCCTGGCGGCTCCCGCCTCTCCCGATCCTCCGGTGCCCTCTCCCGGTTCCCGAACCCCCGGTGTCTTCTCCCGGTTCCCGATCCCCCGGTTCCCCTCTCCCGGTTCCCGATGCCCCGGTTCCCCTCTCCCGGGTCACTTTCCCCGTTTACCGACGCTGTTGTGGCGCTTCCCGGTGGCTCTCGGCTGGCACGGGTCATTAGAAACCGGCACCTCCGCCCTGGGCTGCCCGGGACCGCTTGTGGCGGTGAGACCCGTGTGTATTTTCCTGCTTATTGAACTCAAAACTCGCTTTGGCACAGGAGCAGCTGAGTGAGCTGGGATCTGCATGGGAAAACCCACGGGATACATCCCGGTTACGGCGGGGGCCAGGCGTGTTTGGGTGGGCAGAGCTGGGGGCACTTTCTCATGTGAGAAGTCGGTTCCACACCCCACATTGTGAAACACAGCCAGGAACCACCAGGAACAAATAAACCACCGGAGACATCAATCCCTGCGTGTCACAGGCAGAAGAGGTACCTGTATAAAGTACCTGTATAAAGTACCTGTATAAAGCCCTGTTGGCAATGTGGATCTTATAGAGAACCACAAGAGCTTCAGCAATGACAGGACCTCAGTGTAACACATTCCGGCTAAAAAACAGACTCTGTTTTTCCCGGCCTTTGGATTTACAGTGGGTAAGAGATGGGACGGGATGCAGCCTGTGTCATGTGCCACCCTCTGGGTCCTCAGCCTTCCCAAAGTTGCCAGCAGCTCAGTCCCCTCCAGGCTCCATCCTGCTCCTACAGTGTCCCTGTGCTTGAAGACTCTCTCCCATCTCTTTGTGGCAGCCACCCATGCCCAGCCTCTTGCCCACGCACATCCTGGGGTGTTTCAGTGGTTGGTGAGACACTTTACACCAGGTCTCTGTGAGGTGAATGTCAATACAAACCCCATTTACTCTTGCCCACATCGTGACAGAGGAATATTAAAAATAAAAATGAATTCAGGATCATTTAAGGGTCAGTGCAGATGCCACAGGTGAGGATTTTCCACGTGAGAAAGCTGAGAGTTTTGGCCTCCTATGAAAAAAAGTGTGACTTCTCATTTTGGTGTGCAGGAGACCAGGCCCATTCTTCCTCACCTGAGGGACCAGTTTCTGTGCAAACAATAGCACTGTGTGAGCTAACACTTGTGTTGTAAGGAAAAATCATCAAGAAGAAGCAATTCCTGTACCTGAGTCAGGGATCAAACTTTTTTTAAATGGCCAAAGTCCACAGTAGCAGTAAAGTGGCAAACTAAGTAATTTGGTTTTACCAGCTTAATAGTTACTCAATTAGCTAATAATTACTTCACCAGCAAGCTTACCCTCTGCACAATGAGCACTGGACTCTTTGACAATAGTAACAACCCCAAACTGAGTACCAGTTCAGGTGACCCCTCTGGCATGTTCAGCGCTGAGTGTTGGGGGGTAGAGCACCCTGTGAGCGACCCTCAGGTGTCTTCTTACCACAGTTAAAGCCAAAGTGAAAGGAACACTCCATGGAGGGATGTCTTTCCCATTCCTCTAACTTACACATTGCTCTTCCCACATCTCCCCGTTTTTCAAACTAAGGCCATTTGGTCTGGATTTGGAGGGTGCCACAGTGCTTTGTACAATATTGAAGTGAACCCAGTTAACAGTTTCCATTTTAATCACTCAGAAGTGACTCAAAAAGTCTGTGAGCCCTCTGTGGAGCTGCACAAAGCTCATCAGGGCTGGTTAAATGATTTGCAATTGCAGGTTCATTATTCTGCTTGGAAAATTTCTTCAAAAGGAGAGATAAGAAACAGCTCTTCACAGAGAACAAAATATTCTCTTCTTTTGCTGTAGTCACTTGATTTTAATACTTTGAATGCTAAGCATTATTTTAATGTTGCTGCAGGGCCCTATATTTGGCATATTGCTGGTTTTCAGTAGATGTGTAGCTGGAAATTGATGTAGCAGCTTCAGTGACTAGTTACCTGCCTGAGCTGTCCTGCTTGCAGCTTTGCCCAGCGAGACTGGGTCTGGCACAGTCACAGTGGACATCTCATTATCGAGGAGGCCCTTCCAAACAAATCTGACTTGGATGACCAGTTTTCACATGTGGCAGAGCTGTAGCAGACTTGCTGTGCACAGTTCCTGCCCTGTTTGCTCACAGTCAGGTGAGGGAGACCACGAGTTCCCCAGCAAGGAGAAGGGAGCAAGTGGATGGCTGAGGATCCCAGCAGGATCCTCCCCAGCAGGGAGAAATGCACAAGGAAACAATCAGGCTGTGCTTCTGTTCATGGAAGTGTTTATTGGAGAATAATAATTAAATTCAAGGAGACCTCAAAGTATCCCATGCTCCTGCCTGGACCGAGGTGCCAGGCAAGAAGTGCTGCTGGGACCAGCCACCGACTGCACGAGATGCAGGGAAGCACTGGCAATTTGCAGTCGGGGCACATCCATGGCTGACTCCCCACCTGGGTAACCACAGCACTCCTTTGTGCAAAGGGCTTTTCATGTTGAAAGAAGTCAAAGCACATGGAGACAAAGGTTTTGGTCATGGGTTTATGTCTGCCAGGAGTACCGGTCTATGCTTTCTTGCTAATCCTCTTGTAAGAGGGAATATCATCTCCTTTTCATAACTCAAAAGTTACACAAAACCCAGAGGAGACAGAGGGTCCTGAACCAGTATTTTATTTGACTGTTAGCCCCCAATGAACATTGGTGAATCAAATCTTACTGTATTACAACCACACAGACATTTTAACAGAGCACGTATTAAAGCAAGAGCATCTGGTGGGAGATTGCGTGTAATCAGGGGGAAGTTTGCCAGACTTTTACAAAAACAATCATCTCAAAGGTCTCTTTAAGGCAGCTCAACGTTACCAGACTGCAGACTACTACTGAGGAAAGCACTAGTGCATAAGAATCAGCATGGGATGTGCTATGAGGAAACAACATCAGCTTTTCATCTGGGAGCACACTGTCCCTTGGAGAACTGTTGCCAGGTGAGGGATGTCAGCCCACTGCCATGGTCAGACGGGCAGCCTGTGGGTTTGACCTTGGCCTGCACCATCTGTCTGTCCGCACAGGGCTGAGGGATGCTGACCTAGCACGCTGTCCTGCTGAAGGATGAGGGGAAAGAACAGACTCTGTTTGATTTATTTAGCCCAGAGTAAGGAAGGAGTTTGGCATTTCTCTGCGAGTGGGTTGGGATACACATACAAACTGTATTATTCAATCTCATTGATTTTTTTCAATGTAAAGAAAAGAGCATTTGAATTAGTTTCATTAAGTTACTGTAACACAGTTTATTTGCATTTGTGATTGGTCTGGTTTTTTAAGAAGAGACATCTTGTTTATAGAAACCTCCAGACAGTAATATTAGGGAAATGCCATTTGCAGTGTCATGGATTCCCAGTTTTCCAGACAGTGAAACACCCAACTTAGTAATAATGTCTGGTTTATGCTGTAATTTACTTGTAACACAAAATTAAAGGCTCTGGTACTGCCTCTGTGGTGCCAGCTCCAGGCAGCACTCCACTCCAGTGGAACAAAATCGAAGGCTCACATGACCATATACCTGAACCTTGGATATTTGCTCTCTGAAGAGACTTTTCTAATTCCATTTCCTCCCCACAGCATATCCTCTGCAGAGTGCAGATGTGAGGGAAAAGAGATCACTGTGCCTTAGATGGGAGCACAGACCTGAAGCCTCAGTACTGTCAATGCCACTGGGATTTGCAGTGTCCCAAGCCATGCCAGGTCCCTGTCCCTGTCCCAGCTGCTGTTGTCCTCTTCCTTCCCACAACAAGCTTAGGAAAAAGCAAGATTCATGTTGCTCCTACTCTTTCCTGCCCTTCACAGTTTCTTTTTTAAATATAAATACATTTTCAGGTCACATGTCTTTGTACCCATCAAAGTATCTTGATTTCCAAATTTAAACGGCCTTTTACCCAGATCTGCAGCTGTGACACACTGCCAGTCTGGGTGAAAATGCTCAGCTGTAGAGGTATAGTTCAGAGTATTTTGCATGGGAAGACTGAAGCTCATTTCCTTTTCTCTGTCTTTTGAAGCTCAAACCTTTACCATCACAAAGGCTGAGCCAATGCAGAATGGACACAAAGAAACTGGCTATTCTTTCTGAGAAAGAGGAAAACATAACTTTGGTGGGTTTTCATAGCCATAGGCTGAAGTTGGCCACATGCTCCCACTGGGTATCTCTCACTAGTGACCCAAACCAGCTCTGACACACGGTGGGTGGCTCCGCTGTGAGCCCCCAGAGCAGCAGCTGCTGGTGCCAGCTGTCAGGCACCCACATCCCCAGGAATCCCAGCTATCTCTTGCATTCCAGAGGCACCATTTGGACCAGGACCTGCACTGCTGGTGTGCCCTGCCACCAGTGATGTAGCTGGAACACAAGAATCAGTGCTTGAGGTGAATGATGTGGCACATCGTCAGATGCTGAGTTTAACTGAGCAGGGAACACATGAAGGTTCACATGTTACAGGTTAAACTTCTTTCATCTCCTGCTTTTGGGTTGAAAACCTGCAGATCGGGTTTGTTCCATTGTGATGGAACAAACACAATGCTGGTTCCATCTCAGACAAAGCCAGAACCCCCAGTTCCACAGCTGCCAAGTGGTTGCTGCTGCTGCTGCCCATGAGATAACTACAGGACAGAGAGACAGGCTGACCCAATGGGGAAGGGCTGCCAGGCTGGTGAGGGAGCCACAAAGGACACAGTTCTTCAGGACTGGTAAAAAATAAACTATTGAAAGTGAAAATAATTTTGATTTTATGCTAAAGAAATGTCAATTCACAAAGTTAAAGCCCAAACACCTTTACATCAAGCCACAGTGGGCACAGCTGGTGTGTGTGTAACCAGTGTAGCTTCCCCGTGTTTGTTTAGACCATGAAAGGCTTCACGTGCTGTTAAATAATTCTCTTCATTTTTTGCTGACTGTTCCAATGAAGAATTCACTCAACACCCCTCGTTCTGGAGCCCACAAGTGGGCAGTTCATCCCTAGAGAATTTTGACACCTGAGAGAACAAGTCCCTGAATGACCCAGTGAAATGTTGAAGTTTGCATGCCATGGGCAGAAGGTTGACTCGATGGTCTTCAGAGGCCTTTTCAAACCCATTTTCCCCATGATTTCGCAATCCCAACGTGATGCTGCCCAGCTGTCAGATGAAGGGTTCAGCTTTCTGCCACAATTGGCTGCACGCTGGATATGTCCGTCTTTGCAGAGTTCCTCTGGGAGGGTGCCTGTGCCTTCTGGCATGTGCTGCTTCTTTTGTACCGACAGTTCTCAGCCTTGGCACGCCGGAACGGCAGGGACAGGGACTGCAGAGCGTGGCCCTGGGCCGTGCTCCTGCGCCGGCACACGCACAGCAGGGACTGAAGCTCCGTGCGGAAGCTCTCGTTCAGCCAGCAGTAGATGAAGGGGTTGTAGCAGGTGCTGCTCATGGCGAACCAGTGAAAAGCGAAGTACAGCGCGTTGCTGCTGTGGATGGCCCTGCAGGAGATCAGCACCACGTAGCAGTTCAGGGGAAACCAGCACACAGCAAACACAACCACCACCACCATCAGCATCTTCAGCGTCATCTTCTTCTTCCTCTGATGGGCGTAGTATTGCTCCATGGTGAGGTCCCCAATGGCGTTCCTCAGCCACAGCTTCTTGGCCACCATGGTGTACGTGATGGAAATCACAAGCAAGGGCAGGACATACAAGAGAACAAACGTAGTCAGGTCCAAATACTTCCAGAAAAGATCAGCAGGAGGAGGGAAGCTGGGGAGGCAGACCATTCGGATGGTTCTGTTTCTGAAGATCAAAGAGAAAGAGCTCTCAATTCCACTCCCAGCTGCACACATCTGAGGACAAACACCTCAGACATTCAGACGGGTTTCAGTACAGGTACAGGTAGCAGAATTCATTTGGTATCATGGGCAGGTGCCAGTTTCAATGGAAAATTTTACTCTAGGTTTGACTTCTGGCTCCAATGAAGGTATCTTAAACACATCCCCAGGAAAAGAAAGAAATCATCCATACTGACATCTGTGTCCTCTGCTGATGAGGAGGCCCTCTCCCCTGTGCCTGCCCCAAATTACACGGCTAAATCTCTGAGTCCAAATGAACCAGCCTGGAAGCAATTCCATCGTCATTGTCCCTTTGTGACAGACACAGCATCCATGCAAAGGAAAGGAAATCTCTTTTTCACCACCCTTTCTGCTCTTATAACATGGATGGAGAGGTGTGGCCTTGGCTTTTGCAGGGCTTTGCGAACATCATACAACAAAAAATATATAAATGTCTTACCCAATATAAAACCTTGTCAGAGTCTGGTAAACGGCGTGAGGCAGCGAGAAGCAGCTGGCCATAACCCAGATGATGATGATGCAAATCCCTCCTTTCACCATGGACATGCGTGGCTTGAGAGGGTGCATGATCACCTGCAGAGAACAACGACTCCTGAGGATTTACAGCATCTCTGTCACTCCTTGAGCCCCACATTGCACGTGACATGCAGCAGCAGCTCCACATCTCTTCAGTGTTAAAAGGCAGAGAGAATCCCTTTACAGGACTTCAGGGAGCACAAGGGCTGGGAAATGCATGGAATTGTGCACGTATTGAGTGTTGCTGCTGGCCCAGAGCCTGAGCAGAGAAACACATTCCGTGTGACCCATGACTCCAAAGCCCATGGTGGTGAGATCTCTGTTGAGCTATATGCACTATGAAGGATTACCTTAGGCAATGAAACAATAATTAAAAATAGACCTATCATGTCATCTAGATGATCTCTTGGCTGAGGACGTCTTTGGTATTTTATGCATGTCATGTCTAGCCCATTATAAATATCTACTTAATCAAGTTGTACCACTTCCCCAGTGTATCTGTCTGCTGTGGTACTTCTCATGACTAGGAATATTTTTAGAGGCAAGTATTGGTTTCCCTTTTGTCAGGGACAACTCTTCACTTCTGTCTCTATATCCTTGGGCTATACTAACTCATTCCAGCCCTGAGGAACCTACTCCACTAAATTTAGGGGCATGTATTGTTTGCCCTTAATTAAACAAACACTTCTTAATACCTAGCCATGCCTTGCAATCAACCCAGAATCTACTGATTAAAATGAATCACTGTCAAAGTGCTTCAATTTCAGGAGCTGTAATATTGCACATGAAATGGGCAGACTGTCAAACTCTTTGTGGTAAAAAAACAGAAGTGGCTGGTCTATGCTCCTGCAGTCCCTGTGATTCTCTGACAGCAGGTGGAGCCTGTTCATGTTTTGAACTTCAGCCAGCCACGGAATTTATCACATGAAGTTGCTTTTTGGTAACAACTGCTTCAGTGGCTCCGGCACGGCAAGAAATCCAGTCTGCCTGAGAGCTTACCCTGCTGGATCTGGCCTCCCAGCACTCAGCACTCATCAGCTAAAACACAAACTATAAACTCTGTGTCACTTAAGGAAACCATTCAGTCTGTACTCATTGCTTGACCTGAAACGTTGTCCTGGCTGGTAAGCATCAGCGCTGGAGGAGAAGGAGAGAATTTCTCATAGCAAACATAGTTCTTACTGTTTCCAGCCTTTGGCATTCCCTAGGAATGGGGCAAACATCAGAACTGACAGACTCTCATAAATCTGTGTGGAGAGAACGTGCAGGATTTCATCACCCTCACTGTAAAAAACACAGCTGTTTTGTCCACTGTCATGACATCTGGAGCTCTCCCCTCTGTTCCCTGAGTCTCAAGACAGTGCAGGTTCCACGTACTGGGATTTGAGGAGGAAACAACTGTGTATTTAGCACATTATTTTCTAGCAAACATAAGGGTGGTGTCTTTGACATACCTGGTGCCGGTCCAGTGCAATGGCAGCAAGGGTCAGCACAGACACGTGGACAGAGCAGTACTGAACAAAGCGGCTGATGTGACACATCAGCTTTCCAAAAACCCAGGTGCTGCTCACAAACCGCACCTAAGGAACAGACAACATCAGATTAACAGGAGCAGTACCTGAAGAGAAGTAAATTGGTTTCCCAGGTACATGGTATGGAAGAAATGTTTTAATGCAGCTTCCTGAGGCTTTAGAGGTGCTTTATCCTCAGTTTTTCCCGGGGAAAGAGTGACTGACCAAGACCGTCTCAAACTGAGGTGAGATTTACAGCACTGTGCAAACAAATGGCTTGAGCAGTGCTCTGTGTCCGTTGCGTACATTTGTACATTTACCATGGTCCTTCTGGAACACATAAAGAAATCTTAGCTCAGCTCCTCGACGAGGCGCTGCAGGGCACACTAGGTGCCTCCCCAAAAACATTATACCTTTGAACATGTGGATGCTGAAAGCAGTATGGTCTCTCAACTTAGTGAGAGAAATCCATGGGGGAATTTCTCACCTGTTCCCAGAGAGGAGTTACGGATGATGGCTTCTCTGCAGAGGAGAATGTGCCAAATTGCCTCATTCCCTTGTTATTCCTGACTGTGCAATATTAATTACAAATTAATATGACTCATTTTGCTGCAGATTAAGCTAATTTGAAGTAAAGCACATTTACTACAAAGCATCTGTCCACACAGAAAATTAGTCACTAGCTAATCTGTTTTCAATTAATCTAATTAATTTCCCTATAGGGGCAGCTCTTCCAGCACTGACTGGCACTGAACTGGAGCAGTGTGCTGGTTCTCTGGAGCTGGTGTAAAGCTCATTCCTGAGAGAGCTGACAGAAATTTAATTACACTTGCCTAGTGTGTGGCTGTTGGTGTGTGAACACACAAGAGGGCACCAGGCTATCCCTGAACAAATTACGGAATGCAAATCCCATCACAGCAAGGCAGGGAAATCCCACCAAAGAAACAGCACCAGTTTAAGAAAGAGTGAATTCATATAGCTAATTCAAGACCTGCTTTTGGAAGGTGGAAGAACACTCCAGGCAGGGATGAAGCAGGAGGATTTTGAACAGGAGTGCTGGGTCAAATCCAGGTGCAGGGTCCTGTTTACATGGCATTTATAGTCTGTGACAGTAGGGTAAGAAATGAATTTTAATTCTTCCCACCTCATTCATTTAATGTTCTTTTATATCATATATTATTTAGTCACTGAAAATAAAAAAGGACGATTAGCCCCAGGAAGCACTGTCTGTAGTGGCCAAGGGACGGACATGCCACTGACACTGTTCAGTGCAGCCTGAGCCGTTCCCTGAGATGTTGCACAGGGTTCACATTGTTTCCATAAGAATTCCACCATTAACTGGATTATCTCGTGTCAAACTTTTCCCCACTTCTTTCCCCACCAACAGACAAGAGGGGCTTCCAGATCTGTGCCTGGCCCGGCCAGAGGGGGAAAGCTGCAGCAGAGTGACCCCTGCAACAGACTGTGAGGTTGGGGCACGAGCCCCCAGCTCCACTTGCTCAGAGGGTGCTGGGGAAGGGGGGCAAAAGAAAGTCTGGATACCAGTCTGGTCCCAGCCCATTCAATCCTAGTGCACACAGCTGACAGCACACACAGACACCAGCAGGCACGGCCGGACGGGGCTCACCAGTGTGAAGGGCGTGTTCAGGGTGGTGATCATCACATCAGCAACCGCCAGGTTCACGATGAAGAGGTTGGTGGCAGAGTGCATCCTCTTGTTCTTGATGACCACGTGGCACACCAGGGTGTTACCAAAGAGTGAGATGCAGATGATCACGGAGTAGGCGATGATCAGCAGTGCCTTCACGGTCCGGCTCTGGGACTCTCCCTCATACTTGGCTCCGCTATCAAAGTCCCCCAGGTCCTCCAGGTTCAAGTCACTGTGGAAGAAGGACTGGTTAGGGAAGCCATACAGTGCAGAGAAGAAGTTGGTGGTGTTGTGGTTCTCCGCTCTCCAGAAGGGCTTGGGCATGTACTGCAAGGGGAACCAGGCGTGCTGTCTCATGGCTGGGGCAGCAGAGCCTTGGTGCCACGCTCGGCAGCGCCTTCTGCCAGCTCAGCTGCGAAAGCCAGTGCTTGCAGGAGGGAACACACACACTTGCATTTTAAAAATCTGCCCTATGGTTGCAAGCTAGAGAGAAGAGTTGATAAATGAATCCTTCTGCCTGTGCTGGGAACAAGTCAGCTTCGCCTCAGGGGCTCTCTGTCGACTGTCCTTAAGTCCCACATGTCCCCCACAGAGAAGCTGATTCAGAGGCTGAAATATCAGAGATCTCCAAACATTTTCTCTCAGCACCAAGGAAGAAGTCTTAGTGAATATTTCTTTTTGTGCACTGTTCTTCTTCAATGTGCAATTTATCCTCGGAAATCTGCTTTACTAGTTCTCCACACAGTCCTTAATCCATCAGGTTTCTGTTTCCCAAAGAGTTTTCAGAGCTTGGCAGAAACAAAAAAGCAAGGGCTGCCTTTTGCTTTGCTTTTCCCCTTCCAAGTATCTCTGACTACTCGGTGAAGCAGCTTTGCTCAGCAGCAGAGTGGTCCCTGTGTTCCCTGTGATATACACAGCTGCCAGATGACACACTGCACAGGAAGGAGCCAATGGCGGATCTCTTCCCAGTTTTTCCTGAGGTGTATCACAACCCACACGTGGGCAACGGCACAGCCTGACATGTGCAGATCTAGAGAGCAGCAAAACACAGACGGAGGGTGGATGTGCTATGATCCGTCTGCTCTCTGCTCTTCTCTGGACACCCGGCACAACAGCTACCTGGGGATGAAGCATCTTCACTACTTTGTGGCATCTCTCTTTCCCTACATCCCAGAGTTTTAGCAGGGAACATCTGAGGGCTTTGTGCTTGGCCCCAGCCCCTTCCCGCTCTCATGTGGTGCAGAGGATAGAGTGGAAAGTGAAAGGCAATCTGACAATGACAGCAGCAGCCCAGCACGCACGGGGGCACCCGGGACGGGCGGCTGCACCCTCTGCATCTCTGCAGCAGCCGGGCAGAGGCTGCAGGAGCACACAGGGCTCCATCCCCGGGCTCCTTTGCTGTGTGGCCCCGACAGGTCCCTTTGCCGCGTTCCCTGCCGTTTCCTGGCTGTGCATCAGGAGGATGAGGGGGCAGAGCAGCACCGGCTGCACATGCAGGAACCCAGCAGCGGTGAGATGTCCCGGGTGCCAGAGGTGGGTGACTCTCATCCCCTTGAAAGGAATGAGAAGGAGGTGTCGTTACAAACTGTGGGTCTGCTGTTAGATAAGGCCGGATACTGAGAGATGAAAGAAACAATGGGAGGCACCATAAATTCCATAGGAATTCCACTGATTGACTCAGGCTGATACTCACCCAAGACTATGCTAAGTCCCTGAATTTAGATAAAAAAGAACAAAGACACAAGGAAAAAGAAGTGTAGGGCAGTACACATTAGAAGGGGGTCTGTATCAGGTGATTCGAGGAGTCTGTACCTCTCAAGTACCTCAGCCAACGGGGAAAGAGAGAAGGAAATGCGGCCGGGAAATGAGGATAAAAGGGAGGAGGCTGTGTCCTCTGACAATTTGAGAGACCCTATGGGAAATGCCCACGACCTCTCCCTTTATTTGAATAAAGTTACAGGATTCCTCTGTCTCCTTTTTGGACATAAACCTCCAGTGTTTGTGGATTAATTTTCCTGACACCGGATTCCTGCAGAATAGATTTATTCTGTCGCAGGTACAAACACTTTAGCAATCACATGCTGGTTTTCCGCCGTTATTATTCACTTGCAACCATTTTGAGCTGCTTCAAGCAGCCTTTGGGGTTCATCATGCATTGGTGCTAGCTCCTCTCAGTCAGACAAAGCAAGGGAGAAATGTACTTCTGCTGACTCATCCAGGTGAATTGTGCCACCCTTTGTTTCAATAGAAGATTTTTGACTTTCACATGTTGACACTACTTGAGACAAATTTTTGGAAATTTTCATTTTCATGAGATTATTTAGCATTATCCTTTTTAGTGCTCTTTTGAAAAGAAATGTCCAGTTGCTGAAATGTCAATTGAGATGCATATCCATCTTCTGAACAGATCTAATGTGATCCAATGTAATCTCATCAACAGATCAATGTTGATGAGGGCCAGAGAAATCAGACTTATACTGTAAAAATTCAGATCCTTGGGAATATTAATACACCAGATTTCAAGGTCATTGCCATAGTTCATCACCTTTGCTTATGGAGGCCAAGGGGGCTGTTGGGAACAAGTCCCTGAGCTCAGCAGGTTCATGGAACATTTCCTGCACTTTACCTGCCTGACAGAGAGAAGTGAGATAATTCAGCAGTCACGCTCATTGTACAGCATGTAAAAGCATCCAGGGTCAAGGCTGCTCACACTTGCACCTGAATTTAAGCTAGTTTTAAGGAAATTATTTCAAAAGACATGATTCAACTCCATTATTGGATAGAATTTAATGATGAGGCAAATCATAATAGCAATGGAGATTTTCTCCCCAGGCTGTTACCATGGCCTCAGTGGGTACACGCATTCAAATGCCCATCCCTGTCTGCTCCCACGAAAATTTACAGAAAATGCTTTCTTGACTGGCGTATTGAGCTCAAAAATGGAATAAAATTGTCACCACAGTTCCCTGCAGAGTCTTATATTTCATATTTATGAGGTATGTAAAGACTTCACAGGAGGGCAGAATGAGAAATCCTGTGAACCCAAGACCACTGCGTTAAAATTTTTCCTAATGAAGATATTCCCACCATGCTTCAAAGGAGCATTTTTTGGCTTCTTGTCTTTGTCTCCATCCATCCTCCCCCGAGTTCCACTCCTGGTGCTGAGTGTGAGCTTCCCACATCATCAGGAAAGGAGGTGAGAACTGCTGAAGGTAAAGTGCTACTCCACTTTGGGTCTGCACTCAGGACACAGAGTTGATGCCCAGAGCACCCACCAAGAAAATGTGCAGCCTCTGACAGAATCCCCTGTCCTGCTGGCTGGGAGCCGTGCCACAGGAAGCAGGGAGCACACAGATCCTGGCAAAGCCCAAACCAAGGTCTGCTGGTGCAATAATGCGATTTCTGACTTGAAAAAGAAAGTGTCTCTGCTCTGCCATTCAGAGATGAAAGCAGACAGGAAGTTCCAGCGCCTGAGCCTTGTCCAATGGAAAAAATTCAACAGCTGAAATTGTCAAGTCCAAATGAGGAAAATTTAATTCAATGTGTCTGTTGCACTATGCAGCTTCTTGCAAGATTTTTCCACCCTAGAGAGGTTCACAGTTTACCCTTTTCTACTTTAAATACAAGTTTGATAAATAACAGAAACGACAAGAGCTATAGACCAACTCCTGAAGTTTTATTTCACTCAAAAGGTACATTAGAAATAAGAGTCTGGACAATCCTCGGAAACCATGAATCGGCAACTCTTTCTTTTTCCATATTTGTTTTAGTGCATTTAGGCCACTGTACTCCTCTTCATTTGCAATGACTAGTTCTGCTTTTGTGACTCAGAAAATGTGGGATGAACAGGCACAGGCATGTTCCAGGACATTGCATGGATTTGATAATAAGACTTAATAAATAAATAGTGATAACAGAGTGGATACCCCAGCAATACATTAAATAAAGCAGTTCTGTAACTCAGACAGGTGCTAACCATTCAAAACCACACTATACACGATGCCTTTCTGTGCAGAGGAGCCAAGGTTTGGCTCCTGAGGAGGGAAAGATCTGCTCAGCCTGCAGCAACACGAGGGTCACCCATGTGTTCCTCCACCCCACTCACATCACTCACTGCGCGTTCCCTCTTGATATATGAGAGCCATTGCAGCTATAATCCAGCTTTTACAAAACATTTTCACTTACTGAGGGCAGACTTTTAGGCAAAATCATAATATTTACCATTCTCAATGTGGTAAATTTACCAGTCTTAATGGCTTTTGTTTTTCCCCTGAGAAAAATCCCTCTTTGTGGGGAAAAATGTGGAAGGAAGGGGCTGGGCACAAACTGTCTCTGCCAGATACTCAATTACATCCCCTTGAAAGAGTATTTGGGCTTTTATTCTCAGAGTTTTCTTGGAGGCAGTGTAATTGGATTCTCATGCTGCAGACAGACGGAAGGAACAAACAATGGAGGACACGTGTGGGATACCAGGGTGCTGATGCTTGCCTTAGGAACTGGAAATCACTTCTTCAAATATGCTAGACCAGCCTTTCTGCAGTGAAATAATTTATTCACAGTGAACTGGAACGTGGGGGAGCAGCTGCAGGACCTTGGATGCAACTGCTGTGCTGTAATGGACCATGTCCTTTCCTAGAGACCAGCCTGGGTTAGCTGAGTGTCCCTCACCTGGCGAGCAAGAACTCCTCAGAGCCAGAGGAAGAGTCAGCTCCAGGCCATCACCTTTAGGAAGTTCAGTACAATGTACCTGACAGGTTTACAATGACTTCTCTTCTGTACCTGCAATTATTTCTAATTTCATGTGCCAGACACACAGTGAGGACCAGCTGTAGCACACCCAGCAAAGCGCTTGAGGAGGGTAGAGGGATGTTGTTCTCAGCTGAAAGGACAAAGTTAGATTCTAAAATTTCAAGTTATTCCCTGTGACTGTCAAATGGCTGTAAAGTAAAGCCGAGTGAGTCCCTATTGGCTCAGGACATGGAATTTGACATGCACTAATCCAGAAGATTGGCTCTTGGCAAAGAAGGCTCAGCTGATACAGAGGGGACAGGACACACAGGGAAGGTGACGTGGCAACTGTCACTCGTGGTCCATCAGGAGATGGAAGTGAGCACTGCCAGGTTCAGGCAATGTTCGGGGGTTTTCACTTTCTAGAGGATTCAATACCAGGAGAAAAAGCCAGATGGGCTGTTCCAGAGCCAGTTGATGCTGGCGAAGGGAAGGGAGTTGCTATGGAAGCTTCTGTAGTGCCTTTTTTCCTTGATTTGAAGGGAGCTCCTCTGGAGGGATGGAGTAGACTAAAAACTACTTTGAAGTTTCTGAAAAATAACCAAAAAAACCAGTCTGACATTACTAGCAGCTACAAATGTTCAAACAGGAATCGAGCCATGGTCCTTGAATAAGTGATGCAGAAGATAAAATATGATTTGAAAGGAAACACTTCTGAAGACAGGAGTGCCATGAGCTCTGAACACACAGTCCCAAAACCCACCCATGAACAGCAGCTTTCTTTTTCAGAGAAGGACTGCAGAATAAGTGGTGTTCTGCAGGTTTTTCACTGAAAATCTGATTGAAAGCCAGGACATAAATATCCTCAACAACAACCTGAAGTTTTAGCTATGGACAATCCATTTTACCCCATTTGATTTAAAAAAAAAAAATAAAATAAAAATACCTTTCTATCCTTCAGAAGCAAATATTTCTCTAAAATAACAACATTTCCAACTTCAGTCAATACTGATGACTAATTCAGCTTGGATTAGTTTGCGTTCATTGTATGAAAAACATTTCTTGCATTCATTTCCTTCTTTCTTTTCAACTGCCCTTTATCTGACTGCTCCAGTAAAAGCAGAATTAGCCACTGCTTTGTTTTCTCTCCTTACAGCCCCAGCTGCACTCACTACAATTCCTGGCTTGCAAGAGAAAGACAAAATTACATGTACTTTTTCCTTTAGATGCCAGATGCCACGTTCCCAGACGATCTATGAATCCCCACATCTCTTTTCAACATCCAAAATTTCAGGGACACAGACAAATCTCTTTCTGGCACACCGACACATCGGCGCCCCTCCTGAGAGCCCTCCTGACTCTGTGGGCTCCAAAAGGCTCCTTGGCAAGCGGCAGGAGTGATGTCAGTGCTCAGAAGTGAGTTCCAAGCAAGGGCAGTAGCTGGAGGGAAGCTCAGTGGGATGCCTGCTAAGTGCTGCCCTGCCTGCCCTGCAGCAGGGGCACAGCTGGTTTTAAAGGGTTTTTGGTCATCTCCCAGCTAAACCCTGCCCATCCTGAGCCTCAGCACCTCTTCACAGAGATGGAAACCAACTGCAGGACTCAAAGCAAGATGCACAGCTTCACTGCTGCCCCGATGAAAGGGTGAAGGCCCTAACAGCCCATTCCTCTCACTGACCCATTTTCGAGCACAGACCAACTGCAGCTCCATCAGGCACAGAAAACCAGCTGTTCCTATGGTACAATCAGCTGAAACCTCCCAGAATTGTGTTGTTATGTAAAATGACACAGTTGCTACCCTCTCTCCATAACATCCCAGCCTTTCTCCTCTTTGCCTGTTTCCTGGTGCTGGAGGAAGCCAGGTGGGTGGTATCAGCAGTCAGTTCAGAGAAACAGAGAGCCTCGGCAGGAGCAAAAATCAGAGCCCAGCCACTGATTTGGGTTTGGCTTTGGGTAATGCAGCAGGAGGTGGTCTCAGAGCAGTTCTTCCCAGCTGAGAGCAGAAGCTGGGGACAGGTGCCAGAAACCACCCCCACGCTCCCTCTGTGGCATCAGGTGGTCCCACAGCTCCCACCAGGCAGCTCCATCCCAAACTGCGTGGGCTGCCCTGGAGCTGCTGCTCAGTGCAGGTGGCAGCAGCTTAGTCTTGAGGGACTCCATGAGACACTTGGATTTGAAGGAAAGCTGGGAAGAAAAGAAGCAGAATGTGTGTCCAGGAAGAGATGTTTGCTTGAGCTGGTCCTAAAGATCACGAGATGTTAGAAAAACCACAAAATCTTTTGAAAGTTTCCATTTTCCTATTCAGTCTCATTCTCTGGTCTCAATGTGTCTCCTGCTGTAGAGGTCTGATGCTGGCACCAGGATCGAGGACTGTGGCACTATCCCCTGCCCTGGGGCAGCCCCCTGCTAGCTGAAATGGGGGGACTGGACTTTTTTCAAAGTACCATTTGATGAGGTGGCTTGGCAAAGGTGTGATTACAGGGGATGTTCATAAAAATTACTGCATAGAAGAACTTTCAAGACAGAAGAGTGAACAGCCAGGTCAAACACTGCTCTCTGCCCACCACCTGCCCAGGGCAGCCAGGGGAGCTTGGGACACCACAGCCTGAACTCCCCACTTCCCATCTGGGAGCCATGGGCACCAGGATACTCCCAAGGAATGGGGTGAACTGAGCCCTGCTGCAGCCCAGCCTGAGCACACGGTCAGCACCTCTGCGCCCTGCTGCTGCCCCCAGCACCGACCCCAGCACTGCTCTGCCAGTGGCTGCTGACCCTCAGGTCAGTGATGGCACCAGGCACCTCTGCAATTCCAACACCATCACCCCATCAACATCAAACTTTTCTCCAGTAAATTGTTTTCTCCTTTGAAACCTTTCCTGAAACTTTTTTAACTCCAGCTTACTGGTATTTCAAAGTTCTTCTCCGTACTGTAAATTGCCAGTGATCAGCACAGTAGAAATTATTTGGTCTCGTTTTCTCCCCAGCACACAACATTCCACATACCAGAAATACAACCACATTCCAGAAGAGTTACTTGGCAGTGAAAGTGTATTGAGACAATCTTTGTTTTTCTTTATTTCTCTGTAACATGAGTGGTAAGAGTGCAAAAAAAAGAAAAAAAAAAAGAAAAAAAAAAAAAGTCGACCTCACCTAGCTAAAATAAGCAAGAGACAAGAACACCTTCATGTGTTCCCTGCTGAGCAGAAGGAACACAGCTCAGTCAGACCCACTGGCAAGTGCTGAACCATTCACTGTTCTGGAAGTAACAATAAAGGAAAAAAAATGTTCTGAAAGACATTCTGGTAAAGCCATTCCAAAGGACTGAATCACTGAGAATGGGAGTTTCTTGGTACAAGGAAGTATGTGTTAGAGAGAGAAACAAGTGCCTGAGTCAAACTACCCTAAAGGCTTTGCTCGATGAAGCAGCCTGATGAGACCTCACCTGCTTCCAGAACACATTTTTTAAGGTAATGTCATTCATTTCTCTAATACTGGTGAATCTCAAGGAGGAACGACGCCACCAGGGCTGCAGTCATCATCATAACTATTTTCCCTCAAAATAGTTCTTGGAAGAAATGCCTGAAAGGAGGTAACTGAAAAAGAGAAAGAAATAAAGTTTGAGACTGTATTACCACTTTTCTAACCATCAGAATTTGAAAAGAAATACAAGAGTTGATGAGAGGTTTCCTGTGTGAGAGGTACAAATTTCTACGTTTTTTTATTTTCTGCTGCTCATTACTTAAATTAAGAACCTTCTCCTTAGGCTGGAGAGACTCAGGCATTAATCAAATACAGGCAGCTTCTCCAAGGGATTATATCTCCTCTGGTCATCAATAGATCACAGCTGCAATTGCACCTGTCCTGCAATCAGTTGTGTGGGAAGAGGGGGAAGATGCAATTTGGGGTCAAATAATCCAATTTAGAAATGTTTCTCTCCAATCGCTTCTTAGTGATTCGGTTTGAGTCATTACACTTCACTCTGGAATGGGTACACTGGGTAACAAGGGATAAATACAGGACCAAAAAAAAAAAAGAAACAAGGGAGAAAAAACCCCTGACATCCCAGTAGCTCCAAAGGTGCTGAGGACTGACCCAAACACACAGAAATGCACCTAATATTACAAAAGTAGCTTAGAAGTTTACACTAATATTCCTGTCTTTAGCCCTAATCCTGATCCCTTTGAAATGAATGGTATTCTCATTGTTTGTGTTTTCCTAAAATTTCCCAGAACTTAGCCCCATGAAAGATCAAAATAAAAAAAAAAAAAAAAATCTTTTTGGGAACAGGCTGTCTCCTTTCATACACTCAAAACAACAGCACCTCTAACACTGGCCAAAAAGGTTTTATGCGCCTGTATACCTGATTTGCACATAAATCTCACCTCCAGAAGGTATTATGAAATTTTAATTAAAGCCCATCTGAAGCAAAGTGGCCCTGGGTTACATCCAAACTTCTACCAAGCTGGGCAGAGGATTTTGTTCCTGGCAGTTTTACAAACCTCTTCTACTGCCAACTTAACAGGATAATACTCCAAAACCTTGAGAGCCCTGAGTGGAAGTGGCTATTAGTTGCAAAGGTTCAATTATCAACGACAGCACCTGAATTGCTGAACCTCAGATCCAGCACAGAATGTCTCCATACCCAAATACTGTCTCTTTCTGAATCATTGGAACATTTGCATGAGTCAACCTGAAGCAAAACAACCAGCCCCGCACACAAAGGATGCCTTTCTGTCTCCTGATCCATCCTGCTGCTTTCCCCCATGCTGGGCAGGGACTTCTGGAGCCAGTGCTGAGCAGCTGGAGGGTGAAGCAGTTGTAAGCATACGGAGCAAGCCAAATCTGCAAGAGCACTGAAAAGGTCCCCATGTGTGCAAAACAATAATCAAAGAAGGAACTACTTCTGCATAAGCATTTGGTTTAGGATTTTTTGTTTGCTGTAGTGTCTTTTTGCCACAGAAAAGCAGGTCAGAAACAGCCCTGAACCTCTGGCCACCACCTTGCTCCATCTGTTACTAATCAGCATCTTGGACAATATGACTTTTTTCCTGGTTTCTGTGCAGCCAGATTCCCAGAGCTTACACACAGGATGTGGAGGGTGTGCTAATGTCTGTGCTCACTGCTCTGACAGCAATGAAAACCTCTCAGGTGTTGGTGAGGAGCATCAGCACAAACACAGATGTTTTGAGAGTGCTTTGACAAGGGCTGGCAGTGGTGACCCAGGCCTGGAACCCCCAGCGCTGGGCTGGGGCAACCAGCCACAAACCCCAGATAAACAGAAGAAGTTGATGCTGTCAGGGCAGCAGACATGCACACAAACTGCAACCCACATTTCTCACCGAGGCTCCTTCGGGACCCTCCTTCCTCCCAAAGCCCTGCAGACTTTCTCTCAATCAAGTCTCACATTCTGTGTCTGCGCTGTGCTCCACAGACTCAACTGATGACGTCTGCCACAGCCAATATCACTGTGACACACACCCAGGAGCCAGCTAGGGGCTCACTCAGCAGGAACAGAACAAATTACTTCTGTCTTCACAGAGGTTTGGCATCGAAATGTCAAATGGAACAGGTAGACGACCTGCTGAAAAGATTATTTTTTATCACACAAAGCAAACCAGAATCTCAAGAGAAGCCCAGCTGAGCTCTTTCATATGTGGGATCGTGCCCTGCAGTCAGGAGTTTGTTGTGCTAGGTATGAATCCAGTCAAGGTTTGTTGCCCTTCCAGTCCACAGTGTGACATTTATTTGCCATCACCTTGAGACAAGATACCCAGGGATCCACTGACTCTCCTCCATTCGGTTTAGTAATTTATGTATCTTTAGCCTGCAGAAAGCTGGGTCATGGCTGTCAGCTGGCAGGCCAGGGGCAGACCCAGAAAGGTGCAGGACATGTTCAGAATGTGCTTTATGACTTATCACCCTGTTCCATCAAAATCATCATCTGCTCTCTGATTCCAGACTCTTGGTTACAGCAAGGTGTCCAGGTACAAACAGGCACAAGATCCAGATGTGGCATTGCCACGGCAACACCCTTGTTAGAGGAATTTGCTGTTTTTCTGAGATTCACCATTTAGAGAGAAGCAGCAGTGAAGCTGGATGTTGCAGATGACTCTAAGAACTGTTCAATGGAGCATATAGGGCAGCACCAGGAGACCCTGGGGGAGGGGGTCAGTGGGACAAATCCTGGTAAGTAGGCAGGGATGCAACCCATAAAGCATCTGCTGTCATAAAGCACTGCTGAGGCAGTGACTTATGGAAGGGTGGATAAATAAAGCAGCACAAAGCAGCCTAAGGAAAAGGATTCACAGGAAAGCCCTAACAGAGCATGACTGTGTAGCTAAAGAGCTGTCAGGGGTCACAGATCAAGTGCAGGAGCCACGTCGCTCAGGACACTGGAATTTGATGATTACTGATTGAATATGGGCAAAGGAGGCGTTTGATTTGATTGGGTAATATTTGGGCAAACTGGAATGAGAAGAATTTAAAATCTTGGTTCCATTTCACTTGACTATTCAAAATCCCCCAAATTAGGACATAGTTTGTGTTTCAGCAATACTTATGCCCCCCGGGTAAGAATGAAATTGCTGTCTGAAACATGGGGTGAAATGCCAACGTCACCTATTGCTATTTAAATTCCTAGAAAATCAAGAAGCAGCAGCAATTTATTCCCAAAGCCTTGTATACCCTCTTGAGTTGCCAGCTGCTTCCTTACAGACCCCGAGGTCACAGTATGAAAGCAGCAGCCTTCACGTTAAGTGGTGCCCCTGGGCATTTGAAGTGCTGTGTTACTGTGGCTCAGCTTGATGATTCCAGACCCTTCCCCTCAGCTCCTCCACTTGTAACCAGTCTTCAGGCTCTCAACATGACTGAAGATGATGACTTACCCTGACAGTGGTTTATCTGAGTTCCTCAAATGCTTTGCTGGATGATTGGTCTTTTGGGAATTTGCTGGCTAATGAAATACTGCTATCACTTTCATCAAATCTCTGTAGAGCTTCACCCAAGGGAAATCACACAACTCAGCCACAGCACCAGCAAACTATTTCCCAGAAGGCTCCTCAAAAAGCACCTGTGAAATCTGGTAATTTTACACCTAAATTTGAAGTTCTGCCATAAGTCTGAGGGTTCCACTCACTGAGGACCAGAACAGGACCCATGAGGATCCATTTCTGAGCTGTGGATCTGGAATATTAACAAAGGCATAAAAGTCACAACAACAACCACCCAGAGGTGGTTCCTTGCCCACTGGGCTGCTCAGACTGGCAATTAGCAATGCCAAGGGATCCTGGCCAGTCCTTCCAGCCTAACTCACAGAACACCCCCAAGCTAAAAATCTCTAAAGGCTACGGAGAGAAAAGCATGAGCCACAACCCATTTTGACACAAGACTTGCAGCCAGACCTTCAGAGGGAGCGAGGATGGGCAGGGAGGTGGAGGGAGTAGCTCACAAGGAGAGGGCAGCGTGCACTTGGGTGGCAGCTTCACTTAAGGACATTCTGTGGCACTTCCCAGGCAGCTGCCTTGGGTCTGTGCCAGTGACTGGAGAAACTCAAACTTGAATTATGTAGGCTCTAGTCCCAGCCTAAAACGTTGAGATTTTTTTTTTAATAGTTTCAGTCCTACCTTGTGAAAATCAAATTTAATCTTTCTGGTCACATCAAAACAGCTTTGTGAACTGAAAGGATAGTTTTCATTTTCCATTGTGAAGATCTTTCAAAAGAAAGGGGGTAGTTTTGACAAATTTCCCTCAGATATTCAGAAAGTAGAGCTGGGATGCCTGCTTCAGCTTAATGAAGCAAAATCTTTCAGTCAGGAAATGAGCATTGACTTTTTTTGTGAAACAAGAGATTACAACTTAAAGGCATGCCATGCCTTGAGCAGTGGGAAATGGTTTTAACTGCTCAGCTTTACTTGGAGCTACCTGTGTAAGAGCGTGGCTGACCTTGGTGCAGGACAGGAGCCAGCCACCGGCTCCAGGGCTGGCAGGGGGCAACAAGGCCCCTCCTGCAGAGCTCTACAACCTATGTGGCCCCTCCCATGTGGTTGTACAGCCCTTGAAATAAGGTTTTGTACACTGGGCTGGTGCAAAAATGTCCATGTATCCATGAACATCTGTACACAGGTTTATAGCAGCACAATCTCGAACATCTGGGCCACAGAGCAGATTAAATCAAACAGCAGCTCTTCCCAAGAGAAATTAATTCTTTTGCATTGCAAAAATGAAGCAGAAAGAAAGCTTTCTGGGGTCATATGCTAGCTGTAACCCACTGAGTTGTATATTCACAGAGTATTGATGAAAGAAAGTTGAAGATTGTTCCAGCTCAGTGCAGCACTAACAAGTTCTTCCAGCCCTGCTGGAGCACTGCAGTGCTCACCAGCTGACCAGCCACCTCTTCACACCCACTGCTCTCACTCTTTGGGGTTTTTTAATGTTTAACAAACTGAGAGACTGCAAATTGGAGTAATCACAATGCTCATGCTCAGCCTTGCACAGGAGGCTCAGTTTTGATAAGCCAGTCCCAGTCTGTCTGTACATCCCTCGCCCCACTGACTCCCAGGCGCAACAACCCAGAGGTTTTCAAAAGGACTGGGGAGAAACACCAAACCTGGAGAGACTGAAGCTACAAGAGCACCCACACCAGCGGCCTCTTCCATGTGTTATGTTTGGCTTAGGACCTCCCTGCATTTGGCAGTGACATGGGGAATAGAACAGTCTCACTGACCTCACACAGCCACTGCCGTCCCAGCACAGCCTCCAGGGCAGGAGCCCACGGGCAGGCAGGGACACACTGTGCTCATCACCATCCTCAGCTGTGCTTTCTGCTTGTTTGCGTCTCACAAAGCAAGTCAGCCTGACCCAAAGAAGATGGCTGTTCTTCACTTGCCTCTGAAAGGGAAAGCTTTCCTTCGAAGAAAATAACCCCTGAATAAGAAAAATAATGATCCAATAGGGAGGGCCTACAGGCAGGATTTTCTGTCAGCTCCTTACAGTGACAGACTGCAAAGCTTCCCATACCAACATAAACAAAGTAAGACATAATTTCTTTGTTATCCTTGATGACACTGAGTAAAAGAGAATTTCTCTCTCCTGTGCCTGCCAGACATGCACAGCACACATTGAACTGTCTCTTATGCAGCAAGTACTTTGCCCACACCTTCTCCCAAGACCGAACTCCTCCTTTACTTTCCCTGTGTCTCTTCAGGGACAGGTGACTTGTTTCATCTTGCCCATCTTTGCCACAGTTAAAGAATGCAAAATGAAGCCTGTCTCTCAAGAACACCAAAGGACATTAGGTTTGTAAAAAACCTGCTGGGCTACAGATTTACTTTCCCCAAAATAAGAGCAAATTAACAAACAAATTGATTTCCAAGACAGGCTGTCTTTGATTTTTAACACCATAAATGCTAATTTCAGCAACAGCTCTTTGATCAATCACATGCCCAGTCCTGCTTATCTCACATCCCAGAATAGACCATGACTGAATTTATTGATTGTTTCCAAGTCGAGTGCTGCAGCAGGTCTGGTACCTCGTGCGTGCATTTGCCTTATTCTTACATCCCATGTCCCAGACTCCATATATGAACAAGCCAGAGGTGGCTTTCACTTCTGCTCAGATCCATCCTCTGATTTTACCTTGCAGGTCCCCTTGTTTTGGCAGCTCTTGTGCCCAAATTCCTCTCCCTGGGCAGTCAATGAGCACATCACTCCAGACTTGCCATCGCTCCCATAATTTGCTATGCCAACAAAATTGCAAACAAGCTGCATGGCCAGTCTGGATCACCAAGCAATTTAGTTCAGAATTAGAGGCTGCGCTAGAGCTGAGAGCCCAGCAAACCCTTTCACTGACAATTACCAGTGTCAGTGGTTTCATGGAGTGCCACGGGTTAATTCCACGTTAACTTCACTGTTTTGAGAAAAAAGTTATTAAGAAAGCACTTTCTATTTCCATGTGCACACCCAAAAGGCTTTTGACGCACACAACTCCCATGTGCAGCGTGAGCCACACACCAGTGTGGCCATGGCTGAGGACACGGCTGCCTGCCCATCACCAGTGACAGTACAGGGATCCCATCCCAGGCCTGCTGCAAACAGCCAGCTGCCGTCATGGAATGAGTAACTCTGCTTTGCAGGCAGCTGAGACAGCCTGGAAGGCTTCAAATAGGTGGGCGAGCATCTGGGTCAACTTTTGAAAATGTCATCACAGCCAGCGGGGGTCTAGGAAGAGCAATGCTAAAACTGCAGGCAGAAAGCACTACCTAAAGTGACAACAGGCAGTATTAGCTGCTTCTTACCTTTATCCCAAACAAAAGCTGTGACACCAGTTCTTCCACGACAGTAAACCTGTTCTGAACTCATATGGGCAGTGTGGGTTAAAGTGGGGTGGGTTTGTGGTGGAGGTTTGTTGGACAAGCTCAGCTGGCTACAGCACGGTGCTAATAATGCCAGGATTGAGGGTTCAATTCCTATATGGGCCATTCACATAAGAGCTGAACTCTATGATCCTTGTGGGTCCCTTCCAACTCAGAATATTCTGTGATTCTGTGATCTCTGCTCCTCACATGCTGACTCCCACTTAGAAGCAGCTGTAAACTTGCTGATAAACTCTGCTTTGTCCATTTGCTGCAACAGAAGGTTCTAGAAAAATGCTCTGTTTCTGTTTTGTCCAAAGCTTTCGCTGGAATTTTCTCAGTTTAGGGAGGAATCTGTTCTCACAGGACACAGCTCTCGCACCACAGGCTTCTCCAGAGCCTGCTCCACTGCTCATCACAACCCCTGCTGGAAAGGAGACCTCTGCCACTGATCCTTCACTTGGCCCAAAAAACATTCCATTGGAGGAATTTTGGCAGCCTGCTGTTTATGGAAAGCATGAAATCCAGCTCCCAGCTCTCTGCTGCCCTGCTTGGGGCCAGCACCCAAAGCCCAGGCTGGGCCCAGGCTGCAGAACTGCAGGAAGGGCAATTTCCCTGTTCTGCTGCCCTGAAGCAAGGGAATACATTTACACTCAGTCCTTTGTCTCAGTGCAGGCCCAAAAGAATTTTGATCTACTTTTTAACAAGCCAAGGGAGAAAAAAAAAAAAGATCTTCCTTCTTCATTCTTATTTCTCATGCCATAGCTTCTAAAACACCCTGCGACTGATGGGTTTGGAAACCTCTGGCTTGCATTAGCAGCTGAACCAGGCCTGAATCTGAGCAAAGAGCATCCATATTCAGATATTCAACAGTCCTCCAGCCCCTCAACCAGGCTTAATGAAGTGTAATGAAAGAAAAATAATGAGCTTTGTCCTCACTGCCAAAGGAAAAGGCAGCTGGAAATATGCAGGTGCTTGATATGAATTGAACATGATTAAGTATGTGACAGCCATTGTTCTGAAGAAAATGGTGCTGTTATACCTAAGGAGCCCCCAGCAGTCCCTTGTCATTACAGCCACTTAGCTGCTTTAATTGCCTCTGAAAGCCACCCAGAACAGATTGCTTTTATGCTCTTTCCATTTTAAAACCAGGCACAGAAATATGTAAGCGCTAATCTGTATCCATTTGGGATTCAGGGGAGGGAGCTGGACAGGTATTTCATAGGGAAGGGCTTGGGATTTGACCCACAGGGCGATTTGACTGTGGGCTGTGTGGGCACAACTGATGCTGGATCCAGATGGCTACCACAGCCCACAGGTGGGCTACAGAACTCTGGTCCCACCACCCACTCCCAGTTTGGCCCCCAGCAAAGAGCAAAAGGATGTGTCACAGCAAGGCTGACAGTGAGGCACAGCTCTTGTCATGGTCCTTGATGGGATTCTCAGTGACATGCAGTGCCCTGAATCTGTGTCTGCCCACTTACTCATCAAAAAACAGCAATCCAACTCTAAATTAACAAATTTTTTTCTGTATTCTTCATTGATTCACAAAACTGAAAATATCTTACTCTCCTTCACATTAATTACATTAATGGTTCACAGTTTCTTGGGAGACAATTCCCAATGTGGTTCTGGCAATGGAGCAAGACTGGAATCCGGCCTAAGCTATTCTGCTAGGAAAGACCAATTGGAGCTGTTCTGGAGAGAAAAAAATGTCTCCTCTCTTCCTCGGGGAAGAAGAATATTTCAGGACCTTTTTAAATCATTACTTGTCTTCAGTCAGTTCAAAGGGTCCTTGGATCTCTCCTGGAAGAACATTTTCTTTACAGAGGGCTGAGGAGAATATAAGAAGAGGTCAGGGCTCCAGCTTTCCCTCCTCAGCTTCTAGAAGTACAGTGCACAATTGAAATGATGCCCCAAAATCTTTGCTGTGGACAAGGATCCAGCCCCTGCTCCAAGCACACAGCCCAATGTTTGTATGTGGTTTTCAGAGACCAGGATTCTTTTGAGACATGAGCTTGAATCCGTCATCCAGGATGGATCTCCGATTGCGTCGTAACCTCTTCTGCCTCTCGAGACGGATGACTGCTCCCAGGAGGACACCAGCAGCCAGGAGCAGCAGGACTCCCACAACAGCCAGAGAGATGACTGTGGCCTCTATCTGCTCTTGGGTCACCTTAGATCCAAAAAGCATCATCTTCTGGGACGCATCCTCATCCTCAAGTAGCAACCCTGAGAGACAAACAGGTACTTTCAACGAGAGCCAGCAATACCAGAACTGAAAAGTTGTTAAGAAATACAACAAAGGAGCAAAAGAAAAACCTGATGCAATCAAAGTAGTGGAATCACCATCCCTGGAAGTGTTCAAGAAACATGTGGATATGGAGCTTAGAGACATGTTTCAGTGGTAGACATGACAGTGCTGAGTTGATGGTTGGACTCAATGATCTCGGAGGTCTTTTCCAACCTTAATGATTCAATGATTCAAAGGCGGCCCCAGTGCCATCCACCTGTCAGACCCTCATCCCTGAGCCCACACAGAGATTTCAGATGGATGGTTCCTTCCCTAACCTGCTCCACCCCAGAACCTGACAGTGTCTCACAGGTGTCCAGCCCAGCCAGCCACTGCTGTCCCCAGCCCAGAGATGAGAACGTGTCCAGGCTGGGGCTGCTGCAAGTTCCCCCAGTGCACGCTTCCTGTGCCCACAGCTGCTGTCCTACACTTGGAATGCACTCACTCAGCCATGCCCACGGTGTCACCAAGATCCTGAGCATGCTTGTGCCTCCACACAGAGGCAGCAGCCACCTCCTGAGAAAAGGGGCTGTTTGCTCAGGCAGCAACTGCTGGCCAAGGTTTCTGCCTGGTGAGCACACACAAGCTGATATCTGCGTATGGTATAAACCAAATTATTTAATATTGCCACTTCTGCTCTCACACATTTCCTACTCCTCTTCTGACACGCCCATTTTGAGTAAGGAAAATGTTGGGGAGCAAATGACTGAAATAACAGTGGAGAAAGCCTGCTGAGTTGTAGGTAGGTGGCTGCACTTGCAGCTGGCCTGAACTGGCTCTCAAATCAGCTCAGCTGAATTTCTTCACAGCAGCTGAAAAATGGAGTTGTGAAGAAAGATGAAAAATCAGGAAAATGAACCACCAATGTACACTACTCAGACTTCTACCACAGAAAATTTCAAAGGGATCTTATCTACTACTCCCCTTCTCCCTGTGCTGCTCAACCAAATGTCTTCTCACATCTATTCTTTACAACACACTAAAAACTCCAGGCACATGCTTGGGCTCTTTTCTCAGGGGAACATCAGAGCAGAAGGCAGATGTGTTTGTTTGCAAGCTGACTCCATCCCTTCAGCTTGTAGAGATGATTGTGAAACTTCCCTAAACCACAGACTCATTGACAGTCCAAAGGGGGAGGACAACCCATTCCAGGCACCCTTCTCCAAATCTTTGCCAGTAAGCTCACACTCTAAATCTGAATCTATACACAGCAGGCACAGCAGAGTGTGAGGTCACTAACCTTTTCCACCTAACACTGGCAAACAAGCCTAACCAGCCCAGCTCCCTCATTTCTATCACCAGAGGACAGACTGGTGCCCTCCCTGTTATCTATTGAAGCAAGGCCTCACATTGAGGCACTGCCAGAGTAGAGGCTGTGGGTGCTGCCTCTTCCCTCCCCTTGCACAGATCCAAATCTCTGCCTTGCTCAGGGATCTGCCCTCTCCCCTTCCCACAGACAGGGCTTGGCAGTGCTGTACACATCATACCTGTGGTGACACTCATGGCTTCCAGCTCTGACTCTGAAAGGAAACAAAAGGAGGGTTAGAAGGTGTTGGGCTGAGCAGGCAAAGCTCAGAACAGGGCACATCTGGCAAGGATCAGACCTAAAGGCAGCATGGTTTTCCAGGACTGGCAGGCTGTCCTTTGTCCTGTCAATATTTTCCCTCTCTACACGAGAGAAGAAAATTTTTGTATCACCTGCTTCAGAGGCAGCCCCAGTTCCAGAGATGGCCCCAACACTGGGCAGGCACTGGCCACCTACAGCTGAACCACCAGGGCATTCACTGTTTTGGTAATAAATCTAAAACCACATCATTATGTGGGCTCCATTGCAGCCAAACCCAGCACTGAGTATCACTCACCTCTGAGCACCTTCCAGTTCTTAATAAAAGCAATTACTGGCTGAGAGCTGAACATCACAATTCAGACACAAGCTAAAAATCAAACTCAGAATAACAACATAGGTAATGTAAACTCCAGAAAACAATTTGTTATTAACTCCAGCTCCAGGTAGTAACATATTCAAAGGGAACATCAAAATTTAATAGCACTTAAGTAATTATCTGTTCCATTAACTGCCTTTTCATAGTATTTTATAGTATAGTATCTTTTATAGTAAGAGAGTTGAGATACAAACACTCAGAATTTCACAGCAGCAGCAGGAAGTGCTGCTGGATGTTTTACAGTGACAGCTCCCTACCTCCTCTAGGCAGGACAGTGAAGAGGATCTCCATCCCAGCATGGATATGGTCAGACACATGACAGTGAAGCAGCCACGTTCCAGGGTTCCCAACCAGCATCTCCACCATTTCAAAGGTCCCAGGGAACAGATCCACAACATCTGCTCTGTAGCTTTTGCCATTCTGTCAGAGAAGGGAGGCCATTAGCTGCAGTACTCACTGCATTTTCTCAGGAAGAAAATTCTACCAGTGTTGCTGGGGACCACTTCAGCTTTTTAAAGCTGAAAAAAAAAAGCTTTCAAAAAGCAGCTCCACGGCTGCAGCTGGGAAAGCAAACAATCTGGTAATGCCTAATCCTAACAAGGATTAAGCTGGACATCTCAGCACTACACAGAAGCTCAGGGAGGCAGACTGGGATGTGTAAAACCACACCCTTTTCCTAGCTGGGTGAAGCTTCTGTGGAGTCATTGAAAAACATTCAGAGTCAAGTAAAAGTGCTGGTATCAGTGGTCAGTATTTCCTTTATCATCAGCAGATATTCTTACCTTGTATATGAAGGTCTCAGCATGAAAATGGACTGTGTGCACATCAACCTCGTGACCCATTCCCAGCAGGTACCAGCTCACCCACTCTCCCTGGTACATGGTCAGTCCAGGCAGGTTGGCATAGAGCCTGCCATTGATTGCTGTGCAGGGAACACCACAGAGAGGAAAAAAAAGGCTGTCAGTGAAATTGTATGGGTGCTGCACCTCCTCAGAGGAAGGTGGCAAATCCGAGGCTACAAAGTTGATAGAGCACCCAGTGTATCAGCAGTCAGTGTTCCCCACAGGACAGTCCCCCCCACTCGCTACTTATCCACTCTGCTCACAGCCAGGAAAAGTGATTTGCACTCAAGGCCATGCTGTAGCTCAGCTCAAATAAATCTCAAAAACTCCCTTTGCTGAAAACCTGCAGTCAGCCAGCAGAAGTGGTTGCTTATAGAAGTCAAAATGCATAAAAATGGCCTTTTCAGCCCAAGGATGGAGAAACATGCATATATCTACACACACATAAATGTCTGAGCCATTTCCTTGACAAACATTGAAAAGGGGTAAATCCTGCCAGTGAGCAGCCCTGCAGTGCTGTGCCTCAGGCTGGCCACACACATCACATTCCACCGACTTGTAAAATCCCTGTATGGCAGAACTTTATCTCTCAAGCAGCACAGCTGGAAGGAATCCTGCTGTGACTGCACGTGCAGGAAAGGGATTGAAACAGTGAGTGAGCTGACTGCCATGGCATACACACAGACTCTCATGCTCAGGTGACAACAGAGGGAATAAGATGGAAAGAGGCAGGATCTGATGGCAGAGTGCCAGGGTTTTACTCCCAGCTCTGGGCACTTTGTGTAGCCTGAAACAAGTATCCATCTTCAGCATGCTAGTTCTGCCAGCTGTAATAGGGAGCTAACAATTACACCTTCATGGACGTGTATTTGGAGAGTCTTTATCTCACCCATACAAAACCAGTAGTAATGACAGTACACAAAATGCAACTCCTCATTATTCTTACCTCCACAACTGTCAAGGGACCTGTTTTGCTGAGGGTATTTTAGAAAGATCTAGATATAATATGGGAGAAACTAATATAAATAACATGCTAATTTAAACAAATGTGTTCATCCTTCTGTGGCAGAAACAGCTTTTTGATAAGCAACTAAAACAACTGAGCCACACCTTGTAGCCACATAGCTCAGAAAATTAAAGTCTAACATATTCTGATGGTCTCTGAGACAAACAGAATTAAATTTGTCTGACAAGTTAATTTCATGTTTGATTTTATTTCCTTTTCTGAGTCACTCAGACACATCAGAGATGAACCTCTCTGGCCTGGATGTTGCTGTTCCTCCTGACAGGGACAGCCACAATGATCAGCCTTCACCACAGATCAAAGATTTGGGCTGTAGGTGTGCTGCAATATTGAGAACAGACAGTTTAATTCTGTTTGTGCCACTGATAATGGAAAAGGATGAGGACATTCACCACAAGTCAGGCTCCTTACTTAGAGAGGTCACAGAACCAACACCAACATTACCGTGCATTTTGTTGCTTTCCACAAATTTCTCATCCAGCAGGTCGATCTCCTTGTCATTTCCCTTACTGAAACGTTTCACATTCTCCTCCAAGTACCAGGATTGATTTTCATCAAAAACCAGGAAGAGCAGAGCAAACTCCCTCTTTATATCCTTCCTGGTCCCACCGGACCGCAGGGCCCCTCTCCGGCAGACCTTCAGGGGCCCGATCAGCCCACTGTACATATCCTAATCAGAAGGAAGGAGAGTTCTGAGGCAAGGACCTTCTCATCCTTTTTTACGCACAGTTCTTTGCCTTTCAGCAATTGTTTTCTATTCCCACATCACCCCACTCAAAACAAGTGCAGCCATGCAAGTATTTTTGTTGGAGAGCATCAGCCACTGAAGCACAGGAACAGGAACTATACGTGCTCTTATAAATGTAAATCCAAAAATCATAAATATGAATGGCATCAAAACATTCTCCACTCTGTGACTGCAAAAATATCTGCAACTTGAGATAAAAAGGTTGTTATTTCTGGCTTGAATGTGACAGTTTATTGCAGGATCCTCCAGGTTGTTGCCCTGTGAAATCAGTGCTATGACAATTCTAGTAATGGTCAAATCTGCCTGCTTTATTCATGAGGTTTATTTTGGACAATTTCTGCCTTTCTAGATTAGCCCTATGGCTCTCACCAGTTGAAACCATGACTAACTGGGAGATGTTCTAATATCCTACAAATAACTGGAGGAAGGTTAGTAGCAAGAAGAAACAGTGGAATTGTTTTATGAAGGTTTGTTAGGAAAAAAATAAGGACAAATACCAGGACGAATTCAGAAGATTTCCTCTGCGAGGAGAAGACTGAACGTGTTACCAGGTTATTCTTCCACCTCTTGGCTGGGCCAATCTCTAACCTGTACCCAACTCACATTGTTGTCTACATGGGGTAAAAAATTGGTCTAATTAGGCTTTTCAGGTTATAACTTCTGTTTTACCTTTACAGGGTCCACTGAGGAGTAGTAGATCCAAGGAACACAGGCTGAATCATTTGGCCCTGGACCAGACCTCTCGGGAACTTCCCACCGGTATGTCACAATGTCACCTGAGGGACAGAGCAGCACCACACACCAGGTGACACACCCACCCACTAAGCAGCAGCAAAACCAAATGGAAAAAGAAAATCCTGTCTCCAAAGCCCCAGTTCAATTCTGTATTTGCCAGGTATTGCATGTGCCTTCCCCAAACACAAAGCAGGGTGGAAGCTCCCCTCTCAGAGCCAGACAGAGGGGTCACAGGATGTACCCACTGTCAGGTACCAGCACAACACACGTTTATCTGCTGCTTTCAAGACTGGACCTGACCATGGAATGACCATGGAATGACCATGGAAGTTCATTCAGATGGAGCTTAAGATATTGTTTCTCCTTTTGAAGTGAATTTATGATGCTGATTCAAATTGGGTTTTAAAATCACTTTTTTTCATATTAGCAGCCCATTTCACAAAGACAGGATCTGGCTGACAGCCTGACTGTGGCTTGGACAGTCTGGGTGAGTTGGAGGGGGCTACAAATTAAATACATTGGCATCTGGATCATGAGACAAAAGGGCCATTTCAGTCAGATTCCAGCAAGCAATTGTGCATTTCTCCTATTTCATACTATTTTCATACTATTGCAAAAGAATATCCCAAAGAAGGATCCCAAGACTGGCTGAGCTGTCACCTGCCATCACCTTCCCCTTCCCACAGAGAGACCACACTCAGTGTGGGGGGCATAAGGATGCACACAGAAGGTCCTACCCATGTCCCAGCCGGCTGCCATCCCCACACAAACGGTATCACTAAAACTGTCCTGGACCTGAAAGGTCAGTTACTGTTCAGCTTCAGCACCCTGCTGTAACAAAACCAGAACATCTGAGGCTGCTTAAGGAGACCAGTCTTGCTCTGGGGTAAAATCAGCTGTGCAAGCTCACACAGGAATGCATCTAGAGACAGGGACTTACCAGGGTTTGCCACTTGGGGATGTCCAGTCTGCTGCTCCAGCACCCCGTGTGCATGGATGGAGTAGGGCCGCGAGGCGTTGTTCTTGAACACGATATTGAGAATATCACCCACTTCCGCCCACAGAAAAGGGCCTTGAGACAAGAAGAATGTACTCTGAGACCAGCAAAATCCATCAGCACCTCTCCTGGGATATTCCCACCCATCTCTCAACATCTTCTCCCCAGAAATATTACTTTAGAATATTTATGATGTTGCCCTTCCTCTTCTCTACCTCCCAAAAAGAGAACTGGATGTCAGTCCCAATCCAAGTCTTAAGCAACTGGACTGAGTTCCACAATGAGGGCAATGAAGGTGGTTACACATTTTAGCTGGGCCCAGCACAGTTAAGGCTTGATTTCTGAATACTGCTATGTTAAATGTGACATGTTGATCATCCCTTGCTATTGGTTTCAAAAAATGTGGTAATATTCAACAGAGCTCGACAGTGTCACAAATCAGAGCTGCAGTCTATTTTGAAGGGCAGATGCTGCCTCAGCCTGGCTGCCCTGACACCACTTAGAGCCTTGGGTTTATAACACAGAGTTCTGTCTCCACAAACCTCCACTAATCACTGCAAAGTGTTCCTCCACTTCTCAATGTTGCCTGCTTTTGCCCTCAAAGCATTTCTCACAGCTACAGATTTTCCCCTCCATTTCTCAGACCCCTCTCCAGAAGTCAGTGGTTGTTTCTGTCCCATAGACAGAGAACTGCAGCTGTGAAACATGCCTTGCCTGAGCCATGACAGAACACTGGTGCAAAGGCAACTGGGAACGCCCAGGCTTTCCTACAAGCTGTGCACAGGACTTCTAACTGTTGTCTCCAAAGCTAGCAGATGTGAGTAGGAGACAGTTCCAATTTCTCTGCACTTACATACATAGCAGATGCCTAAATATCCAGTGAGCCTTCAGATTACAGCCATGAATCACTGCAGCTTTAGAGCCCCAGTCCCACTGCTGTGTGACAGCAAGGTGAACCCTCTGCACACATCCTTACCCAGTATCCCCAGGTGTTCATCAGCATTCATCCTGGTCTTGGGGGTTTGGAAAGTGCCATCTGTGTACTCCTTGTAAACTGCTTTCTTGTACTTGGAGCCAAGCAGTCCGTTCTCATTGCTCAGAAACACGTCAGCATAGCTGAAAAATGCAGAACAAGTGCTGAGATAACCAAAACCTCATGGGAAACAAACAACTAACTTGTGTCAGGGGGTTCACAAGCTGAAGGGGCTTCCCAGACCTGACTCAGGTTGCAAAGGAGAGCATAACGACGTGGAGGGCTGCACTCCCATCAGCAGCACCACCAGCATATGCACCAGGTCACAGGGTAGCCAAGACACCCAACAGGCTCCAGCAGGGTCTGCTGGGACACTGCCACAGGCTGCCCCAGAAGATGGACTCTACCTCTCTGCAGAGTGGTTGTGCCGTTCCCTCTCCCAGCTGCGGTCGGGCGCGTAGTCCCACTCCGTCTCCTCCGCCACGATGTAGAACGTCCGCACTCCCGTGTAGCGACGGGAGGAAGCGGTGCCCGTCCTTCCACACCTGGAAACGTTGTACTGTTCCCTCATCCCAGACTGGTAGTGATTGCTCGTCTGGCAGTAGATCTCAAAAGTTCCTGAGGGAAGCAGGATGAACAAGGAAATCAGTTGCTTTTGAAGATTCCAGGAAACAGCTGCTTCTCTGGCTGGTGTCAGTATGTGCTGGGGGTATCTCTGTGGTGTTTAGGGAGCTTGGTTGCCACAGGCCAAGGTTAAAAGGAGTCATTGGAGAAACCAAGCAGGAATGGCACAACAAAGTCCTACACATAAACCATCTCAGGAAGTTTTTCTACACAGTAAGCACCTGAAGCGCAGCTCCCCCTGTAAGAGCTCATACCATGCTAGAGAATCTGCCAGAGGAGCAAATACCACAATGGGAGACTCTTCCATCTGCCCAGTCAGCTGTGCAGGCACTCACCACTGTGATCAGGCTGCATGAAAGCAGTGGCAAATGTGTGGGGGAACAGATTGGCTGAATCTCTCCGCATCCCGTTCATCTGCACGGTGTTTCCCTGAAACACAGCTCCGTGTACGTCCGCTTCGCTGCCCAAGCCCAGGAGGTGCCAGGACACTTTGTCTCCTTCACACATGTCCAGCCCAGGCAAGTTACCAAACATAAGTCCATTGATGGCTGGAAAGGAGAAAGCAATTAACTCTCTGCAGGCAGGTGTCAGCCAGGAGTTGAATTTTGAGCATACACCTCGTAGGACAGGCCTGCCAGTCAGAAGAAGCATAACTTGTTTGTAATTCACCCTCAACACACCCAGAGCACACTTCTCCAGACAGCTGTGCTGCTTGTCCACATCTCACCCAGTGCCTCCAGCCTGGCTTGATTCCAGGCCAACACCACACAGCCCTTCCAGCCCCCAGCTCAGCCTTTAGGTGAACATCAGCCCATGCTCTGCAGTTTCATCCCTGCTGTCATAGAGCAGCATCCCACCATACCATGCATCCTGTTGGATTCCTCAAAGCCATCATCCTTTTCCACAGATGTCTCTTCCATCCTCAAGAAGTACTTTATGTTGGCATTTAAATACCAGCTGAGGTTCTCGTCAAACACGTTGAAGAGAAGATAAAATTCTTTGTCGATACCTTTCTATAATTACAATGATGACTGTTAACTTTTAAAACACACCAATTAACTACCCTTAGAGTTAAAGCTGTTTTGCTTGGCTCTCGTATTTCCCTTTATTTTAAAATATGGCTCATTGAGGGACAGGACTCTGTCCCTTTTCTCACGTTGAACATTCCTCTTTTATTTCACAAAAGGCACCACTTGTGCATTTTCCATGATATTTCACACCAATAAAGGGAACAAACCTCAGTCAAGGCCATGAAGTCAGTGCCCCCTTCCTCCCCCATGCCCCCATGTAGGTATCTGTCCAAACCAGACCCAAGACCAAAGCCCAGACACAAGGCAGGCTGATGACCACACCACACCCCTCCTGCCTCCTATCACAGGCAGGGAGAGATTTTTTAATTACCCTAAATCGTTGAGAGTGTTAATTCTCCTAAGAAATGCATTCCAAAGCACAGTGTTTCCCCACTAAAAGAACATTGTGATGACGTCCAGACTCTCCCACAGGTGTCACTGTCCCCAGCAGCACACAGGGAGCCAGCCTGCTGAGAAGGTGAGCAATTCCCAGGCTGCAGCACACAGGTAGAGGGCAGTGGTCATGCACCTTCCACAATTAAGCATTCATTAAAGGTTTGCCTAAGATTGTGGAGCCAGAATTGCAACCCCACGTGATTTTTCCCTGCCCCACATTTATAAAAGTCTGTCTCTTTTGCTTACACCTTTCTAATACCTGCCCATGTTTATCATTACCACAGCTCCTTCACCTGGAGGGCTGTGTGTATTCCCAATCCTCTTTGCTCAGCAGATCCACATTTCCACCGTGGGTAGCATGTTCATGTCTCCTGCACTCCTAATTTAGTCACACGGTGCCCCCACCGAATGTGAACTCCTCCAGGAAGGCTCTGGGGGCAGCAGTCCCCAGATCTGTCACTGCTCCCCGAGCCACAAGGCAGGACAGCAGTGGGGATTTGATTTGCCATCTGCTGTCTTTCACAAGAAGGCTCTGTTCTGTTCCTCTGTCTGGTGCCTCCCCAGGGATATCAATTTACTGTCTTCTCAAGACTTGCCTCCAGGAATAGATTACCCCTGAGTGAAATTGCAAGAGGAAGTTCTGGCTGCCCTTCAGGTTTCACCTCTCCATCAAAAGCATAAGACTGACATGGATTTTCACATGCTTTTTTGTAGTCAGCTCTGCTTGATAATTAACTTCTCTTGCAGAATAAACGAGGCTCACCCAAACCTCAAAGCATTGTATCACCCAAGCAGAACACCTGTAAGTGAAAATGTCTTTTCAGTGTTTCTGGGACTGCAATGACTATTCCACGTGCCTTTCTGAAAGCAGCCTGCTACACAAGTCTCAGAACAAGAGTTACCTATAAGGTATTTGTTCCAAGGTAGAGCTGTTCAGCCAAATTTGTTTATGAATTAAAAGCAGAGATCAGGAAGTGTTTTGAGGGCAGCTCTTGAGAGCCCAGAACAGGCGAGACCTGGGCACCAGCTGCCCCAGCATTAACTTGCCTATTAACAAGGCTTTGATTTGACTCTCTTGGACTTACACCACTGCATGTTTGTTTTTATTATGCTCCCTAACGTTTTGCTGATGCTTCCTTTCTCTACATGAAAGCAAAAACCTGGTAGGAATAGGGCAGGAAAACCCCTTTACCTGCTTGTTGTTCTCATCCAAAGTGCCCGACTTGCAGATAAGCAGAGGCCCCACTAAGCCCGAGCTGGAGTCTTTGACAGGATTTGCAGCTGAGCTGTACATCCAGGTGAGGCAGGGAGGGTCGCTGGACGTGGGCCCCACGTGCCTTGGCACAGTCCAGCGGTACGTGAAGTTGTGCAGTGGTGCCACAGAAACCCCACTCTGGGAGAGGCCTTTAAAACAGGGATTACAGGGTTATTCCTGAGTCCCTGCACAAACTCAGTTACACCTTCTCACCAGCTACACCCATAGCAGGCTCTACTTCGTTCATGTCAACAAAGCACCCAGCACCTCTGAAGGGTGATGGGGCTGTAGTCAAGAAAAGGGATCCACCAACCGTCATGGTACCACATCCCTTCTGACTCCTTCCCATAGGACACTCCATGTGGCTGGATGCTGAAGGGCCAGGAGGCTTTGTTAAAAAACGTCACCAGGATGGTGTCTCCGACTTCAGCTTTGATCACTGGACCTAGAATATAGCAGAGAGAGCACATCAGCAACAGAGCATTTCCCCAGGCCATCAGGCAAACCAAAGCACACAGGGCACCTTCTCCCAAGCTGCAGGGCCAAAGGTGAGAGACAGCAGGTGGCCTGGCCTTGTTGCTGTTGAAGGCAGCTCAGTGGGAGCAGGGGCTGACAAGGATTGTCTGAAAGCAGTTTGGGTCCACAGGAGAACTCAGAGAAGCATCACACCTTCAGAGGGGAAAGTAACAGAACAGCCAGGTGCTGGAATGCCCTCAGGAACGGCCCGTGTCTCTCCCCCACCTAACACAAGGCCCCCTCAGCCTCCCAAAATGTGCCTCAGAGATGTGAGATGCTCCAAGTCCATCAGAGCCTGTAAGCCCATGACCCAGACAGCCAGAGAGGAGCTATGAGCCTTTGCCATGCCTGTCCCTGAGCACCCATTCTGGAGAGAAAGATCTCTGTGAGAACATGGGGTTTGCAGCATGTCTTGAAGGGGCTCAGTCAAAAACACATAACCAGGAGCTATCACCATGACCTGTTAAGCTCTAGTCACATGTACTATACTGTGTCCCTCAGCCCTTACCTCTAGAACACCTTCAGGATGACCCCTGAAGTGATTCTGTCCATTCTACCACCCCACACCTTGGCATATTCCCATTGCTCTCACATGTGACTGTTGTGAAGCACCTCTTGTGCCCCTCTCTGGCCCTCAAAATGAGCAGGCAGGTACAGCCACCTGGCACTCCCAGCATCAGCATCCTTCTCACAGACACTGGCAGAGGATTTGTGCTCCTGGATGATTCTCACCAAGTATTCCAAGGTGTTTCTCTTCTTCTGATTGCTGCTTTTCCTCACGGAAGCTCTCATCAGTATATTCCACATACTTTGCCTTCCAATAGACACCCCCAATTCGGTAGGGGCCATGCTTGAAATACTGTTCAGCAGGACTAAATGCAAAAAGCAAATGTCAGGTCATTTCACAGAAAAATCAGACCTGTTCCCCTGGTCTCTCTGGCAAGGCCATCAGCATCTTCAAATCAAGCAGCATTTCAGGCAAGGACAGCACCTCCAGTTTGGAACAAGCACAGCTTTGACTCTGCAAAGCTTTTTTGCCCCTCCAGACTCATCCACCTGTGTGTTCAGGGAGCACCTGTGGCACACAGCCCTCTCCCAGGTGAACCTGCCAAGTGTGATCAGCATCTCTACACAGGATGTGTGAAGGACTGAACAAAACTGCAGTGCAGTCAGTGGGAAGGCAGTGCTAAAACTCCAACCTCTTCAGAAGCTGGGGACAGCCCAGGGGACAGCCACAACCACAACTAAAATAAACAGCTGTAAAGGTCTTTATTTCCTCTGCTGCCACCCTCACCAAATACAAGTAACAAGCCTTGCAGGAGAGGCAGTGCAGTTACAAGGCCAGCTCACAGGTCTAAGGTCTGCAAGACTGCTTCATGGCAGTGGGTAAATATTTAACCATTCTGCATTTCCTCTTCTCCATCTGAATAAAGGTATATCCTCTCCAACAGATTACTAGGGAAGGGAAGTAATCCCTGTGGAAGAAGAAGAATCTCTCTCTCATTTAGCCAAAGCCTGAATGGGAAGTCTCTCAATTGCTATCACAGTCACCTGACCATGGGATGGAGGGCTGCCACCCAAGTCCTTGCATTTGATTTCCTAGAAATTGCTTCCTGCAGCATCACCAGCCTGAGGCCCATCTGCTGGCCAGCTCTGCCACCCTGTGTCTGCTGCACCAGGGGCTTTTTGAATCATTTCTCAAATAGATCAGTCTGTTCCTAGGTCAGGCACAGCAAGCAGAAATGAAGTCCAGAGACAAATGCAGCAGCTCACACTGTACCTCTGCTAGGACTCCTGCTGCCTGTGGGTACAGCTGTGCCACACAGCACTCTCATGGGAGGGCCCCAAGGTACCTGTACTGCTCTCAGTGTAGCCTAGCTGCAGCAGCCTCCCTTTCTAGATGGGGTGATTGGCCTTCCCAAGAAATGTACTCCATGTGAGTAGCAGGCACGTATTTTGAAAAGAAAGAAATTCCACATTTTCCTGAGCAGCCCTCCTGATACAGGCCAGACTCCCCAAACACTGCCCAAGCCCAGCAGCCTCCCACTTACCTGCCTGCATCACTGAGCTTCTTCCCACTGCTCTGGTCGAGCCCCGAGGGTCCATAGTCCCACTGCACCTCCTTGGCAGCTATGAAGTATTTCCGAACTCTCCCTCCCAGGGCGGGTGGCCGAGCTTGCCGAGAACAGGGCCGGACTTCATAGAGTGCCGCCATCCCAGCTGTCCCAGACACAATGGTGGACACTCACTTAGCCCCTCCAGCCAGCCTAACAGGCAGTCCCACCTTCCCTCTGCTGTCCCAAAAGGCACATGGATGGGAGAAAGCAAGTAACTCCAAAGCAAGGAGTTTTGTGTCAGTGAGCAGAACTTCCTACCTTAGATACTGGATGCTATGGACGTATGGACAGAGAGTGACTAGAGCCTTCTGCTGCCCTCAGATCTGTCATGCAAGTGCCTCTTACAGGGACCAGAGCTCTTAAGGCACTGCCTCATCTCAGCTTTCAGCTGTACCAAACATGGAACACCACGCCGTGATACAGGTCACCCCCACCAAAGCTGCCCTGCACATCAGTAACCAGCCCACTCCCATTTGTACAAGACAAGGAATCACCCACTCATCTGAGGACATTTTTCATGCCCAGGGCACTGTTCCCTACCACACTGTACATCATGTACATCAAAAACAGAGGGCAGAGAGCCCAGGACATATTCCACCCTCTGCCTTACCTTGTATGTGATCATTGACCTGGCAGCTCAGCAGCCATCTCCCAGGGTTACTGGGGGTCATATCTGCTGTAACAAAAGTGGCTGGGAAGAGGCTGGCCACGTCTGTCCTGTGGCCTCGGATATTGAGCGTCTCTCCATGGAAGAAGGCTGTGTGAACATCAATTTCATTGCCCATCCCGAAGAGGTGCCATGAAACAGAATCCCCAGAACACATCGTCACCTCAGGGAGGTTGCCAAAGACATAACCATTAATAGCTGCAAAACCAAGCAGGACAAAATTAGTGAGCAGAAAAGGGGCCTTCAGAGCTCCTGCCAGCAGGTGACAGCACAGACACAACAGCAGGATGGACCTAACCAGAACTCCTCCTCCTCCTCTGTTTTGGAGAGCCCAGCTCTACAGCTCGTTCCTAAAATGAAGGTTATAAAAGCTCACTCAAGCCAAAGATAAAAACAAAACAATTCCGTTTCCTGGAGCCGTTGCCCTGTCCCTGAGATATTATTTGCTCAGCACATGATCTCAGAGCAGATCCTGGAGCACTGACACTCCTGAGTGTCTCTGCAGAGACAGTGGCCTCACAGAGGTGACACTGACCATGCATTTTGTTGCTCTCCTGAAATTCCTCATCTTCTTTGTCTACAGAGGCAGGATCTGTGCAGAATGATGCTATGTTCTCATCCAGGTACCAGCTTAGGTTCTCATCCACCACACTGAACATCAGAAAGAAATCAACATCCACATCCTGGCGTCTCTGAGAGCTGCCAGTCAGTATTCCTGAGGTGAAAGGAGAAAGGAATGAATGCAGAAAATCAATCATTTGGAAAATCATACATCAGGCAAGAGATTAAATCAGCAGTAGCAGAGTAAGTCTTGCCACATGAATTGGAGACAGATGCTTTGCCACCATCCTCACAGCTCACCACAGAGTGGCAAGCTCACCCTTTTCCAATATATCCCTGCCAGTTCTCTCCCTCAAGCAGCTCTGCCACTGCACGGCTCAACTACAACACCTTCAGTCTTCTCACTCCTGCTGAAACCAACCAGTCACCATGTTTTTCATACACAAACTACATCTTGGACAAGAGTCCTGCTTTTAACATGGATTCAAGCAGCTCTCTTGGATCAAGAGGCCTGCAAGCTCACCTGCCCAGCCACTAAGGGATAAAGACCAGAATCCAGCCAGAACCCAGATACTGTCCTCTCTAACCAAGCTGCATTTCCCCCGAAGCTGGAAGATGCACACCAGAGTATCTTCATATCCTATCCTTACTCATGTCACCAAAAAACCTTTACATTATGGAACTGCAGTCCTCGGCTGCTTTCTCTTGGTGTTTTTACCTTTTCTACATGTAAGTAACGGCCCAATTAATCCAGATGCAATGTCCCTTGGTGCATCAATATGAGAGTGGTAGATCCAGGTCAAGCAGTTTGGGTCATCAGCAGTTGGACTGTGATCTTCAGGAACAGTCCAAGTATAGGTGTAATTCCTTCCTGGGAAAACAGCATCATCCTTCTTCTGATCCTGGGGGGACATATCAGGATACAGGGATCCTAGAACAATTGAGCAATCACAACATCCATTCAAGAAGAGCCAAGATGCCCACACATGTAACCTTACACTGAGCTGAGACTCACCATCCCAAGGCTGAAATATTGCTTAATCATCACTTCCTCAAAGGGGCACTGAGGCACAGAGCCACTGTAAGGCAACTTGCCCAGTAAACAGGTCAGCACAGTCAGCAGGATTATTTCCATTCTGCCTAGTGCTGCTTCCTCTTCAATTCTGCACTGTGCCCCCACAGTCAGTCTCTCTACAATCTCTAGAGTTGACCAGTGTTTTGGAGGTTCTAAAATCAAGAAACCTGGGCCCAGGTCAGGACTCCAGCCCCATGACCCTGCTAACCCAACACCTGGTGTCTTCACCAAACACCCAAATGCAGTTGCCTTCCAGCTGGGGCTGGACAGTTCTCCTCCATCCATACTCCTAAGGTCCCAGTGACAAAAATCTATGACCATGATGGCAGTAGCTCATTTACCTTCAGAGTCCTTTTCGTAGAAAACACCATGAGGGTGGATTGTATACGGTCGAGTGGCAAAATTCTTTAGGTGCACTTTAATGGTATCCCCCACTTCTGCTCGGATGACAGGCCCAAGGAACCCCAGCCAGCTGGGTTTGGGGATCTCAGTGGTGTACGTGGAGTCCGTGTATTGCTTATAGACAGATTTCTTGTACGTGCTTCCCACCCTGTCTTTCCCAGACTCCAGGAATGCTGAGGCCTGGCTGCTGAATTCAAAGGGAAAGGTACTATGAGTCATCAGTACATACAACAGCTGGTCAGTACTGCAGCAGAGTGACAGTGACACTCCACTTTCCCAGGCACAGCCAAAAGCTTTGGCATTAGAGGACCCTGGGATGCTCTAAGCCACCCATGCATGGCCACAACCTCAACCCCAGCTCTTCACCAACAGACACAAAGTGCACCCTGAACTGTGCCCTGCAAACAAGAAATGGGAAGGACAGTGCTTCCCAGACAATCCCATGTGGGTGTCACAGGAAGGACCCTTCTCATGCCTCCTTCAGCCCCTACTCGGCTCTTCAAAACTCACTTCAATTACTTTGTGGCATTTTCAGGTAAATCACAAGGCAGGTGGTGTGGGGTGAGGAAGTCTCCTGAGCTCTCTGGCCAAAAAATTTGAAGTCTGAAAGACGATTTTCTACTCAACAGTTTCCAAATTCCTTCCAGAGTGGCAGACGAGTCAGGCAGGTACATACCCAGCAAGTAACCAGCTTCCAGAGTTAAAACCTCATACAGGTACTAAAGTTTAACTCACGAGCATATTTGCTCTTGACGGGTAATTCTTAATAGATAAGAGATGAATCACAGTCCAGGTATTAGTGGAACCAGCCTAAACGAGAGCCAAGGTCACTCCCCTCACTTCCCCCATTGGATCAATCACCTGCAGCAATAGAGCAGCCCTGGAAGGGAGGTAAACTCTAATGCACATCTCAGAGAAGGAACAGTTGAGACCCAAATATGAAGCATTGGCCTCATCATTCAAAAACAGGTTACATTTATTTTTGTAGCCTGGCTCTGGCTACAAAATCCAGAGTTCAGCCCTTTGCCAAGTCAGCCCTGTAGCCATTATCAGCAAGAGTTTAAGATAATTCACGTTTCGTTTTACAGATGTGCCTCTTTTTCCCCACACAGTCCATTTCTTCCCAACAAAAAAACCTCCTTGAAATATTTTGCTACCTCTGTCAATCATATCAACATCACATCCCCTTCTAATTGCCAGCAATTTCATTTCTGCCATCATTGAACAAATAGGTTCCATTAGCTAATTGTTTGCAGTGACAACAGTTTTTAAATTCCTTTTTTCAATGGCCCTGAATTTCTTTTCCTTCTCTTCATGTATTATGAGAGAAACCAAACAAAATCCACTGCATCCATTGTCACTTCAGGAGTCAGTGGTAACATCTTTATTAATCCTGAACTTTGGGGTGTTTCCTGTGAACTAATTTACATCTATACAGCATCTCCAGAGAACAGGGACTTTTCCACACTAAACTGACAGACCTTGATGTTCCTGCACACCCTTCCTGTTCCTGCTGTGCTGTTTCTGAAGGAGGTGTCTGAACCTGTGTGTTAGTTATTATGGAGGGGTAAAGGACTGAGAGCAGGTCAAGAAATACCAACTATTTGTCACAGAAAATGAGGGCAGGGAAAAAAGCACAAATGCCTTTAAAGTGCTATGGAAAGCTATTAAAAAAAAAAACCAAAAAACAAAAGAAACCACACACACAAAAAAACATCGACCAAAGAAAAAGGTTTGATGTTTTGAAAGCTAAACCAAAAACACTGTTTGTGCAGTAATTCAAACCAATTATTACAGTTTCCAAATTTACTTTCGTAAGAAAAACAAAAATATTTTTCAAACAGCCTCTAAAATCCCATGCAGGAAGTCCCATTAAGTCTAAGGCTTGAAATTCCACTGAAACAAAAACAAGCTGGCTCTGTGAAGTCATTTATATCAAGACGAAAAGTCATCATGCTTCAGGATAAACAAGCTGATCACCAGCTGGAACTAAACAAAATGAAACTCCAGGGCAGAGCATTGCAAAATCTGGGCTATTTCAGAACAATCTGTTCTGTATCTGCTCTATTTTCTGTTCCGTGTTTGTTTCCCATACACTTCTCTCCAGTGTACAGGCTCTGGACACTCCAGACTCACCATCCCTTTTCCCACCGACACACGTTTTATCAAAGGAGCATAAAACAAGTTAAACATTAAGCTCATAAAGATCAGAATCTACAGGAGTGTGTCTCTTGCTTGCTCAGATGCCCCAAAACACTTGCATGAAATTATAGATCAAATGACAGCTTGAAGCCAGTCCCAGATTAAATTCTGTTAGAAGCAAATGTACCTGTTATGTGCAATATTCTGGTTAGCAAGCACGTTCCTCCCCGTTGGGGCATAGTTCCAGTCCACCTCACGGATCCCCAGGTAATAGACTCGGGTGACACCCCCAGCAAACGTGGGTGACAGCGTGGGGATGCAGAGCAGCAACCACCAGATTGATCCCATCGCAGCCTGAAGGTTTTTGGAGGCTATTTGGGAAAAACAAAAACAATGAAACAGAATATGACCATTTGGTTTGAAGGTGCTGAACATTCTGAGAGGGTATGAAGAAATCAGGTGTAGGTCCTATTGGGATCGTTACACAACTATTAAAGAAGGAAATCACTCTGTAGCAAAATTAACACATAAGGTGGATGGGGATCATGCCTTGGTAATGAGTTCCCAAGACCAAATGTGCTGCTCTCATAATACTTTAATTAACCCTTTTTTCACTACTGCTGACATTCCAAATCATCTTGCAGGTCCACATACAATGCTCAAGGAAATAGTCCTGAGCAAGTATCTGTATATTTTAAACTGTCACCAAGATCTCTCTAAGTCACCTGAGGAAGTACAATTTAGTCACTATGAAGTAATTTTAAATTTTAACTTCTTTAGAGATGGCTCTTAGGGAGCAGCTATCCATAACTCAGGAGTACATCTCAAACAGGCTGCACAAGGTTTTTCCTTTCTGGTCCATTATATTCCCCAAGGTTTTGATTACTAAGTAGCTTACTCATAAAACCTCCAATTGAGACTAAGCTTGTTGGGAATAAGCATCAGAAATACTCTAAAGAGAGTTGGGAAAAAGTTGGAGAAACTGTTTGAAACCTGCCCAAAATACAGTTCCGTGAACACAGGCTCAAAGAACCACCTGTATGAAGGAGAAGCTGACGCAATATGGGGCAGTAGAATTACACCAAAAGATAAGGAAGGATTAAACTGCATTAAAATATCACATGAAAATGACTACCAAAGGTCTCACTCAATGATACCCTTAACAAAGCTGGATTTAGCCAACAAACAAATTGCACCTAAACCACATGCTGAGCTACAGCTCTTGAGACACGTAACAGCAACTCAGAAAAGCAGAGAGAAACAGAAACCAAGAGAATGAGAAACATGACTTAGCAAGAAAACTCCAAAGAATCAGTTTTCCTTTTCATGCAGACAGGGATGGTGACACAACACCATGGCAAAGGTTGTTCATAAAGAGACTGCCATTATTTATTCTTACTGTCATTGTAACAACAATATGCATGTATAAGGTTTGTCTGCAGCAAAGCTGGATATTCTGTGAGCTTTCAGCCAGTAGAGTCAAACAGAGCTGCTTTGAAACCTCTTGTAACATCTAATACCCAACAGACATGAATCAACCCCAGGAAATAGCAATGGACTAGATACCTTCCAAAGCTTCACTTCTTGATTTCCAAACATGCTGTGCTACTCTCAGAAGACAATGACAATGAAGTATTGCTGTTTCCAAATAGTCATTACATAGGACAAAGCTTGGAAACACGTTCTTTCCCACCTTTCTCAGAAGGGAACTGTCAGGATCTCTAAATCTGAGATGTTTTGGATCCATTAACACAGTACAGCTCTGCCCCAGTGGCTCCACCAGCCAGTCCCCTTCAGAAGCTCCTGATCATACACCTGATGAAACTCGGACATAGAACAGTCCCCTTCCTTTGGCTTCAGCAGTGTGGGAACGACAGCAGCACACTGGCTCATGTCCACCCCTACAAATCACTCAATCAACGACGTTATTCCCTGCTGCTGCTGCTCCAGGACCTGCTGCTGTTCACAGAGAGGTAAAACACCTCTTTTGACTCACTCTGTGCCAGCAAGGATTCAAAGGAAGGAGTTTGTAAAGCCATACCTGTGCTGTTTCACACAGCAGACCAGCAAACGGCAGCGGTGACAGCAATGTGGAAAGAAAGAGCAGCAGCAGTCCTCTGCCCGAGACCTGCCACCCTGCCAACACACACCCCGAGGGAAGGGCAGCGGGATGCTCCTGACTCAGCCCGAGCTGTGGCCTTCGTGTCAACTCAGGGCAAAGTCCGCGGGAGCTTCCGGCGACCGGGGTGGCCTCCTCAAGGGCTGGGAGCCGCCGAGCCCGGGCAGCCGGAGCAGGCTGGGCTTTGTGTGCTCTCATCGCCATGGTTTGTGCAGGCAGTACCGCACCGCGGGAGAACAGCGGCTCTCAAAGCTGGCTGTGAAATCCGCCCATGGAGACAAAACTCTCCGTGCCAGCCCACTGTGCCCGTGTGACAGAGTCCCTGCCCACCGCAGGGCAGTGTCACGGCAGCCGTCAGGGGACTGACACACAGACACAAGTCCTGGCGTTCCAAGCGCTCTGTGCTGTGTTCTGCCACTGAGGAGTCATGGATGAGTCTTTGGGACAGCCTTACTAAGGCTTTACAAGAGTCCCCCCTGGACTCTGCCTGGAGTTTGACCACAACATCGCACACACCTCTGAGGCAATTCTAGGGGAACAGCAAAAAACGTCCCTGAATGCAGATGTAGTAAATGACACAAAGTCTGTGCTCACATTCCCTTCACAGTAACCAATCACCATTTAGTTACTCGACTAGTGCAAGGCGAAGGTAGTTAAATTAGTTTCAAAAGTTTTTCTTTTCAGTTCTTGAAAGGAAGAAACAAAGGAAGAAGGGAAGAAGGGAAGAAAGGAAACCAACTCAAACTTTGTATTACATCCATCCCTGAGCCTTGCACTTTACAACAGAATCCTCCCCCAGGACTGCCCTTTACCGGCTCCCCGACAGCACAGCAATCGCGAATGAACGCAAGTCAGGTTTCAGGCAGCTTGGTAGGACCCAACTCCCGTCTAACCCAGGCGGACGACGCAGGGATGTTCCCCGACACCCGACTGCAGGGAGACCACAGTCCGAGCGCGAGGGGAAAGCAGCGAGGGAAGGCGGGAGGACGGGCGGCTCATCCCTTACGTGCGGAGCGGGAGGCGGCGCGGCGGGGCTGCGGAGCGCGACGCGGGAGCGCCGGCGGGGACCAGCCCGGGCGGGACAAAGGGAAGCTGCCTCGGCGGGCTGACCGAGCCCAGCCCGGCCCGGCCCCGCAGAGCCGACCCCGCCCGCTCCCGCCCTCA
>VZTJ01000523.1:3643447-3718951 GCA_013397795.1 Orthonyx spaldingii
GGGGCCGCGCCCGGCCCCCCACGTGCCCGCGCACCCCCTCAGCCTGCGGGCCGCAGCGGGACAGCCCCGAATGCCCGGCCAGCGGCTCCGGGTGGTGCAGGGACGCTGTAAGGAGCCATTAACTGTCCGTTTTCCTTCCGGAGCGGAGGCAGATGTGCCCCACGGGCACAGGGCACGGACACACCGACCGGACACACCGACCAGACACTCCAGACACACACCGTGTTTATTTTTGTTCCCTGTCGTTTTTTAATCCGTGGGATTTTTCCCACTTTTTTCCAGCCGTTTGCCCTTTACAAAGGCAAAGATGAAAAGGAACACTGTGTTTTTGTTCTCTTAATTAACAACGTAAAAGTGATGCAAAAAGCTCTGCCCGTTTCCAGGAAGTTTGATCTTGAGCATACGATAAATCTGGCACTGCTGGTGTCACACTTACCCCTGATCACCGCTGGGTTGTGTTGTCTGAACTTTCGGTAACTCGGCAACATTACGTGGTTATTTTTAGTGATGACATAGCATGTACAATGGAAGAATCTTGTCAGGAGCTGGGCAGACTGATGAAGGGAGATGAAATCTCTTTAGTGGCATGAATTCCATTGGGCTTGTGCAATGCTTATGTTTCCTGGGGACAAAGAGAACAGGTTTTTAGAATAATTTTGCTTTGGATTAAGATCAATGTGTCAGGGCTTTAAGAAAATTCCTTGTTCAATAGAAGTGTTCCATGTAATTGTGTCATTGAATTAAAACCTTTTAGTCCAGTCCTAAGTACTCAGAAGTGTTCCCACAGACAGCTCACTTGGCGAAGTCTTTTGCCCTTCTCTGCTGTCAGAACAGTCTCTGCTGATTTATGGCCTTCACTTAAGAGCAGCACCTTAGAAGAGCTGTGCTTATTCACTAACTGTTACTCCTGCTTATTTCCTAGAATGGCGAGAATTTCTGCATTCTGGATGAGCAGAGGTTTGCCAAGGAGCTGCTCCCCAAGTACTTCAAACACAACAACATCTCCAGCTTCATACGGCAGCTCAACATGTGTAAGCATCAGCGGTTCCTACACATTCTGTCTGCCAAGCTCAGAGCTGCTTGGCTTCAGTTTGGATTTCTTTAAACAAGCAAATGGACTTGGCAAGCCTTTCATCCCTAAGAACCTGAGCTCTGGCCTTGAGTTTGTTTTGCAGAAGAAAAGACTGATGGTAGAGCTTGGTTTAGTGTTTGGGTTTTGTGTTTTAGCTCCAAGTCCTTCAGAGTAATAGCTGCAAGAATGTGTGCTGGTGCCTAAAGGTAGTGTGAGGTTCCCTGAGCTCCAGTTTGCTCTTGCAGCAAAGATGTGTGTACCCAGGGGAATAGAGGCTGTGTGTACACTGAGAATGTGAAACAAAATTGCCTGGATTTTGGGGCTGCCACTGCTCTTGCTTGCTTTGCTGTGTTGGAACCAGATCGGTCCCGCTGATGGGCCAAGCTGGACCATGTTTCTCATTATGGTTTCTCTGCTCAACTTGTGAGCATGACATGGCAGCGTTGCATCACATATGCACAGCATGGCCAGGCAGAGGGCTGCAGTGAGGGTGACTTGGGCACAGTGCAGCAACCAGCAGGAATAACTGCAGAAGCTTCTGGGACCTGTGCAGGGACAAACAGCACAAGAGGTGCTGCCTTAGTTAGAATTTCATTCAGACTGATGGGAGGAGCTCTCTGTCCTTGCCCAGTAGGTTTGCCTGATCTCTCTAGGTGAGGCCTGTAAAGGTTTTGTGTAGACATGAGAGAAAGCACATCTGTTTAGTTTCTGCACAGAAGGTAGATGCTGCTGTTTATGTTGTGTGCTTGTGTTTGTGAGACCCATCACTTGAGTGACAGAGCATAATCCAAAGAAACAATCATCTCTTCCCTTGTAGCCAGGATAAATGGAAAAATATAAATATTCCTATGAAGATATACAATGTAGTGGCAGCCTCCTTTTCCTGCTGGACCTATCCTGGCTTTCTAATAATAGTTGGAGTGCATTAATTGTGTTAAAACCTTGACTGAGGAGAGAGGTGGATTGGTCTGTCAGCTGAATCATGCATCCACCCTGTGGTGTTTGAGCAGTGATGGAAATAGAACTGGGAATATCTTACTTTGTGCAGGCAGTCTAGTATGAAGAAGGTGCTCTGCTGTAGGTGTTTGCATAGGCAGGCAGGGAACTAACTTCTCTGCCATGCTTTATTCTGTAGACTGTGGTGGTACCTGACAGCATTTGGTTTGATGTGTAGTTGTCAAGGATAAAAGAGAAAGTGTCTCATTCCTCTGCATCCACTGGGACATGACTCTATTCAAGATGTCATAATAAATCTCACTTCTAATAAATGTTGTGAAGGTCTGTATGTGGCTGTGATGGTTTGACCATGGCTGTCCTGCCCACGGACACACACTGGCCTCTGCTGTGCAGCTGTGTGTGCAGCCTGCAAGGGCAGGTGGTGGCACTGTGGACAGATTCTCTAGCTGTGAAGATCAGAGCAGTGAAATCACTGAGCACTAAGAAAGGCCACTTTGGCTGTTTTTCATAGTTTCTGCTCACAGTGCCTGTAGTGCAGTGGGTGTTTTGGTAGCACTGAACTTTGCTTTAGCTGTATGTATTCACAGTCAGCTTTCAGCTGGAAGAAATGCCTTTGTTGATTCCTCTCCACAGATGGTTTCAGGAAGGTGATTGCTCTGGAGAATGGTATCATTACAGCAGAGAAAAGCTCAGTCATTGAGTTCCAGCACCCTTTCTTCAAGCAAGGGAAGGCACATTTACTGGAAAACATCAAGCGCAAGGTACGGTCTCAGCACATATTTACTTCACTTAGTTACTAAAAGTGGTTTATCAGCATGTATGGGTGTATCAAACACAGCCAGCAAATACCATGGGAACCAAGGTAACTCCCTCACCATGCCAGACTGGTGCTTGGCTGGGCCTCCTTGTGCCAGTGCTTAGACAAAACCTGCTCTGCTCTTGGTCATTGTGTTGGGGTAGGACCATGTTCTGCATCATCATCAAACCCCAACCTTTCTCCACAGAGTCCATATCCCTGATGGCAGCTTAGCACAGTCTGCAGTTCTGTCAGCATCTCCAACTCAGAGAAGGGCACAAAGTGAAAGAAGCAAAAGAAAATACATTCCCATTTGGCAATGATTGAAAATTAGTAAGGTCATTAGTAAACAGTTCATTTGGATGAGTTTACATAAATTATATTGCTCCTTCAAAACTATGTTGCCACTAAGCTACATCCTTATGATCGCTTTCTGCTTTTCTTTTGTACATGCAGGCCTTGTCTGACCTGTTTCTGCACAGATATTTATCCTCTGTTGGCACATTACAGCCCATAATATCCTGAGGAAGAGAGTATCATGATACATCATGTTGACGTTTGAACAGCAGAATCTTTTCTTTAGGCGGTCATCAGGTGTGGCTGCATTGCCCAGGGTAATGAAAGCCGAGGGTAGGCTGGGGAGCCACAACTATGTTTGGATTGATTCTTCACTGAGCTGCCCCTGCTCGGAGCCAGAATCGATTCGGTGGCGCTGGCTGGGGCCTGTGCTCCCCCCTCTGCTGTGCCCGGCGTGTCCCAGCGTGCAGCCTGGCAGGGCAGGTGCAGGTGACGTAAGGTGTGGCACCATGTGTCCCAGGGGTGGTGCACTGGGTGGAGTGTTCTAGATGGAAAGACAAAAGCTCTGCTCAGTGCCAAGGACATTCATGTGAAGTGTTGAATAGGTTGGTGAAAGATGTTCTTTGTTGCACGGGAAACGTTAGTGATTTTTTTGCAAAACAGTCATTAATTTTCTTGCTCTTTTACTGCCTGGAATGGGGCCATATCCCAGTATTGGCTATAAACTGTATTTCAGGCCTGTGGCAGGACTGCAGGTTTGAATGCAGGACTTGCTTTACTTACTCTCTTTCACTTCTAGCTCTCCTGGTATGCAGATACCCTGTGTGTCTTCACAGAATACCGGAGTGGTTTGAGTTGGAAGGCACCTTAGAGCTCATCTCATTCCACCCACTGCCATGGGCAGGGACACCTCCCACTAGACCAGGTTGCTCCAAGCCCTGTCCAACCAGGGATGAGACAGCCAAATTTCTCTGGGCAGCCTATGCCAGTGCCTCAGCACCCAAGGACTGGACACCCTGATTAGCCAGCTGGGGACTCTGAAGAGCAGTTCCTTGTACTTGACAGAATTTAGATTGGCCCCTTTTTTTTTGAGGCTAGCTGGCTGCATTTGAAATTTCCACCCACTTCCTGCAACTTTTGGTTGTCTTCCCACAGAGTGGTGGTGTGCTGAAGAGGAATCAGCCACGAATTCCATTTGGGATGCACCTTGTGTACATTAACATAAGTTATGAACTGCAACAAACAGCAAAGCATCTAGACTGCAGACAGGGAAGAGAACTGTCAGACCCTTCAGTCCATCCATTGCACCATGGGATCATGTCAAGAAAGTAGTTAGTCATGTCTGAGAAGTGATTGCATAACATCTGGGTTCTGTTCCAGCACAAAGGGATGGGATGTTGGTTTATAACACCATAGGTTCATTTCTGACCATTCCATTCCCCTTTGGAAGACATCTTGTGTGAGCCAGCCTGCCCAGAAGTTATCTCAGACCTCAGCAGGCCAATCCCACATTGGTGTTTTCACCTGCCCCTTGGAATCCACATGAGATGCTTTCATATCCCCCTTGGAATTTAGCAGAGTAACAAGAAAACTCCCAGCAGGCTGTAGGTTGGGAGGGACACCTGGTACAACTCCATGTGGCTCAATGACAGTCAGTATTTGGCAAAATGATGTTCAAAATTATGCCCACAAAACCTGGATTTGTCATTCAGACGTGCATGAGATGCACTATAGACCTGTCGTTTTCAAAATACTGAGTTGTGTTGCAGCCAACAATGCTTCTGCTGCAGAGAGAGGTGCTGAAGGAACTGGAAAATGTTCAATATAGAAGTGCAGGAAGGAGAGATTATGAGCTTTTTGCTCTCTGATGGCTTTTCCAGCATCATTTGAAGTAGCAGCATTCACAGATTCTGCTATGAGCAGAAGAGCAGTTTGGACTGTTCTTTCTGCAGACAAGTGTCCATAACTTTGGAATTTCACTGAGCAGAGAGGTAGTAGAGGAAACACCAGTAAAGGAATCTGCAATTCAGCTGGTGTGGGATAAATTTTCAGGTTGAGTAGGATGCATCTAACTAGACACCTTCATCTCCCATAACTTAATGGAAATTTGTTACTCCGTTGCTGGCAGCTTTACCCACACCTAGAAGGAATATGATCATTTTGTTCTTCCACTGTCAGTTGTGAGGTTTTTTTGGCTGTGACACTAGAGGGCAAGCTGTCACCAGGCCTGGCAGAGAACCCCCAGGGAAAGCCCTTTGCGTCAGTGATTTTTATGGTGAATGTAAGTCATGAATCCACTGTCTCCAGGTACAAAGTGTTAATCTCATGTTTTCATTGACATCTTGTTTTTTTCATACAGTGCAGCCTGTCCTAAGGATTGTCACCTGTAGCAGTTGTGGTGTTTGTGCCATGTAACAATTGCAGTCTTACCTGGTCTTTTAATGGGGCTCGGTCCTGCTCTGCAGCCTGACTGCACTGTCCCTGCAGCAAGGAGTTTGGACCGTTTGTAGTAAAGCATGTGTACCTATTCCAGGTGTCTGCAGTGAGAACTGAGGACCTCAAGGTCTGCACAGAGGATTTGCACAAAGTCCTGTCTGAGGTGCAAGAGATGAGAGAGCAGCAGAACAACATGGATGTCAGGCTGGCTAACATGAAGAGGTAGACTCGGCTGTTTCGGGGTGCTTATCATTGAATGTTGTTTATGTCTGATGGAGATTGGCTAAATATGGGTTTCATTTGAACTGGAAACAGGTGAAGCTATATTTTTTCCTAAGAATGCCCATTCCACCCCACACAACATTCTGAATCTTGTTTGTTTGTGTAATTCAGTTACAAACTGGAAATTTAGACTGGGAGTTTGTTGACTGTCTGGAGATTTCACTCTGGTTGCCAGCACCTGTAGTAGTTTTTTAGGGCAATAAAAACTTTTTTTTTAATACAAACAGGGTTAGTTGCAGTGAGGGACAAATGGTGTTTTGTTTTCTTTCTAATTGAAAGTGGATTTTGCACATCCTCATCTCTGTTTTCTCAGATCCCCTTCATATAGGCACTGTTAATTCATTCAGGTCATTGGTATGCCAGAAGATATCAACCAGAGTTCAGGACATACTTTTCTCTCTCTGTTCCTTAAAAAAAAAACCAAAAAAAACAACCAATCCCCTTGAACACCACTTTTAGATCTGTCCCAAGGCTGTCAGTGTTTGGAAACAGGCTGAGTGTAACACAAAGTCCTTATTCAACAGCTTTGAGACTTTGAAGGAATACCTCAGATCAAGATTATTGATGGAGCAGCAGAGGATGAGGGTGTCCTCATCAACTCGTTAAGTGAGTGTTTGATGCTGCCTGATGGAAAATGGAGTTAAATTAACCCAGAGTTTATGCTAATGGATTGGATTAACCTGAGGGTTAGTTATCCACAGAGGGTATGTTGCCATTGGTTCTGCAAGGTACTCTGAAAGTTTGAAAGCTGTAAAACTAGAGCATATAAAGTAAACTCTGTTCATCCTCTGTCTTCTGATTTATTCTGCATTGCAGAGAAAATAAGGCCCTGTGGAAAGAAGTGGCAGTTCTAAGGCAGAAGCACAGTCAACAACAGAAGCTGCTGTCTAAGGTACCATTGCAGCATCTTCAGTGCTACCATCCTTATTCCTGCCTCTGTGATACTTCATGGCATTCTTTGCTTATGTAGAATGACAAATGACACAGAGCTGAACAGGCTGTATTAGTACAGCATAAAGAAAATGTTCACAGTTCCTGAGTGTCCCAGAAGTAGCACAGTAAAGAACCACGAGCAAAGCACTAAGGAAAAGTCATAGTAGGATGTCAGTGTGTGGAGACAGTGCATGGTAACAGGAGCCCAGAACCTGAAAGATTGCAGGCACATGGAACGGAGTCTGTGAAAGATCTTGGACCAGGATACACTTAGACCACTTGAGAAGTGAACTTGGAACCCAGAAACTGTAGGAGCTTGCACGCTGGAAAAATTTTCTCTGGTTTATCCCTCAGCTGTTTCTGGTCTGGAATCCTCTAGTGACTTGTGCTGTTATACTGCATTTCAAAAAAAAAAAAAGCCAACTGTGCAAGTGGGATAATTTTTCTATGCAGTTTGTAACTCTTGCTTTATTCTTTAAGATACAATTGCAAATGGATTTTTAAAATACCTGTTAATTTCTGTCACATAACTGTATCATTTTATAGTAAAATCTGAATTAAGAATTTAATGTTAGGATTGCTGTGCTGACCACTTGGTTTTGGTTTTCTTTTGTTTTTCCTTTTTAGATTCTTCAATTTATACTAAGTTTGATGCGAGGAAATTATATTGTTGGGGTCAAAAGAAAAAGGTAATTACTTGATAGGTCCCAGATCACTGTCAAATGTGAATTATAGGGATACATCAGTTTCTATTGTGTGACAGATATTTTTATCACTTGTATATTCAAACTTGAGAAAGCTGATGGAAGTTCAGTCAAACACAAAATAAATATTTCCTCCTTATCACTGAAATGGGTGGGAAGAGAATATGTTATACATTTTCAATTCCAAAGGGCACAGTTATCAGAACTGGTAAACCTCAAAACATGCACATGTGACTGACTCCTTCCAAACCACAGTGGGTATGTGTGTAGTGGGGCTGCCTGCAGCACCCTTCCTGACGCACATTCCCAAAAGCCAGGCTTCTTGGGAGGGAAAGAATTATTACCTTTACTGCCTGTATTGGGCACTGCTGCAGCCCTTTTCTGTGGAAGTCAGGATTTACTTAAGCTGTGCTTTGTCTCAGATCTCTCACAGATGCTGCAGGTGCTTCACCCTCCAAGTACAGCCGTCAGTACGTCCGCATCCCTGTGGAGAGTGGCCAAGCTGTAAGTCTCCCCAGGGACAGAGGCAGGGGTTGGACAGGATGATAAACAGTGGTATCAGTCATCCTTATAGCTACAAATACCCCAACCTTGTAATCAAATGCTCTGCCTTTTGTAATGGGCAGCTTTAGAGCATCACTCTGGCTGTAAAATCATGCCAGTCAGTGCAACTGGTCACAGATGAAATGTGAACAGGAAAGAGAAGCTGCAAGGAAAATGGAGCTTCAGTATCAAAAAGGAAAAGGTCGGAGCCCATGGTTTACTCATTCTGTGCTGTATCTGCAGATGGCTTTTTCTGAACATAGTGCAGATGAAGAGGATGGAAATGGTACAGGTCTGATAATCCGAGATATCACTGACACCCTGGAAAATGCCACCAATGGCCTTCTTGCTGTGGCACACACAAGTGGCAGAGCCAGGTATGTCTAAAGTATATGAAGTATTTATGCCTGGGTTGTTAACTGGGTAGTTATGTTAATGTTGGTGATCCTTATGGATTCTGGGAAACAGAATGTCTCTCTGAATGTCCATTTGTGCATGACGGGCCTGTTGTAGGCTCTCCTCCTACAGCTGTAGCATTGGTCATTGTCAGAGCTCATGTCTTTTCAGGAGTCCCTTGAGGCCTGTTGGGCTGATGGGCATTTCAGGTTTAATTTGCTGAGGCTTTTCTGTCTGTTCAACAAATAAGCACAGACTTGACAAAATTTTTGACTGAACAGTGACTTGAATGCATATATAAGTTTCTAATAATCCAAAATGTATATAGATTGCTAACAGACAAATCAAGATGTATAGTTTTATCTCCAGTTTCAATACTGCTCTCACTAATCATATCCTAGGGAAGGTATTCTCTGTATGGCAACAGATTTTAGTGAAAACTCATTTAGTTGTTCATACTCAGAGTGAAATATGGACTGATTTGGAATATTTTCTTTCCAGAGTCTGTCTGTTAGGAGTTTCCCTCCTGCCTAATTCCCATATACTATATTACTACTTTTTGCCTGGGAAAAAGAGGTGCTTTGCTGTGATACATGGTCTCTGTATAAGCTGTAATAAGAGATTCTTCATCTGCCACTTTGCTGCTTTTTCTAAAGACCAGTTTGTTATTTGAACCCTTGACTGGCCTAATCTTACTAAGATTTGGGATACCTGAAATGAATAGTAATACAGTCGATAAATTCTCCTGTGTGTTGTTTCTGTTTGGGTCGTATTTTAGAGAGCCACAGGCAGCTCTGGATCCTGGCTTACCTCTTTGTCAAGTATCACAGCCAAGTGAGTTAAATTGTGCAGAACCTGTCCCATCAGTTCCTATAAACGATGTCAGCAAATCCGGTGAAATAGGCACAGCTGCTGTGGAGCTCCACACTGCACAGCCAAATGCTCCAGAGGACCCTGTGTCAGTAATTGACTCCATCTTGAATGAGAACAACTCTGGAAACCAAAATGATCCTTTGCTGGACAGGTATTAACTTGTTTCTGAAAAGTGTTATGTTGTCATCACCTTGTGGGATCCTGTCGGAGTTTTGGAGGGTGTGGTGTTTGGCAGAACATGGGGAATCAGCTTTTGAATTGTCATTGACAAAGTGAATTCTCTGTACCATGGCTGAAAAAGCCAAGTGTTGGCATCACACATTGAAAAAGGGCAAGTGTCCCTGTCACCTTGATGGTCACAGGTGTGCCTGACTGCTGGTGTGTCCATCAGTGTGTCCCATCAGCCCAGTGTTGGCACTGCCAGGTGCTGCCAGGCGGGCACTGTGGGCACTTTGTCCCTGGGACCTGGATGTGGATTGTCCCACTGGTCATCTCACTGTTTCTTTCCTTCTCTGCCCCTCGTGTCCTGCCCACTGTCCCTGGAAACATGTCCAATTTGGCAACAAGCCAGCATTTCAAAGTAGGTAGAGTTCCTTCAGGCCCAGATTATTTCCAGCCCTTTGCTTATCATTTTTTTGTCCCAGAAGAAAGCCATGGGACCTTTTGTTTAAACAGATATTGGTGTGTAGGCTGGGGTCTGAGAATATTCACCAGAGATTAAAATGAGGGAGGAAGTAGGTATGGAAGGAGGAACTGCTTTTTGACCTGATAGCTGTAGCTGTGCTTGCTGTTCAGGTAGTCTTCCTTGTACCTCAAAGAGCTGGAGTGAAAGGTGATACAGATATGCAGGTTCATCCATTTGGCTATTCTGGATTGTAGGCAACCTGCCTTGTGGGGCAAGAGAAGGCCCTGTCTGCCACCTGTGCCTTACAGTAATATGCAATTTTGTCTTCTTAGAGAAGAAATTCAGGATTTTCTGAACTGCATCGATGCCAGCCTTGAAGAGCTCCAAGCAATGCTGTCAGGGAAGCAGTACAACTTCGGTGCCGAAGCGTTCAGCGACGTGAGTGTCTTCTCACTATTCCTGGTTTCTGAGAAATACTGCTTAGGTTGCATCGTGAAGTGTTACTACTTTATTCCATGGTCTAATGGGTAAGAGGGGGGAACATCTTGAAAAGCAAATAATTCCAAATAGAATGATCCATAGGTATTCACATTGTACAAGGTAATATTGGGAACGTTTCCCAGGTCATGCAGGATTTGTGTTCTACACAACTGAAAGGGGGGGATAAAAGGAAAAAAATTGCCTCACTTCTCCTTCTCAAGCTTTAATCACATACCATCACATCCTGACTGCGTGTTTGATTCAACTGGATGATAAGGAGTGAAGCCTAGCTGTATTCCTGGAATCACTGGGAAATAGGGTAACCTTTTCTTCTCCTATGACTTCGGTTTACTGCCACAAGTTGAAGCTCCCATCTGAAGGCCCATGGAGGAGCCACTGTCCCTATGTTTCAGTGGAAGGAGTGGCACACTGGGTCCTGCAGTCCTTTCAGGAGCTCTCTGCAGTTTTATTTCAAGAACTTTATTAGTTGACATACAGTCTGGTTTTATTTTCAGACGTTTAATCCTGAGCTGCCAGCCTTGGATATGAGCTTGATGGAAACGCCCCCTGGTATGGAAAATGTAAGAGTAAGATTTATTTCTGTGGTGGGGAGGGCGAATGTCATGCTGGGAGTTGAATCTTGCTTGATGCAACTCAAGGGTGGGAACGGGGTTGATGGCACAGGGTGACACTGTTGGTTCATCTCATCCAGCTAACTCCAGGGTTTCAATTATCAGTGTTGGCATGTCGGAATTTAAGAGGGATCTCAAGATAATTTCCAGTCCTACATTCCTAGTGCAGTCATACACTCGGAATGCCTGTCTGCAGACTGAAGGAAAAGTACTAAATGAAAATTGTAATGCAATACACTGTAGTTGTTCTGAATAAGGCTATATGGGGTTTCCTCAGAAAATATATAGAAGTTCAGCACAAACTTACTTCTCTTGGTCCAGTTCCTAAAATTGATTCATACTATTAAAAAAACCAAAAACCGTGCAAGTGTTATTTTTGTTGTAGTTCTGAAATAATATTTAAACTAGGATTTTCCAGTCAGAAGATCTTAGACTACAACTGACGTAAAATGCAGCTGTGTTTAAGCAATGCCTGCAAAATTTAATTACATGATGAAATCATGTTTAACGGTTACCCCAACAACACTGATTATAATAAAGCTTCTAGTTTGGAAGGTAACACAAATATTTGCTAGTCAGAAGCTTGTTTTGTTTAGTAAGTTAAGTTTGTACTTCACTGTGCCTCCTTCTGAGAGCTGCTGTGTGCAAGCCTTTGTGTTCAACAACAGGCTCATTGCTCAGTTGCTCTGTCTTCTCTCCTCCTTTTACATACACACTTTCTGTTAACCAGTCAGTAAAGACTTCCATTTTGTTGTTGTTGTTGTTGTTAAACATTCTGCCGTAACTCTCTGTCTGCTTTGTTTCAGATGGCAAACTTGGCAGAGAGCACTGAAGGTCTGGGAGCAAGTGAGAGGGAAACAGCAGGAAGCAAAGGTGGGCAGGAAGGAACACGGAGCACTGTGGCAGCTCCACACTGTTGGAAAACTGTAAATTGAAATGGAATCGTTGTAGGCTGTACTATCTCCTTCTTTGGTCTGGGCTTAAGCTTTTTGTGATGTTTCACTATTCTTGAAGCTGTGCCTCAGTCTTAACAGGCCCACCCTGTGCCCCGTGGTTTTTCACATAGAAAACCTGGGTCCTATCCTGTGTCCTTTTCCCCATGGAAACGTGACACGAGTGCCACAGTGGGGAGCAGAACTGCAAATGTCCTTGTGGCAGTATCTCCTGCACAGGCTGTGACCCCCCCAGAGGCAGTGCTGCTCAGGTCACCACTGCAGTGCTGCCACTGCATGCTGTGAGAGTCACGGGCTTGCAGTGGGCTTCAGGCACTGATGTTTCCAAGCACAGGGGCTTTGGCTTCACTCTGACAGCCATGGGTGTAGGGTTTGTCCCAGCCCAGCTTGGGCTCTCCTGTAGTGCACCAAGTTTGAAGGAACTTTTTCAGGTTTCCTTGCGTCAAGAAAGAGCCTTCAGTTGGTGAAAAAGTTTGAACTATTTGTTTTTCCCTCAGATATGCAGCTGATCCAGTACAGGGCCAACCCTCTGCTTTCCTTATTTGAAGAGCTGCCTTCAGGTGAAGCTGCAGGGAAGGTGGACGATCCGAAAGACTTTCTGCTGCCTCCCCTGGAGGAGAAACCTGCCCTCCAGCCTCCATCAGCCAGTGGAACCGTTGTGCCACTTGCAGCTCCAGCAAGCCAGGCCGAGCCTCTGGACGCTCTGGGGATGGGTGATCCGCCTCTTCTCCCAGAAGATGGGAATGGAGAGTATAAACTGTTTCCACTCCTGCTTCTCAGTCCTGTTGCTAACTTCATAGATGAGGCCTCTGAGATAGAAATTTCTTGAACTCATAGAACATCTGTAACCAGCTTAGTGCTATGGAATAACCACCAAAGGAGTGGAGCAGCAAAAAGTGTGAGCTCGGTCCTCACCTGCTTCCTGGGGACCCTGTTCTGCGCAGACAAATGGAAGTTCTCTTGCTGCGAGCAGGGAGCACATCTGGGAGAACTGAACACAAGCTCAACAACAAGAGCTGGTGGAGTGAAGGCACCAGACAGAGGGGAGGAACAACAACCCTGTAAACATACCACAGTGTATTCCATAACTTTTTATCCAATATTCTTATTGCAAGAGGAAATCTGTTTGTATCCTGTTTGTAAAGTTTGGCTGGGTTTTGTTGTTGGGGGGTGGTGTTTGTTTTTATTAGCTGGCTAGTAATGTGGTGTGTAATATTTTAAACCTGGGTTTTACTCTTTGGAGAGCCTGCTTCAATAGGTGGCTTGCCTACTATTTGGAATTAAGTTGGTTTTAAATTCTGTTTTTAATTTGAGATTTCTTTTTTTGATAGTTACTGGCTACAATTGTTTGCATCTGCTTAGATCACTTTCGTGCTCCTAGATTTGCGCCTAGGTATAGGGAACATTTTTCCTATGGAAAATGACATTTTAACTGTGGAGTATTATTTTTTAACATGCTAGCACACATCCATTGCCCCGGATTGTAGGAGTTGTGGTAGGAAGTGCTTGCCTCCCCCTGTGTAGTGCTGATTTCTCATGCACATTGCATGGCAGTTCCGGGGTAACCTGCCCCAGGTCACGGGTCTTGTGTCCTTGGAGATGGTCAGTAGGACTGATTCATGTTTAGCAAAGGCCAGCAGCTGTCCCTGAAATGAGAAGGGGAGCCCTGGGGTGCCTTGCACTGACATTAAGGTATCTCTGTGCTGGTAGCAGCCATTGTTCCCTGCCCCTGTATGGACACCAGGCTTCACGCTGCAATTTCTGCCCCTGGAATCTTAAAGCCAAAATAACCAGATGCATCTGAGTCTTTTGACAATGAGTTACATAAACTAGTGTCTGCTTCATCAAAAAGTCTTTCCCCATAGTTTCTTTTGGCGCTGTTTCCCAGGTTCTCTGAGCAGCTGTGCTGTGGAGCCCAGCCCCAGTGTCAGTGGAGCAGCAGGTTCTGTGCTAGTACCAACCATGTCAGAGCTTCACCAGCCCACACAACCCTGCTGTGTGCTGAAGTGACAGCAAACTGCTGGGGCTGCAAGAGGTGTGGATGCAGGTAGAAACCCCCTTGGATAATATTAGCTGATATTCCTACCGGCACAATTACTTTAAATTTTTTTCCAGTTTTAGGAATTCAGGCCACCTACAAGTTTTGTTCTCTCTAATGTTACTGAACTAAAAAGTGCTGAACTCTTTTATATTCAAGAATCCAAGGTAGATATTCTGAAGCCTGCTAGATAATGCATGTTACCTGTGCTGGCCCAGCTTTGTTGGATTTGTGCTTCACTGTCAAATCTATGAGTTGCAGAGGAAGGTCCTGCTCCTGAGTGTGTAACACCTTCAGTGTAATTTTATTTTTGTGCTTCTGTAGCTATTCTTACCTCGTGACCCTTCTTGTTTCCTTCTTTTGAATTGCCTTTTGTCAAGTTTGTCTTATTCAAGGCTTCACAGTCTCTTTCATTGACTTCTTGAGGCCAAGGGCTGAACAGTCTCAAGTTTTCATGAGCTGAAGGGAGAGGGGGAGGTGAGCATGTTGCATCCGTTCCAGGTCAGGTTTAGTTTGTTAATTCCTTCCCAAAGGCCACAGTTTTGCCAAGAGTGAATCAGTGAACACCAGACTTTTCTGGTTTGCTGTTTGACAGCACCATGCAGACAACAGAGTTCTTTGGGAGGTTGATCTGCACCTCTGACTCCCTGCACAGGTTGGACTGTAATTTCTGTTACGGACTAGTGTCATGTTCCTCTGTCACAGAGTCCTCTCCCCTCAGCACAGCTCACTATCAGATATTGGGTCTGAGTGCATCATGGGTTCTTAATACACTTTCTTAAGAAGTTAAGAAACCAAGGCTTAAGAAAATTGCAAAAAAAAAGAAAGTTTGTGCATCTGTGTGTCTGGTTTATGTACTGGTCTGGGAAAAGTATTTGTGCAACTTTGCTAAGAAAGATTGCAATGGAAAGGGGAAGACTGAATAGCAAGAAAAACCCACATGCTGAAGTAATTAAACTCAAGAATTGCAAAAACATTACTGTGTTTCTTGTACTTTCTTTGTGTGTGTTCCTGTATGTGCAAATGGTTCCCAAACCTGTTTACTGATTTTTCCAGAATTAAGAGCTGTCATACTCCTGGGGGGTGATCTCATGATGCAGCTGCTGCTGGTTCAGGAATAACTAGGATGATGAGGAAAGCCTAGTGTCTGTTTCCAGAGCCCAGGAGAACGGCACCTGGGACTGGTTTTTCCAAAGGGATGATGTGAAAACTCAAAATACCATGTGTGCTGAAAAATACACCAGATGTAGTGCACCTGTACACGTTCTCCATACACTCCAGTGGGAAAGACCCTCAGCTCTGTAAGGAATGGATTAAAATATTTACTGGAGATAACAGAAGGAAACGAAACAGCCCAGATCATCTGTAGCATCAGACAGACCCTGGATCCAGACTTGGCACCCTGTGCAGACCCAGCCCGGGGTAACTGGCACCGTGGCCTTTACCAGTTTTTGTAGGATTTTCCCAGAAGTAAGGAACTGTTCATCATTTCCACTGCCAAGAGAAAGGATCTTTATGCAGAACATGCTGCTCTGCTTCAGGATAAGGACAAGGACACAGCAGTGGGGCTGTGGACAGGCTCCTCTGCTATGACAAGCTGGTTGAGTCTGTCTGCAGCCCAGTGCATCTCCAGCCTGTGCCTGAGGGCCAGCGGCCAGGCATCAGCAGCCCCCTGTGCCAGGCTCCGTGGGGACACTGCAGCCTGATCTGTGCCCGAGGGCCAGCAGCCAGGCCAGGGGTCAGCAGCCCCCTGTGCCAGGCTGGGTGGGGACACTGCAGCCTGATCTGTGCCCGAGGGCCAGCAGCCAGGCCAGGGGTCAGCAGCCCCCTGTGCCAGGCTGGGTGGGGACACTGCAGCCTGATGTGTCACCGCTTTGTTACCGTGGCTGCAGGGGCCTTACTGCAGCAGCAGCTTCCTTCCTTCCTTCTCCAGCATCAGTACCCGTGGCCGCTGCTCTGGCTCCTTGCCTTTATCGCTCTGTGTCTGGGGAGGAAAGATTGCTCTCCCTTATCGTTCACGTGCTGGGAATTCACAGAACACTCCCAGGCGTGGCGAGTGCAGACTGAGAAAGTGCCAAGTGCCCCTCGCATGCTCCTTTCAGATCTACTTTTGCACTGTTCCAACCCAGCCCTCCCCACACAAACCGTGGGATCCCTGCCACCAGTTCATATCTCCTGTGTGCTTGCTAACAGAGCCTTCCAGAATACGAGAAAAACTGATTTTGCTCCATCTCTCCTGGGCTGTGTGATGATGCCACCTCATCCATCCATGCTCAGAATGTTTCGCTGTCTCCTAAAACAAGATTGTTGTTTCAGAAAGCAGCATCATGATATCACAGATGTCCAAAGCAAAAGCAAGGGGTTGCTGCCGCAGTCACCTTAGGTACAGGTGTCTGTATAAATTGTATAAATGACAAGACTTTTCCTGCCACTGTTCCCCCAACAAAAAGAGTAAATGTAAATATGTAAATAAACATCTACACATCTTTTATTGTCACACAGTTTGAGTTTCAGCTTTCTGGTTGGTCCAGATCCCGCTAGTGATACATTCCTGTTGTGTTTTCACCCCAGCCAGCAATTAAGCCCCACGCAGCTGCAACCAGTGGGATTGTGGAGAGAATTGGAAGGGTAAAACCTGGAAACCCATGGGTTGAGATAAAGACGGATTAATAGTGAAAGCAAAAGTTGGCACACAAGCAAGGAAAAACAAAGGATTAATTCACTGCTTCCCATGGGCAGGGAGGTGTTCAGCCACCTCCAGGAGAGCAGAGCCCCATCTCGTGTAATGGTGGCCTGGGAAGACAAAACACCATCACTCCATATGTCCCCCTCCTTCTTCCCCCCAGCTTTATACACTGAGCATGATGTCAGGTGCTATGGTCAGCTCTGGTCACCTGTCCTGGCTGTGTTTCCTTCCAGTCTCCTGTGTACCCCCAGCCCCCTCACCAGCGTGGCCATACAAAAAGCAGAAAGGACCTTGGCTCTATGTAAACACTGATCAGCAATAACAAAAACATCTCTGTATTGTCAACCTTGTGTCCAGCACAAATCCAAAACATAACCCCATATTAGCCAAGTGAAGACAATTAGTTCTACCCCAGCCAAAATCAGCAGTTTCCTTTTGACTTAGTTCAAGACCATGTAGGATTCTGCCCTCCTCCAGCACCTGCGTTCCCTGGGCAGCAGTTTCAATGATTTGACCTTAAAATGGTCTTGTCCTCCCTTGAACCAAGAAGTAGGTGAACACTGCAGCCCACAGCAGCTTTTCCTGCTTCTCCTTATCCCAGTGGCTGCAGGCTGGGGTGGCATCTCACGAGCAATTTCTGATGAAGGAATACAGGGATACAAGGGAGGATCCCACTGTGCCACTGCAGACCCAAACCATGTCTCACTATCACTGCAGGAGGGCTGTGACCAGACCAGGGACTGGGATTTGGTTGGCTGCATTGAAATAGTCTGATTACTTGTATTTAAGGATGGGATGTTGAATTTGGGTATAACAACAGTAAAGGCTCATTTCAGTTCAGCTGAATGCAATGAAGCGGAGGAGATTCTTTTACTGGAGCAGAAGAAAAATTGAGAGCTGTAGAAGACAGCAAAAGGCAGTAAAATCCCTTGAAAGGGATATTTCAGTAGAAAACAAATACTTCTCTTAGGGCTAGTGTACTGAATTATAGAGATTAACTATAACATTTTATGAATAATAATTCATTATTACAGTTAAGAAACAATGATTTCATGGTCTCAAAGATTTTCTACATTGACAAGTTTCCTCTCTTTCTCTCTGAGCATCCCCATGTTCACCTGTTTCCTGAGCAGTCCAAAGGCACTGCAGGGATGTATGGCCCCCTTGTAATTGAAAACAATTAATCAATTAAACCAAGCAGCTAAATTGCTCTGTGAGAAACGAGGGTCTGTCTGTGAGATGCAGCAGGATTGGTGGTCCAGGTGTCTGCAGCTCTAGGGAAAATTTTGGGTTTGGATTTGTATACCTGAATTCCCCATCTCTTAAATGTGGTACGGTGATATAGAATATTTCAGTTGGCAGGGGCCTGCAACAATCATCTGTCTCACACTGGTAAAGTAAAGATTTAAGGTGTTTCATGAACCTTAACTTAAAACATAGTGGTGGGTGTCCCAGAAGGTGGTGAGAAAGTGAATTGTGAGGACCTAGATGGTTCAGCTCCTTGTAAGTTCTCTCTGAGACCTGTGGGTGTGTAATGAGTGTGTTAAAGCTTATTCATCAGAAAGAAATGCAAGGAGGAAAAGGGGAAGAAAGGGGATCAACAGAAATAAAGGAAAAAATTTTAAAAACAGGGGGGAAAATCATAATCAGCAGAAAATATGAAATAGAGTAGCAGTAATTTTTAAGCTCTTCTCTTTGCGTCCTTCCTTAGGGTTTCCGTTCTACCCACGCCTCAGACAGTGGTCACTGAGACGCTTGTTTTCTGATAAAGAGGAAGGAAAAACCACCAGCTGTTGTCCTGGACGCTCAGTGACAGAGTGAGCACAGGCAGGGAAGTGTTCCTGATTTACCCCAGCTGGAGGAAAGCAGGTCAGTCTGGCTGGAGCCGGAGCAGCCCTGCCTCCGGGAAGGATGGGAATGCTGCTGCCAGCAGCCCTGCTCCTGAGTTCCTTTCTCCACTGCAGCGGTGAGTCTGCTCTGGGCACGGGCCCCTGCCCTGCCCTGGGGTGTCTGCGTGTGCTTGGCGGGGGGGGGCTCTGTTTTGGGAAGAGAGAGATGGCAAAAAGGTCAAGTCTGCGTGCTGCTGGCTCCAGGTGTTTCAGATCCAGTGGCTGCAGAGTGCAGCAGTGCCTGAGGCCATGGAAATGCTGCCCATGGACACAGAGGACAGAGATCCCTCACACATGGTGACAGTTACTTCATGGAACACAAAGGGTCTGATTAGTGAAAAGGGAGGTTTGGAAACCACCAGAAGTGGTAAAGAAGTGTCTGTGAAAGCTTAGATTCAGTCCTCAGAGTGAGAGAAATGTACTGGGACAAAGGCAATGGTCCTCATTTTTACAGGAAAATTGTAAAGAGTTTTAGGCTTCTTTACCCCATGTTTTAAGTTTCTCATGTTTGCCTTGGGCTGAGACAGTAGTTTCAGAAAAACAAATAGGCAGTGGAGAAGTCTTTGCTGTTCCTCAGGAGCCCCAAGGGTGATGTCTGGGGCAGACACTGGCTGAGACCAGGGAGCTGCAACTTAGACTCCAGACCAACTCCTTCCCTCAGGCCTAGGTTATCCAATAACTCTGACCCTGTGCTCCACTCAGTGCTGGTGGTGGCAGGAAAGCACCGGGCAGAGCACGAGAGCCAGGCTGCACACGTGGCAGGGGTCAGTGCCCCTGGCCATCAGCTACCTCCTGTCCATCTCCCTCATGCCACACTGATTTTTGGTTAACCCACCCCTGAGCAGCCCATCCCTCATCACCCCCACTGACTGCTTGTGCTTCTCATCTGGTGGGTTCTCTTTGCCAATGCTCTTGCCGTGGCTTTACCACCTGGCATCTGCCTCTGATGCCTTAGGATTTTTAGCTTCTGTTTTTCATGTAACTTTGAAGCTGCTGTTCTCGCATCTTAGACAAAACAATTTCTCTCTAGGCCTGAGACTCAAGGACACTTTACCGTCTTAGGTTCCAAAAAATGTAAACAGCAGAGAAATTGTGGGGGCAAGCTTGGGATAGATTACTCCATTACCTGAGGTTATAATTGGAGGTCTAACCCTGATATGCAAATGGACCAAAAATTATAAAGCACAAAAAACCCGTGACTCCTCGTCCATTTTGGGGGCAGGCCTGGGTGGGCTCTGACTGCCTGAACGTACTGAGAAGGCCTTTGAATAAATATCTGCTTTTTATTCTCTTAATTTTGTCTAGCCTCTGTTCTAGGTAAGCCTGGGAGAAGGCATCACCTTCACCCTGGCTGCTTTGTGGAGTAATACTCCTTTTGTCCTGCAGCTTTTCCGGACCTGAGTGGCCCCAGTGAGATCAAAGGTGTCTGGAAGATGTCTGTCACTCTGCCTTGTGCCTACGTGCCTGTGGAGGACCTCGTGCAGCAAACCCTCACCTGGACTGTGGTACATGACAAGGGTTCAGGCACCATCTTTCGGAGGGATGGCTCTGGTGACCACGTTCTCCTGTCTGAGTACAGGAACAGAATCAGCATCCCAAAGGATGCCCCAGGAAATGTGTCTCTCCTCATCCTGGACCTGGAGGTGTCTGACAGAGGAACCTACACTTGCCAGGTCACCTGGAGAGACAGCAACAACAGCCTGATAGCAAGGGAGATCACCACCAAATTGGAGGTTGTTAAAGGTAAATCCAAGAAAGAGGCTGTTCAGGAGGGGAAGGCTTGACTCAGGAAGGCTTTTGGGAATTAGATAGAGCAGGTAGGCAGTGACCACATGTTTCCCTTCAGAAGAATTTTGTTGATCAGTGTCAGCCTCCAGCAAGAAGCAGCAAATAGATCATAGAGAAATTCTGCCCAGAACACAGCACCCTGCAGCTGGGGGAGGCCCTGTGGCTCCTTGATTATCGCTTCATCCCTGGCTCTATCTGTATCCAATGGCTCAATGTTTCCAGGGGCACACAGCAGTAGGGAAGTCCCCGGGACACTGCGTGGCTGTTCTTGGGACTAAATTTCACCAGCATGTGCCTGCCCTCCCTCTGCCCAGTGAAGGGGTTTATAGAGGCACAGAGACATGATCAGCCCAGTGAGCAGGACACCCTGGGTAGTGTCAGGGGCAGCACAGCAGGTGTGGGAACAGCTGCACTCATCCTGTGCAGGGAGGTGACGCAGGAGCCGAGCTGCTTGCTCCTGGGAAGGCACCGACAGCAAGAGCCAGAACTGCTGGGGCAGGGGGACCATGCCCACCACAGCCAGGGCTCTGTGACCTGGGGCCCTTTGCTTTGTCTTCCAGTGGCAGCCACCAAGCCCATCATTAGAGCCGGAGACCCGGGGCTGACGGTGCCAGCCGGAGCCAGGACCAGCCTGACCTGCGAGGCCAGCGGGTCCCCTCCCATCAGCTACCGCTGGTTCCGGAGCTCCCCGGGGGGGAAAGCCCTGTTCCTGAGCAGTGGGGCTGAGCTGGCCTGGCACAGCCTGCGGCCCTCGGACAGCGGGACGTACTTCTGCGAGGCAGAGAACAGGGCTGGCGCCGGAGCCGTGCAGCGCAGCGACGCCGTGCAGCTGACGGTGACAGGTGAGTGCCCACGGCCACACCTCGCAACAGAGCATCCTTCTGCAGGGCCAAGGAACTGCATCCCACTTCCCTGCCCAGAAAGAAGGAAATGCCAAACGCCTTCAGCACTCTGACACGCTCCTCCCCGCTTGCTCCAGTCTGTGTCCTTCTTTATTTCCTGTCCTCAATTTCCTCCTCTTTGAGGAACCGCTCTTTTCTGATGCAGAAGATGATTTCTACTTCAAACATTGACTTATTCCTCTGTGGGTTTTTTGAAGTTCTCCCTGGCTCTGTAATGCTGCCCATTGCAGCTCAGCAAGTTTAGACAAGGATCCAGGGTTTTCTTTTGAGAACAAGGAACAAGCAAGTGGTAGTTCAGTGGGGGAACAAACCAAACTGGCCTTTGCTCCCCACAACCAGCTGCATGTCTCAGAGAGATACATTGCACTGCACACACTCCAGGCTCTGTCACGTCTGCAGGACAGTGTGTGACAGGTTGGACTCCATGGCCTCAGAGGCCTTGTTCAATCTACATGATTCTGTGATGGGGGCCTGGTGGAAAATGTGCAGCTCTCCTTGGCTGGTTACTCCATCAGCAGAGCTGTGAGGCCCCTGATGGCAGAGCCAAGCACAGGTACCACTCAGTGGCTGTGAAAGAGGCAGAGCCTGCTGAGCTCCCGGGGCACGAAGCTTTGTCTGAAGCCCCGTGGTGCTTCTCACAGCAGTCACAGTTGGAGGGAACACCACAGGAACAGGGATCAGTGCTGCAGACACTGGCTCATGCTGCCGGCACAGCATCTCCCTCCTGTCAGCTGGGTGGGGGCTGCTTCCTTCTGCTCCCATCCCACCTGTGGAGAATTCTGTATCACAGCAGCATCACCAGCATGGTCCAAGCCCTGTGTAAGCCTCTCCCTCCCCCTCACCTTGCAGATCTGCCCACAACAACAGCGGCCTTGCTGACGAGTGTGGGAACCACGGGGGGACACCACTCAACCACAGGCCGGGGTGAGAGCGCTGACAGCGGATGGCAAGGATGGGGTGTTGGGTCAGTGTGACACCAGTGCTTGGCTGTGGTTTTATTGTTGTGGAACAGAGTCTTGACAGTACTGAACTTCAGTCCACATGCCTCATCCAGATGTTTCTGAAAGTAGATCTTCCTGCCCTCAGTTTTCATTCCAAAGAGGGCTTTTTCCGTACTTACAGGCTGTGTCTTTGTACAAGAGATTGTACATGTCTTAGAACTGCTGAAAATGCCATTTCCTAAGTTGCAGAGCTGATGGGATGGGATGTTCTGCGTTTGGTTCTGTTCTAAAGGGCTTTTTTGCTTGTTATCTGATCCTGAATGGAAGCTGCTGAGGCGAGGCAGATCTGGTGTCTCCAGTGGCAGACAGGAGAGATGCAAAAGCTGCTTCAGACCTGACTGAAAACACAGACCTGACCAGGGACAGCAGTTTTGAGGGAGGGCTTGTGATTTCCCATTTGATTTTTTGGATGTGGGTATTTAGTCCCGGACCAGAGCAGGTCTATTTGTGGAAACTTTCTATGCTTGGACTGTGTTTTGTTTTGATCTATGTTGCTCCAGCAACCACATGGGGATTGTGGAAGCTGGTGTCGATCACCAGAAGCTAGGGGAAGATGTTGACAGGTGTTGATTGTTCTTGCAGAAAAAACACCAACAGAGCTGGTGTCTGGGGGTACCTCAGGAATCTTCTGGACTCCACGGGGCTCCACCACCACTGCAGGTGTGTGTCTCTACAGGGTAGTGTACACATAGTACTCATTTCTGCAGTCTGCCTGTTTTCACTGCCTTCTAAAGGAGATGCAGGCATTCTCTTCTGATCCTACAGCTCTCATCCCAGATCTCCTGGAGCTAAAGTGACAGCTGGAAATGCACTGTCAGCCCCTCACTCATGTTTGCTTTGCAGATCTGCCCGTAGCGGCAACAACTTCCGAGAGTGGTGTGGGATATCCAGGGAAGAATGATACGCGTCATGGTAAGTAAGAACAAAACCAAGCTGAGAAGATTAAGGACCCAAACCAGATGCTCTGTAGTCAGGAACTTCAGCCTCAAAATTAATATTCTGCCTTTTTAGCTGCAAACTGCATTAATGGCTGTTCTCAAAGGACTCAGATGATTCATGGTGACTCTTTAAAAGACTCTGTACATTTTAGTGGAAGAACGAAAAAAGAAAATGTTTATATATGGGGCACACAGAGTTGTTGCTGTGTTCCTGAGCAGCTGGTCCATTTTTATCTTAGACTGTCAAAGTTGGAACTGCAGAAAAGCCTCGATGTGTGCCTCAGGCAGATCTACACATCCTCCAGATTTGCAGCATTGTGACAGGTTTAGACACTTTCCAAACAGAGCTGAGCAGCACCCTTGAATGGAAAGCTTGACTTCATGACATGCAGCGCAATTATCCTGCCCAGCTCACATCCCCAGTCACCTCAGCATGATAAGATGGACACTGTCTGTAAGGCTGTGGCCTCTTGGTGAGGTGTACACAGAGTGCTGGGTCACACAACACCCACCCAGAGCTGTGGGACCAGGGGTCTGTGGGGACACGGCTCTGCAGGGACACAGCCCTGCTTTTTCTGTCCTCAGGGACATGGTAAATGTCATGTAACTGCTGCTGCTGTCACCCAGGGGGGCTCCTCTGTCTGAAAGTCCTCTGTTGTATCGTTTTAGATTTCCAGAAGGCTGGCTTGTCCCTGTACCTGGTCATCCTGATTGCTGTGGTGTGTGGTGCTGTGGTTTTCCTGGTCATGTCTCTTTTCATTTGTATGAGAAAGCCCAAAGGCGGTGAGTAGAATGTTCTGGAAAACCTGACTGTTTTATGCATTCCCAGCATGGCTTTACCCTTGATGGATTTTGAGGCCTGGAGCTGTGTTTGCAGCCACCAGCTGCAGCCCTGGCACCTGCATCACACAGGCAGCAGATGAGATCCATGGATTGACACAGATGGTGGGAGACACAGAGAGGCAGAGAAGTCCTTGCAATCAGGAGGCTCCTCCAGGCACCAGCTGTGGGGTTGGGGCAGCAGCTGCCCTGGTGCTCCTGAGCTGCACCCTCCCATCCCTGCACTGGCTCTGGGGCAGCTCAGTCCCTGCCCTGCAGCCCATCCCGAGGTGTGTGGCGTGCTCTGCCACAGAGCCTTGGGAGGGTTGTTTCTCACTGCTCCTCACAGGGATCCCAGGCCTCAGACTTGCCTGCTTGGCCAGGCTCATCATTTGAGCCTTTAAAGTCTCTGGCAGAGGATTCATCCCATCCTGCTGCTGGGAAATGCCTTTAGCACCAGTTGCTGCTAAGCAGTTCCCATAGTTGGCACCCAGAGGGAAGAGGTCATGGTCAATTCTCCCTATTCCATATGAATTTGTTTCCTCTCTGGTCTTTAGTCACAGGACACATTCACTGAATGCCTGTCTCTCCTGCACTGCCACCAGAAATCCCCCTGACCAAACATTCCTTGGAGCCCCCTCCTCACCAGCTGTGCTCAGCTGTGCTTTGGGGTTTGAGGTCACATAGACTTAATTTTCTCCTTTGTTTCTCTAACGACCTTCCTAGGACTCCATGCTACCAATAATAATAATAATAATTGTCAGGTACTTCTTTCGCCATTTTTCTTATTTTTATCTTTTCTTTTTTAAAGGAATCTAGAATAACTACTTTCAAAACTGTTCTTTATTGAACTTCTAATGAATAGGGAAATTGAAGAAACTGTGAACTTCTGGTTTCTAACCTCAACTTTATCTTTGACACTGGCCGGTTATTTTGACCCAGCTGTGTGATAGCTGGGTTGTTTTCATTTTCTTGGACTGAATCCTGGGAAACTGAGTCATCACCCACCTGACATGATATCCAAGACTTAATTTTGTTCTGTCTTCAGTGGTCATTTTCTTATACCAAGAAGATAAAAAAAGAAATTCTTTTTTTAAGAATGTAAATGCAAATTATTGACAAAAATTCTGATTTTTCTTTTCCAGCTCAAGCCTATGACGTAAAACTGTGAGTATAACCCTTTATCTGGTGCACTTATGAGTCCTGGGGGGCTGTATCAGAGCAGAAATAAAAAGCACTGCTATTAGCTGTCAGGATGAAAAGCCTCTTAAGCAGTCTGGGTGAAGAGGTTCACAGTCAGCTCAACAGCACATTGTAGGATGGCCTGTGGGCTTTCCAAAGCAACACAGAATGTGGGAAGAATGATCTTTTTCATGGCAATATCAGAATTGTAAAAGTCAACAAGAGCTGCTTATTAACTCCTAAGCCCGGGGAGAGCTACTGAAGATGATTGCCAAGGTTAAATTCCCAGTGTTTTTTTCAAATGCAAAGAAAAGGAATTCCCGTTCTAGAGACCACTGGTTGTACTCTGATTTATCCTCACAACATCCCTGGCTGAATTTGCTTCTTCTAAGCATAGCTGTGGCAGGAAGTTATGGCTATTTCTAAACTCAGGTTTCACATCCTGATCTACTTGTAACCTGTGGAAGTTTTACTGAAAAGCCTGATACTCCAGTCAAAATATAGAAGGAGAACCACTTCTCTAGGTATTAAAGTGCTGCTGGCTTGAGTATTACAGTGGGATGTGCCAGCATCCCAGTGCTGGGCTTCCCCAGCAGTAAGGCAGCAGTTTAAGTAACAGTTGAACCCTGAGAACAGAACAAGTGCTGTGATGACATTTCTCCTTAGAGGATTTATCTTCATTTTAAAAATATTAGGTACCATAAGCCAGACGGTAGAATGGGCTGCTTTCAGTTCTCAATTTACCCTTCCTTCAGTATTTTTCATAAATATATCTTTTTATTTATTTATTTATCTTCAGCAGTTGACTGATTATGCCAGTCCAAGAAATGGTGGTAGTCCTTGCATTGCTTGCACACCTTTTGCTGCCTCTCCCTGGAAACTTTCCCTGGGTTGGAAGCAATGCTGCTACAATGCCCAAGGTTCTTCTGCCACAGGAAAGCAAAGGATAAAGTTCTCTCCTTCAGAATATTGCCATAGTCCAGTGGGCCAGGTTGACACGGGTTTGAGTCAGACCACAGTATTGGTCAAAATCCTGATGGCTGGGAGATGCTTTGTTTACTCTGGTTGTTACTCTTCTTGCATTTTCATTTCAGCCATAACTCGAGAGCAGCAGCTTCTTCAGGCTGTGATAGCACAGGTCACTATGAGGAACCCATCCCTCCCACTGAAAACAACTATGTGTTGGAGCCCATGGAAAGCAAAATCTCTGAAGAAGTAAATAAGAATGTGTCTGACTGTGCTGGAAACCCCCAGGAATCTGTGTATGAAGTAGGGGACACTTCCTGAGAACCAACAATGCTCTGCAGACCCCAGTCCTGAGGAGCAACTTCACCCAGATGAAATACATCTCCTTCTTTTCACTGTTGCCTCTGACAAATAGGTTGGGCAAGCAGTGGTTGCTCTCCCTTCATAAACCCTGCAGTGAAAATGCACACCTCGTCAGGAGCTTCAGCTACAGACTGCTGTGTAGAAATTCAGATTTTTGTCTTCCTTGATTCCCTTTCACCACCTCTATCCCAGAAAGCCCTCTGAAAGCTGCGGCATGCAGGTCCCAGGCTCGGAGCACTGTACTAAACCTAGTGCTTTATGTGGCCAAAAGTGTTCCCTGCCTTTGTGTGGTGGGAGGAGAGCCAGCACAGAGGGCTGCTCAGCATCCCCATGCCCGTGGGTGAGCAGGGCAGGATGTGGCTGGCTTGGGAACTGATGGTTCTTCTCCTGCCCACCTGATGCTGCACAGGTTTTGATGTAACAGACACCTTATACAAACACTGAAAGGCAGATTAAAGCCAAGAGAAACTCAGGAACCTGCCACACTTGGAGAAGCAGTGCAAGGAGCAGGAATGTCCCGTGCAGTCCTTGTGCTGCCCTCGATCCCCCTCCACAGCACTGGCCACAGCTCTGGGGGATTCTGATGCTGCAACCAGGCACATTCTTTCTGAGCTCACCTTCTCTGTTCTCTCTTTAAATGCATGATGGATATTTGAAAGAAACTGGATACTTTTTCATAAGTTTGGGGGAGGACTGCCTCACATTATTTTGGGGTGTGTTTTTCTGCACAACTGGCTCATTTTGGAATGCCAGCAAGCCACTCACAGCTCCTCAGTAGATACTCAGGAAGTACTTTCGTCTCAGCTTAAAAGACCTGAAGGGTAAGTTAGGAATAATTTCTACTGCCCTGAATAAATCTATCATGCAGAGTTATGGAAGAACCTTTTTATAATGAACAGGGCAACCCTGTGTGCCATTAAAAGCCATGCAGACAGATGTAAAATGGAGAAAGTGACCCAAGGGATGAGTGGGACACTGGTGACACAGGCACAGGATTAGTGGACCCCCAGCTGTGCTATTTACACTCAGGACAGGTCTTCAGATCTCTGAGCATCAGTCCAAAACTCACCAGAATTCAAAGAGAGTGTGAGGTGCAAATGGAAAAGTATTTAGTCAAAAACCAGGACTGTGGTACTGTAAAACCCAGGGAATGTCGCCACCTTATGTGTACATGTTGGCCTCATCTTGGGTTTGGCAGAGCAAGAAAAGTTACTGAGAAAGATTGTAAAGGATAATTATTGGTACAAAACCACATCTGTGCAAACAGTCTCTTGGAAAAAAGAGAAGGAAAAAATGAGCAAACTGTGCTCATGGGGGTCAGGGATGAGAAGATGAAGGAGCTATTTGTTTACAGCTTCCCTGAAAAGGATGCAGAAGTTAGTTATAATTGTCTGGTAGCACTTTCACGGGGCAAGGAAAAGTACTTCTTTGTATGCAACACAGAAATAAATGTGGAACACAGTGCTGCTCTCCCAGGGCTGAGAGCCAGAAGTCTAATGGGAAATTAGAGGAATGAATGATTTAAAAGTTCATCAAAAGGCACAAACCACCAGGCATGCTTTCCAAGCACTCATACTTTCTCCCTGCATGTTCCTGTGCTACAAGTTTTATTTCTCTTTGTTAAGAATGTACTTAAAAATCAAGGGCTGTGACATCTTGATTTCTGAATGAAAAGGGAATACATGGCAGGTGCTGGTGCAGTCATGGAGAAAACTGCCAACATGTAAGTGCAATCTATTGCAGATGTGGAGAAAATAGGTGTGAGTGTGTGTTTCTGCACATGTGAGGTTAGTGTGTGTTTCTGCACATGTGAGGTTGGAGGATGTGGGAAGGGAATGTGGCAGGTGCTGGAGTACAGCCCACCCATCTGAACTCAACCTGACTGCTGTGGCCACTGAAGGAGGAATGTGGCTCTGGCCACCTGAAGTGACCTGCAGTGCTCTTCGTCTGAGGTGTCACGATGTGGCCAGAGGGGCCACATCCTTCCAGCCTGAAGGGAAGGGAGCACTGAGGGAAGGCAGAGGTGCAGAGACAAAGGGCATCCCACTGAGGGACAGGGTGGTCACACTGCGGTCTGAGCTCTCACTGCTGAAGCTCCATGGGTAATGCCTGCCAGGAATCCCACAGCTTCCCCCAAAACCACTCAATTCCAGCTGCACTGCAAAGCCACAGACAGTGCAGCTTTACCAATGTGGATAAACAGTAGTGTTATCCTGGCCGGAAAGCCAACATCAGGAGCTGATGATATTAAATACAGCTGTTGTAAAGTAAGCTCATTAAATTGAAAAGAAATCCATGAATGACGGTCTCCGTGTGTTTTGTGTCTGCATGCCCTGTAGGACAGCTGGACAGGGTCCAGACTCTGACTTGGTATGGGGTGTACCTGGGCAGAAGGGCAGCTGCTGTGCCCCCTGTGCAGTGGCAGGCCAGGGGATGAGCTGAAGTCACAGCAGATCATCCCAGACCAGCAGTTTTGTTTACCAAACCCAGAGCTCAGCCAGCCTCTACAGAGCACGGGGAGGAGGAACTGGGCAGCCTGAAAAAGGCCAGCATCAGACAGTGATGAGACTACAGAGAGCACCAGCAGCTGGTGCACGTGGTAACCGCAGGTGAGGGGACATCTCTGTTGTTCTGATGGCTGGGTGTGTGCAGCTCACCTGCAGCACCAGCAAAGAAACGAGAACTCAGAGGCCATCGTGCACATGGGTCACTCTCTTGGTGTCAGGAGGTGTTTACAAGGATTTGGCTAAGCTCATGGGCAAACCGGAATTAATGTCATTGACCTGAGTATTCCTGGGAAGGGAAGTGAATTTTTTCAGAGAGAGTGCTTGTACATCACGTTTCTGTCACACAAGCTTTAAGGGGAAATGCTAATTTACACTAATTTCTGTTTCCCTAAGTGGAACAAGGTCATGTTTAGAGGACTATGTGATTATCTGATGTGACAGAACTGTGGTGTGAATGGCTGGGGGAGAGCACACAATCGGCTTCTGTGGGACATACAAAAAGTACTCAGTAAAATACAGTCTGTTGAGTCACATCTGTGAGTTAGCTATGGCTGGACCAAACAAGAAATTCTCAAGTAAAAATTGCTTCTTTTTTGAGTGCATATGGTTGAAAGAGAGCACCTTGAGACCCTTCTTCTTCAGTTATCAACTTTGTGGTGATTTGCTCATAGTCGAGTACTGAATTTCATCTCCTTGAACGCTAAGGATCTTATCACCTCAAAAATGGTAGCAAACTTCTCAGGCCACTGGCAGACTTTGTCAGAAGATGAATGTGAGAGGCAGGCTCAGCAGAGCTGGTCCCTATGAACAGGGTCTGAGGGACCATCTGTGCTCAGGTTCAGGGACACAGGGACTTCACTGTGTCACCTGCAGTTAGCCCAAGCTGAGTAGCAGAAACTGCAGAACAAAGAGAGTCTGAGCTGCGGTAGTTGAAGAAATGACACTTGAAAGAGTGTCCTGTCCTGTGTGTGGGAGGAAGGTGGGTGCCTGGGGAGACAGACTTCAGGGTGCCTTACCCACGGCACTGCATGGGAGAGAGCAGCAAGTTCAACCCAGAGCAGAGTCACTGCAATAAAATCCTGCATTTTAATAAACCAGGTAGCTATCCATCATGTCTGAGACTCTGAAGGCTTTGTCTCCTCGTGTTCAGATTCAAAACTATGAGGACTCCCTTCAGTAAGGCAGAAATGGGCTGACTGTGTGACTCAGGGAGCTGTGTCTGTGTCCAGGGAGAGAAAGATGTCATGTACATCACATTTGGGGAACTACAGTTCTTCATGTCTGCTTTAGTTAAAGAGTCATTTTTTTTTAATCCTGTATAATTAGAGCCTCAGGAAGTCTTGCATGTCCGGTTCAAAAAATAATCCTATCAGCAGTTTTAGCTTGGGTTTTCAACTTCTTCCAGGGTGTGTTCCCCAAAACCCAGCTTCTCTTAAACTGTTCTATATAGAAGACTTTTGTTTGGAAGAAGGTTCTACCGCCAGTCATGGACCAGCGTGTGGAAAAGGTTGGGTTTTAACCATCTCTATGAAAATGGACACATTTCCCTCTTTGAGTGACATAGCTTGAAATTTTAGCAAGTGCTTTTTTTGTTTGTTTGCTTGCTTTTAGGCAGGACTCAAACATTGCTAAAAGCTTTTCAGGGGCAGTGTGGGTGGATGGATACAGGCCATGTGCACTGGTACCCCACTGGTAGATGCAGCAAAGATGTCAAGAAGAAAAGTCAGCAAAAATCAAGTTTCAATGTCTTACATAGATATGCTTTGCAAGAACAAGTGCTGCTGCCTCCATCATCTTCCTCAGCAGGATGGCAGCTGGTGGAGCCTCTCAGCCTGGAGCCCTGGATGAATTTTTGCACCAGGTCTTTGCAACACGACATTGAGCTTTTTGCTCCAGACAAATTCCACCACAGCAATCAGCAGGGCTCAGCTGCAATCACAGTCAGCAAGGGCCCCACGGGTGGGCATGCCTCTCCCTGGGACTGAAATGAGATCCACGCAGTTCTCATTAGCTTACAGACTTTGGGAAAGTGAAGATAATCTCCTCCTCTTGTTACCCTGGCAGAGAGGGAATAAGCTGTCACTGACATGGAGCATCACTTCCAGAGATGGGTTCAGCTGCAGGGTGAGTGGTTCAGCCCAAGCAGACAGGCATCTGCTGTGATGGCATGAGGCTGTGGCAAAACCATCCCACTTACCTTTCTCTCCCAGCTCCAACAGAAAATGGCTCCCTGTCCTTCAGACCCATCTACCTCCTGCTCAAAGACACTGTTTTCCTGGTGCAGTTGTTAGAACCATATGCTAAGGCGTGGCTATTGAATAAATCCCAAAAAGCTGCTCTACTGACTCATTAAACACCTATAACAGAATTCACTAGGTCAGCAGATTTGCTTTTATACATGTTTCTTGTCGTTCTGTAAGTCCTTCTCCTTTAGGTAATAGTAAGCACAGGTCAATTCCTGTGCATCACACTTGGATAACTCTTAGAAGTACTTTTAAAGGTACCCTACAGAGCACACTCAGAATGTCCCTTGGCTGCCAGTCATAAGTCACCTCCTTGGCAAACACAGCATGTGCTTGCAGAGCATGAAACATGATGACTTTTGCCCATGAACTGGACTGTTGCAGCAGAAATGTGTACTGAGAGAGTCTGTGATGCTCAACATGACCTGTCAATGGCACTTGCAGCTCAGAAAGCCAACTGGGTCCTGGGCTGTATCAAGAGAAGTGGATGGGGACAGGGAATGGGACTGGAAAGATCCATAGAGCCTTTCTCCTTCCTTCACCCTTCACCTAACTCAGCAGTGAAATGGACTCGTGATGATTCAGAAAGAGGATCCTAGATGACAAAGGACAGAATAAAGGGAAGTGTCCTTCACTTGCAGTCTGGTCCCTGGAGGGTGGGGGTCTCTTAGGGAAAGGAGGACAGACCTGCAGTTCTGGAAGAATGGGAGAAGTTGGTCGGATAGTGGTGTTTGTGATGACTTTCATCAGCTGCAACGGTGAGTAAATGCTTCAATGTATAACAACAATCAGAGTACTAAGAGGGTGGGAAAATCTTTCAAATTATAGCATCGGGTTTTTTAAATTGACAAGTGCAGAAAGTCTTTAGCTCATTGTATTAACCATAGAGCCTGAGAATTCAGGAGAGTCTCCTTTGTTATCAGATATAGCGAGATGCTTTCAAAAGTGCAGCAAATGGGGCAGTATTGGGCAAGTCCGTTTCCCTGCCCCAAGGCAAGAACAAAATACAATTTTTTGGGATCTTCGGCTGGTATGCCAGCTCCCAAAACAGTCTTGGTGAAGCTGGAATATGCCTTCTACTAGAATTTAATAACTCATCCTCGTTGTCCTGTTAGCATGGCCCTGGGAAGAAGAGGAGCTGTAGTTCTGAGACCAGGTGTTGGCACATTTGATTCCCCTTGGTCTCTCCTACCGAGTGACTCTCCGATTATATCAGGAAAGCTGAGACTGGAACCTTGGCTTCAGTTCCTATGTCCCTGACTGAATACACCCTTTCTCAGGGCATGTATGACACTGGAAGCAGCAGAGGAAAGTTTTGGGAAACAGGGGGGAAAGTGGTCTTAGAAGTTGTATACAGAAGCATAGGATTGCTCCTGACATTTAGAATGTTGGATTGAAATATATTCCCCATTTCATCATAAAAAACCAGCTTTGCAGGTTTCTGAGATCTGCCTCTCAAGCAACTTCTTGTGAGTTAAAGCTGCTGAATATAACCAGTGTCTTTGCAGGGAGGGGAAAGGGGAGAAGAAAAAGGGGTATCGGGAGAGGTGAGCCAAGTCAAATGAAATTCAGGTGATTTGCTACTTACAAGAGGCTCTTCCCAGAAAAGCTGTGGGATCCATAGGCAGACAGCTGGAGAAATTGGGAGAACGTGTGGAGAAAATCTGCCCACTCTTCTCCTGTGCCAACCTGAATGCTTGGCAAGGTGCTGCTCTGGGTCTGAAGTTTTCCAAGGCTAAAGCAAAAGGATTGGCTTTGGTTCACCATTCCTATTCCAGGTGCAGTACTGCAGGGAATATCCCTAAATGCTCCTGCCCACAAGGAGCCTCTGTTCCGAGAAAGAATTAAGAACTGGCAAGTGCCCAGAGAGAGAGACACAATAAAAATAGACATGTGGTCAAGGCAGCTGTTCACTTCCCCATGCTTGATGATGTGGGCTGGCTCGGTGGCTGTGGTCCACAGCACATCTGAGACACAGCCGCATGCTGGCACCTACTGCCCAGTGAGTCCCGTCTATCCAGAGCACATTTCCCTCTTCTGCTGCATTCTGATTTCTTCCCTTACACTGCTGTTCCCTGCAGCCCTCCTGGATCTGTCTGGTGTCCACCAGGTTACAGGCACGTGGATGGGATCCACCACTGTGCCGTGTACCTATGTGCCTTCAGAAGGTTTCACACAGCAGACGCTGAGCTGGAGCGTGGAGCGGGACTCCAGCATCTCTACCATCTTCCGGAGGGACGATTCTGGTGACCACATCTTGCTGTCCAAATTCCGAGGCCGAGTCAGCGTCCCAAAGCACAGCCCAGGGGATGCCTCACTCCTCATCGAGCACCTTGAAATGCCTGACAGTGGACACTACACCTGTCAAGTCACCTGGAGGTCTACGGATAACAGTTTGACAACAAGAGAGGTGACCACTACACTTAAAGTTGTCAAAGGTAAATCCAGCAACAAAGCCCAGCTTTTGTGCAGCCAGGTTAAACCAATAGAAGGTAGGGGGACCAGCATTGGTGGGAATAGTCTTTCACATCACACTGTTTAGCCCACCTACGTTGGGGGTTGAAGCATCTGCCTCCCTTGCACTGTTGGTTAACTTTCTCTACATGTGAAGGTGTAGGAATGAGCTGGGGAAGGGGGCCAGTTAGTGTACCGCCCAAGCTGGATCTATTGATGGGCCAGTTGAACCTGTGATGTTTGAGATAACATCCAGGTCTGGTTCTGTGCAGGCAGCCGACATCTCTGTGGTTCTTGTAGCAAGTGGGTGTTGTGTGAGCCAAGTCTGCCTTCTCCCCTTCCCAAGCATCCTCAATGTGTGCTAGAAATAAGAGTCTTTCTGCAAGGGGGCCACCCACCCAGAGAGAAGGACTTTGTGATAGGGCAGCAGCAATGGTGGCACAGCTGGTATGACCTGGATTAACCTACAGGTGACCTGAGTTCATCCTGTGCAGGGAGGTGACGCAGGAGCCGAGCTGCTTGCTCCTGGGAAGGCACCGACAGCAAGAGCCAGAACTGCTGGGGCAGGGGGACCATGCCCACCACAGCCAGGGCTCTGTGACCTGGGGCCCTTTGCTTTGTCTTCCAGTGGCAGCCACCAAGCCCATCATTAGAGCCGGAGACCCGGGGCTGACGGTGCCAGCCGGAGCCAGGACCAGCCTGACCTGCGAGGCCAGCGGGTCCCCTCCCATCAGCTACCGCTGGTTCCGGAGCTCCCCGGGGGGGAAAGCCCTGTTCCTGAGCAGTGGGGCTGAGCTGGCCTGGCACAGCCTGCGGCCCTCGGACAGCGGGACGTACTTCTGCGAGGCAGAGAACAGGGCTGGCGCCGGAGCCGTGCAGCGCAGCGACGCCGTGCAGCTGACGGTGACAGGTGAGTGCCCACGGCCACACCTCGCAACAGAGCATCCTTCTGCAGGGCCAAGGAACTGCATCCCACTTCCCTGCCCAGAAAGAAGGAAATGCCAAACGCCTTCAGCACTCTGACACGCTCCTCCCCGCTTGCTCCAGTCTGTGTCCTTCTTTATTTCCTGTCCTCAATTTCCTCCTCTTTGAGGAACCGCTCTTTTCTGATGCAGAAGATGATTTCTACTTCAAACATTGACTTATTCCTCTGTGGGTTTTTTGAAGTTCTCCCTGGCTCTGTAATGCTGCCCATTGCAGCTCAGCAAGTTTAGACAAGGATCCAGGGTTTTCTTTTGAGAACAAGGAACAAGCAAGTGGTAGTTCAGTGGGGGAACAAACCAAACTGGCCTTTGCTCCCCACAACCAGCTGCATGTCTCAGAGAGATACATTGCACTGCACACACTCCAGGCTCTGTCACGTCTGCAGGACAGTGTGTGACAGGTTGGACTCCATGGCCTCAGAGGCCTTGTTCAATCTACATGATTCTGTGATGGGGGCCTGGTGGAAAATGTGCAGCTCTCCTTGGCTGGTTACTCCATCAGCAGAGCTGTGAGGCCCCTGATGGCAGAGCCAAGCACAGGTACCACTCAGTGGCTGTGAAAGAGGCAGAGCCTGCTGAGCTCCCGGGGCACGAAGCTTTGTCTGAAGCCCCGTGGTGCTTCTCACAGCAGTCACAGTTGGAGGGAACACCACAGGAACAGGGATCAGTGCTGCAGACACTGGCTCATGCTGCCGGCACAGCATCTCCCTCCTGTCAGCTGGGTGGGGGCTGCTTCCTTCTGCTCCCATCCCACCTGTGGAGAATTCTGTATCACAGCAGCATCACCAGCATGGTCCAAGCCCTGTGTAAGCCTCTCCCTCCCCCTCACCTTGCAGATCTGCCCACAACAACAGCGGCCTTGCTGACGAGTGTGGGAACCACGGGGGGACACCACCCAACAACAGGCCGGGGTGAGAGCGGTGACATGGAGCTCACAGTTACAAGTGAGTGCCCAGGCCTGGGTTACTCATCTCTGTGACAAGAGAAGACTGAGGCAGGGAGTTTGCTCTTCCACAGCAAGATCAGACACCTATGCTGAATATGAATTGTGCCTTGACCATTACCCAGAGAGGCAACAGAAGCTGGCACTCTCCCTGCCTGAGAGTGTGCCTGATGATGGGAGGGGGCAAGAAAACAAAACATCTTCTATGTCCCTCTGGGACCAGAACTGTTGAGGTTGCAGAGCTTCCATGGGACAAGAGAGCTGGCACAGGCCTCCACACCTCAGGGAGTTCATGGTGCAGCTGTTGGTAGCAAAACCCCCCAGGCCAGCCAGGGAGTCATCATAGGAGAGAGGGAGTGAAAGAGTCCTCTGGAAATTTAGGCACGTGCCAGCAGGACAAAGCCAAAGCATTCCCAGGCCGTGCTGTAGCCAGGCACGATGCACCATATCAGCCAGAGCTACTGCAATCTGTGGGGTGATGGTCAGGGAGGGGGACATGAGTGCCTAAGGCTGCCCTAGGCCTGCTGGCAAGACACTCACGGGGTAATAAGTGAGTCCAGCGCCAGCAGAGCAGACCCCATTTTCGCTGTGCCCAGGGCAGCTCCCAGTGGCGCTGCAATGCATCCACCATTCTCCACTGACAGGTCTGGTCCCAACGACGCTGGTCTCCAGGATGGACACTGCTCCAGTGGGGCCTTTCACAGACACAGGTGAGTGGAGTCTCGTGCTGGAAAACACCAGATTTGCACTGGCAAGGGCCAGGCGACAAACACCATCCCAGACCAGCTCCACATCAGGCTGCACTGCTTGTGGCACATACTGCAGGGAACAAACCCCTGGCGTGCCAAACACCAGCCATTATCCAGGCTCCTGCCCACACGCCTGTTGGTGGGGGCATTTGCAGCCTGAAGTTTGCTGTTTGCTTCCACGCAGGGATGCCCCATCCCTGGAAGTGTTCAGGGCCAGGCTGGACGGGGTTTGGAGCATCCTGGTCGGTGGAAGGCGTCCCTGCCCGTGGACAGGACATGGGCTTTAAGATCCCTTCCAAACCAAACCGTGCCGGCGTTCTGTGACTGCCGGAACGCGGCCGAACCCCCGAGGTTATGATTTAAAGGCCGTCCAAAGGAGCGGGGGGCCGGCCCGCGGTGACAGCGCTGTTCCCCCGCAGGTTCCCCGCGGGTGGCACCGTCCCCGCTGCTGTACGGGCTGCCGGCCGCGCTGGGCGGCGCCGCGCTGGGAGCGCTGCTGGCGGCGGCGCTGGGCTGCTGGCGGCGGCGGAGGAAGGACGGTGAGCGAGCAGCGACGAAACCAGCCAGGGCGGGCGGGGAGGGCAGCCCCGGCCCCAGGGCACGGGCNTCTTATCCCCATCGCCCCCATCCATCCCCATCGCCCCCATCCATCCCCATCACCCCCATCCGTCCCCAGTTGATCCCTTCCAGGGAGAGGCCTGTGGGAGGGTTATTCCCTAAACGTGGGAACACCTGGTGCACATCTTAGATTCTTTTTTTTTTTTTTTTTTTTTTTTTGGGTGGGGGGGAAGAGAGGGGAGGAAGAGAGAAGGGTGATAATAATAGATTCANGTTGCTTTGTGAGTGCAATTTTCTACTTGGGACATTAAGACTGAGGGCACTGTACCGGTGGCTGCTCCTAAAAAACTTCTTTGCGCTGTGAAAAGCAAAGATTTATTTGCCTTGCAGAGGGAGGATCTGAACACCTCGGCAGTTTAGTTAGCAACATGAGGACTTAATACATGGTCACAGGAGATAGCCAGACTGTTCTTTAATATATATAATAGTAGATAAACAGAAAGGTACTCTGAGTGCTTCAGTCGGCCTGTCACATGCCATGGCAAAACTGTTCTCTGTGGGAAATTCACACCATTATTTAACAAAGCAAAGGACAGAAATTCTCAACTCCTCCTTTAAGTTCCCTCTGCACATGCCTTTCTCTATAAGAAACGTGTCTTAGTGCTTGCCCAAGTATTACTTTGCACAGTTCCTATTAGTGTATGATTATATGAACACATCTTCTGCCCTGTCTTCATCTCAATCTTCAACACCTTCATACTGCTTTCCTACTGAGAGACACACCATAGCCATCTGTAGCCATTTTTCCCAATTATTCCTACTATTTACTGTCCAAAGGCTAGACTGTCTGCTGGTAACTTTAAGTGTAACATCATACTGCCATGAGAGTTTATAGTACCAGTATTAACTGGTTCAGTGCTTCTTTTTGTGTGTGTAATTCTTTTAACGTCACTTTCTAGTGTCTTTCAGAACTCACTAGAATAATATGAATTTTGCTGTTCCACAGATTATGTGGTAGATCTTGTCTCTGACTAAGATGTAAATGAAGTTCCATCTGCTTTAGTTGTCCCTCTCACTCGTGTCTCTCTTGTCCCAGCCGCAGCACTGCAGATGTCACCCTGCTGCCAACTGAGGTGGAAGCCCCTGTGAAGTGCCTATATGAGGAAATGTGCTCTAACAGTGAAAAGACCACCGTGAAAGACAGGAAAAGTCCTGAGTATGAGAACCTTGTGACTGCAATGGAATTACAATATGAAACAGAAGGAATTTAGTAGAGTACCGGCTTTTCCGCATGAGCAGTCATGCAGGGCTGCAGGTACTGAATAGTGAACTTAACAGAAGGAAACTCTCCCTCCTGTTGTCCGTCTGCTCTGCTCTCACTGCTTGCTTTAACCCAGAGGAGCTGCATAACTGTTTGGTCTTTGGCAGACCAGGCCCTGCCTGCAGGAGCAGAAACCCTCAGCCAACTGTTTGTCTACCCACTTCTATAGAGCAAGACATTTCTGAATAACCTAAAGGACTGAGGTCAGGAAGAGGGGATCTGAAGGAGTGGGAACATGAAATTCTTTAGCCTGTAAATCCAGGAGTAGCTGGTGCAATGCTGCCAGTCAGTAACACTCTCCAATGTGTGTTCCTGTTAAGACATCCCAGGCTGCAAGGAACCAGGACTGTGCTGGAAATGGAGATCCTCTGGCTTTTGCAGCTCAGCAAATACTGGTTGTACATCCTGCCTCTCCTTGAGTCTTTCTTTTTTTGTTACAGCATGATAAAGGTTGATGTCCCAGGAATGTCTTTTTTGCTATCAGATGGGAGCTCAGTGCTCAGAGAGAGAAGGAATGAGTCTCTGAACTGTCACCCACTGGTTTTCTCCTGGAAAACCAGAACTGATGTTGAAGGAAATGCTGACATATAATTTTTACAGTATGGGGGACAGAGGCATAATAGAGAGAAGTTTAAGGCATTTGGATAATGATTGAGTAAGAGACCTCTCTGAATACAACAGACTGACACTAATTTACTCTGTGGGACGTAAGTCAATCTGTGTGATTACTAATGCTGACCTATCTTGCAACATGGATCCTGTTCCTGCCTTCAGCTGCAGTGCATTCCCTACAGTGCTGTGTCACTCAGCAGCCTGATTTGCCTTGTCATTGTTAACCGTTTGCATCTTGCCTGTACTGCAGTGCTGCTGTCACCTCTGTGCTCCCTATCTGTCCCTCCAGCCAGCATCCCTTTGTCTTCCAGGCTTGGCAGGGAGGAGGAATGCCTCCTGGCTTTAGCAAACCAAATTTGTAAGAAGAATAATGGGCTTTTATTAAATCAGCGGTGCAGCAAGGAAAGCAGCTGAGCTCAAGTCACACACACCCTCCTGCTTGGCCCTGACTTCACCCCCAAGGCTCATCTCTGCTGCTGTCATGGATTGTCTCTTCTCGAGTCAGCAGCATAACAGCAGGGCCACATTGCTGTTTGTGGGCTGAGCTCTGTGTAGAGCAACACTTTTACCTTTACAGCTCTGAATTGCAATGATGCTTTTTCTGCAGGACATGAGGTGGGCAAAAACCGAGAAAAAATCTCCTGGCTACATTGTGAGGCTTCACAAACACAGTGACAGCCACGCAGGGAGGGCTGTGCTGGATGTCAGGCTGTGCTCCAGGGAGGCAGACAGGATCCAGTCTGTCCCTGTGGGACCCATGGCAGGCAGCCCTGAAGACCCCATGCTGCAGAAACTGCTGGCATCAGCAGTTCCAGGGGTGGTGCGGAACAAAGGAGTTGAGGGGAATGGGAAGCTGCAGCCATGCTCATGCAGGGCAGGAGGATATGGTGCAAGGTCAATACTGTGTGGGAAGGGAACTGAAAATTACTCAGTTTCCCCATCCTTACCTCAGCAGATCTAGGCCCAAAACACATGACATGGTACTCTCCTTTCCCCCCAAATGTCATCCTCATTAATTTTCAATTAGCTTGGTGTTTTGTGCAACTTTACCTGCTGTTATAAGCTCTAAGCTCCAGGTTCACTCACTGACTATGTGAGACCATGATTGTTCCATCTTGTGATTCCTCCCAGCACTGATCTGCTCTGAGGAGGTGTGGACACCTTCCTCAGAAAACATGAAGCCTGTGAGAAGCTAGAGGAAGAAGGCAGCAGAAGTTAAGAAAGGGGGAGCAGATGCTCCAAATGCACCAGCCCCCATGTACTCCATGCTGTCACTGCCTCTAGCTAGGGCAGCAAAGGACTTTGCTCACAACTAGCAGAACAGTGGAAACATAAGAAGCCTGTCTCCAGTGCTGAGGTGTTTTCCCCTGTGCAGCAAGTGTGTGATTATTTCTTTATTTTACTTTTGGCATGTTTTCAGTGTTTGTATTAAAACCTGTTGGCCACAGAACATTTTTCTTCTGAAAGTCACAGAGGGTTTTGCTGTGTTGCATCACCATCAAACCAGAAAACTTCTTTCCCTGCACTGGGGACTTGTTGGCTTTTACACCTGCTGGGTTTGTACCATACTTCAGAGCAGGGAGGTGGGAGATGAAGTCCCAGAGAAATTTGTCCCACTGTAATTTGGTGTTCTTGTAAGAGAGGAAGGGCTTTACTTTCTTCCCTTTCACTCCAGTCATCTGTAAGGAACTGGGGGCTGAAGGGGAGAGTTACCTAAAAAGCAGAGGGCAAACTACTGAAAGCAAAAATTGGAAATACATGAGAAAAACAAGAATGAAGGGCATAAATGAACACTTGGCCAGCTGTGGTGCAGAGGAGGTTGGGTCTGTTGAAACCTTGAGGTCTGAGTGACAGCAGGGCTCGGGGCTGCCATGGCTGTCTGCTTCATGGAGGATCCTCTGGGGACAAAGCAAAGCCTGAAATCACAGACCTTGCTCTCTCTTGAAGCTAACCTCAGTGAGAAAGATCAGGGTGATGTCTGTGAGTCATGAGGAGGTGCTGGAGAGAGACCATGGGGGTGTGAGTCATAAGGAGTAGGGCCATTTCTGGACCACTTCTGGCCCATGTTTTCCAGAAGTGCACAAGCTATTCAAATAGCAGAACACAATTTGCTTAGGCAATGATATACATTCATGGGTCCCAGCTTTGTACAAACTTCAACTTCTTCAAAATATTTACAAAGAAATAGTTGCAACAAAAATCCCAAAAGCTTAGTATTCGAGTTTATTAATATTCTCAAATATTGCAAAATTTGCTGGTGGTACTGTCCTAAAACTAGTCAGTAGGGTCTTGGGATTTTTTAATTTCTGAGTGTTCCATGTCAAATGCTTTTAGAGAGTTTGATTTGTCAAACTGGGCTGGATGCTGCCCCTGTCATTCCCCTACCCTGACATATCTGAAGCTGCAGATCTGAAATGCTACAAGTCAGTTACTGAAAACACATATCAACCATTACATCTCCAAGTGGGATGATTTAGAGGGAATTACTTTAATTAAATAGCAGAATAGGCAACCTCACTGCAAGTGCTGCCTAGGAATAACCATCCAAAGACAAGAAGTCTTCTCCAAACAGCAAGACTCCCAGGAGAGTCAATGGACTCCGTGGCCTAATTTGAAACAGATTAAGCAAACATGCATTTTTCACTGGCTAGTGGGCCAGAGGGAAGTTAATCAGCAGTCTCATTAGTTTGTACTCCATATAAAAAAGATTCCTACATGTGCAAAGGAAAGATTCTTTATTATGGATAATGCTGCCTTTACCCATGATGTTGTGATTATAGTTGTCAGAATCCTTGTTAACTGAGCTTAATTAACACCTAGTTAATGCTGTGTAAGAGAACAGCCTTGTATTTGGATGCAAAGAACAAGGACCCAGGGCACAATTCCCTGTCTTCACAGTGCAGAGCAGTTGCACCAGCACCACTTCTGCTCAGATTTACTGTTGGAAGGGATATCCCGACAGACACTTCCAAAACTGGGGTGGAAGGGAACCATGGCAGCACAGGATCAGGCAGGTGTTCTGGAACAATGGGATGGGCTGTTCAATACCTCGGTGGGTTTCTGGAGAGGTGCCGAGCCTGGAGAGGAAGATTCCTGCCGGAGCAGGAGGACAGGGCTGGACCTCGGCGTGGCGTTGCTCAGCAGTGCCTCACTTGGGGTATTTGACAAACTGACACTCTGCACACTGAGTGTCGGACTCAGCTTGTCAAATACACGCAGTGCCACACTGCAGCTCCGGGGGTCACTGTCCTCGCTGCGTGCCAACCTGGGTGCAGAGAGAGGGAAAAGAAGCACAGCAGCTGTTGTTGACTTCAGAGGCTTTTTCCAGTTAGCAAAAAGCATCATTAAACCTCCCATATTTCCCCCTCCTGCACTCCTTTTTGGGTGAGAGAGAACCACAGCAGCAGACACTGCCTTCTGCTGAGGAAAATATCCACTATATTAATTCAAAGGTCAGAAAAAGAAGTACAGCTCTGCCTGGAGCATGCACATAGGGCTTCATCACTGACTCTGTTGGAGGCTCCTCCATTTGGTAGAATACTGTAAGGATTATGATGCTGAAAGAAAACCAAGCTCCACAAAGGGAAACAATGAACTTCTTCAGAAGTGAAGTGAAACTTTCTCTTCCGTTGACAAACTAACCCCCTTCTGTTTCATTTCTAGCAGACAGGAAAAGCCTTTCCTGCAATAAGTGGAGCTTCCCACCACCATCCACTGGCATAATCAGGCTTTTAAGGGTGAACGTTATATTTCCCCCCACACACACACTTCATGCACAAAGATAAAAGATACTGTTATTCCCTTGTTCTTTTAACGGGAGTGTTCAGGAAATGCAGAAATGCACCCAAAGAAAACGAAATAACAAAACATACACAAAATAAGATGTTGCACAGTATTACTGTGTCCTGTGTCCTTCTCAGATGTTGGCTGTTCAGAAATTCAGTCTAGAAAGAGATTTGAATTTCTGATACTGTACTACTCTCCCAGAAAAATCCATAATGGCTCCTAAATCACACACCCATTCTGCACAACACTATTTATGTCATTCATACTCTTTGCGGACATGTCCAGATACAGCTGAATTTTAAGTATGGTGTTTTAGCTTCCTTACCAGACCCTGTATTTCAATTTCACATGACCAGCATCACCAGTCTGTGAGAAAGTAGTGATGCTATTTTTAGTATCAAAATAAAATCTGAAATTATTTTATTTAAATTTTTGAAGGTAGACATTAGAGACATTAAAGGCACTAAAGTAGAATTAGATAAAGTATATTAACAGTATCATAGAGTGGGCAATTCATTAACCATTTGTATCTCTAACTTCTGTGAGACTGTTTTACACATATGATCATAGGATCCTATCTAATATCACACACAGAAACATAGCTGGAAAGGGGAAGGTTTTTTCAGGTGAAAGCACAAAATAAAAAACAGTAATGGCAAATACATGTTCTCTGAACCCAGAAGAGAGTGGAGTAAGACTTACGAGCAAGATAAGAGCTACAGCTTTAAAGGTAAAATCTGTTTCTAGACTGAGTCACTACCCAGGCTTTGCAATTCTGGCATTCCCCTGTCTCCACCTTTGCCTTGGGTGCAATGTAGATAGTGACCAGTTCTGTGTTCTGGCTCCTCATTCCAAATGCAGTTCAGCCTTGGTAGATAAAAGTATGTGGCCATGGATAAAAGCAGCACGTGCATTTCATGAACATAAGAAAACAGTGTTAATAAGCTGATTTAATATCAGCCCACTGGAGTACATGCAAACCTGTGATCCCCAAAAGGACTCTAAGTCATACCAAAGTGTGGGGAAGCCACTAGTGAAAGACTGAGCTAGTTCTTCCACAGGTATCAGTGACCAGACTGCCTTCAGCTTCAGTGCTGATGTCTAACGGGGGCAAATCTGGCCTTGGAGGGGGAAGAAGAAAGCAAGGCAGCACTGCTTCTGCAATTGCATCTTAAAATAATCCCCCGTTGTGGCTTTCTGAGGGGAAAAACAGCCACTTAAAATGTTGCTGTGAGGCATAGATAAAGAGTGGGGACACAATGGAGATAATTCTATCAGCAGATGGGAATGGATCTTGCAACTCTACCCGTAGAGATCATATCTGATGTGAATGGATTTGTCATTGTCAGAGCTTCTGGTTTCAAGCTAAAGTGGGTATTTCCAAGTAAATGCTTAGTGTTATAAACCTGAACAATCTACTGCATACTCTGAAGGCAAAACAGAAAGAATTTTTCTTCCTGCATTCTTGAGTCAGTCCCTTACCAAAGTCAGAAAAAAGTCCCCTCCAGGCTGCACATCATTGCTCAGGTATTTTTACAGGGCTGTCAGACTGTTCTGCAACTTGCAATGAAAACAAATGAAAAGTAAAATTATTGGATAGATTCAACTCTAAACCTCATAACAGTGTGCATCAAAGTCTGGCTGTGTGGTTTTTACATGCTGACTAGCAGAGCCCTAGGATGCAGGCTGCAGCCATTTCAAGGCATGCATTTATTATCCAGGATCTGAACTGGAATCAAGGTCATCTCTGCTTTCCACGTGGTGAAACCCAAATCACAGCCTGAACTGAAAGCAAGAGTCCCCATAAATCTGTGACAATGGGGTCTGCTGAACCCCTGGCCAGATGAAACCTTGGGTTGTGCTTCTCCTAGGAGCTGGAAGCCTTCGTCATAACAGGGCTCTGTCTATAGGTTATAGACTTTCCTATGCTCCCAGCCCTGCAGTGGACACTGCAGGGAGCTTTGCCAGACTAACTGTGGCTCACTCCAAAGCCCCCAAGAAGGGTCTGATAAGCCCCCCATTACCTGGAGGCCCCCAGCCTCACATGCTCCCACAGCCCCTGCACTCACCTGAGCCCCGCAGCCCCCGTCCCTGCACACTGGACTCTGTCCCCATGGCTGCTCATGCCCCAGACGCCCAAAGAAGGGAAGAGGGGTGTGTGGTAAACCTTCATCTGCTGTACTGAAACCATCAGGACAATGAGAAATGGAGCTGAAGAGCACACTTGCACGTGGCTGGGACAGGGTCTCTCCCTGGTTACACCCTCCTCCATCCCACACCCTCCCCTGTTCATTGTGAGCTGCCTCATCTATGACTAATTTAGATCCAAATCTCCCACTGCCAGCGGCTCACAGGCAGCATGTGTGTGTGTGAGAGAGCTGAGGGAGCACATACACATGCACCCTGGTGCCGAGTAGGGCTACGTATCACTGCTAATCATATTCATCCTCATCAAGGAGCTATAGTCCAGAGCACAGTGCTCCATGGCTGGGACCAGTGGCATTCCATCCCTGAGCCTCCCCAAGCACACCCGGCCAAACGCTACCTCATCCCTGAAAGGAAGCACCAAAAAGCCGCTCTGGCTTAGGCAGACAGCCCCAGCACCGAAGGGAGGCAGCCCAAACCTGATCAGGATTAAAACTCCCAGAAGCTTGAGGTGTAGCACGGGGTGGGAGGACAGCTTTCTTCATTGGCAGGAACACGGACACCCCGCGGGTTTCGGTGTCCCAACACCCATGGGCCTTTGGGACCTCCCGAGGGAGAAGCAGGAGATGAACCCCGAAGGACACATCCTCCCCTGTCCCCAGCCACCCCTTCCACGGGCAGGACGGGGACCTGGCACCTACCATGGCTGGGCCATCCTGACCCACAGCAGGCAGGGCCGGCAGCGGGGCCGCAGAGGGGTCGTGCAGGAGCGCGGTGGGGGCACAGCCCGGGCACACAGCTCGGTTTTGAAGGGGCTGCTCCTCCTTCAAGAGGAAGCTGCGAATGGGGAAGATAAGGCTGAGGTTAGATAACAGGAAATGTCTGGATGTGAGTGACAACACACTCCAGGTTGTGAAAGCGGCTCTCCCCATCCTGCCGCGGGGCACGAGGCTCACGAGCGGGGTGAGGGCGAGCACCTCGGCCTTTGCCCGGGGCAGCCACGACGCCTCAGTGGGCCGGGCACTCAGGCCTGCAGCCCACCCAGCCACAGGCAGCAAGGAAAGGTCATCGTGGAAGATAGGAGCAGCCACACCGACTGTCCCAAGTCCAGCCAGGGAAGCTGTGAGCAGCCACACCCACTGTCCCAAGTCCAGCCACCTCAGGCCATCCATCTCACAGGGGTCAGGCTCCGCTGCCCTGGCTGCTGAAGAGCCATGCAGAGGGCTGTGAAGGCACAAACAGCCAGAAGGGCTCTGGTTTGGGAGACGGGCTCATGCCTGTGTTGCGCACAGAGGGGTGGATCTCTTACCCTGAGCAGAATCTGAGTGAGGTGCAGGGAAGCAGGGTTCTGTTCTCAGGGGTGGGCTGACGCTTCAGCCACTGCAGGAGGTTTTGCTCCAAAAGCTCCCCAGCAAGGCTCACCTCGCTTTTGAATTCATGGCCATGCCTCTGTTCCTCTGTTCCCTCGCATTCACGTGAACAGACAGGCTTTGCTTTCCCAGTTGCAGCATCTGATCATGGAGCTGGCCCTGCTTCTGTGCCCCTGCTGGTCCCTGCACACATCCTCTGGTGTCTGCTGAGGTCCCTGTCCCTGTCTCTGGAGCATCCACATTGCCTGCACAGAAAAGTAAACACCAGTGTTTAGTTTAGAGTTGTAACCAAAGCAAGTCCCACCGTTTCTCCTCTCCTGTCCCCTCCCTGTACAGCCCTCAGTATGAGGCACTCTCAGTGCTGTTTTCATCCAGCCTGGCTGGAACCCCAACTGGCCAGCACAGCTGTGGGAACAGAGACCAGCACGCTGCGTTTGCCCAGGCCAGCAGCACAGCTGGCCATGCAAAAGCAAAACTAATTCAAGCAAGCCCAGGAATTTTAGAGACCTTCCTCTTCTCTCTAGGCCAGTATGGTACACAGTATATTTTGTAAGGCCGGGATTCATTAAAAATATATTGCTCTGTGTCTGCACTATCTCAAGCACGTTTGCCATCAGCTAGCCCTGCCGGTGTGATGGACACTTGAGGGACATCCCCCTTGCAGGATTGGTTTTCTCACTCCCAGTATTCAACTTCTTTTCCAGTTTTGTCTCCCCGCTGCTGTCTGGCTCTGCAACCAAACCCCACACACACCCTTCAGTGCTGGGGCCTGCCCTAGTCCAGCAACTTTCAGTTATGTTATCAGCATGCCAGGACTGCAACCACAGACTTTATATTTCTGCAGCTCTGACCAAACCCCTAATCTGGAAAGCACTTACTTATGCCTCCAAATAACTGAGCCCCCTGGGAGCACCCACAAGGTACCCCTGAGACTATATGCAGACACAGTAAGACCAGCCATTCTGCTAACAGTCAAACCCATCCCCTGTGCCCGAGGAAGAGTTAGATAATGAGGAATACAGTTACTGTCCAGTTCCTCTTTCATTTGCCTGTGTTTTAAAATATACAGTAAAAGAGGAATGGACAGGTCTGCGTGGTTTTGTTCTGTTTTTACTTTGGTTTTAACTGGGGGAAAGAAGTATGTCTGTTCATGTAGTCTATGTAGTTTTTTATTCAAGCCAGCATGAGCTTCAGTTCATGAAGGCTTTCTAGCCAACACGCCAGCAGAAACCTGAGACTCATCAGCTGGGACAGTGGGAGATGAAGCATCCTCCCCCAGCCAGGACACTCCGCTTTGCCTGCACCCAACCCCAGGCCAGTCCTGTGGGCCCATAGTAATGTCCAAGGTGAAAGGCTCTCAGAGAAGCTGATTTCCTCTACACTTTGCAGATGTCACCGCAGTGCCCTACTCTCTGCAACAGCCTTGAAATTGCATTCAGCATTTCCCAATGAAGTGAGTGTTTGCAGTGCACTTGCAGTGCACGCAGCTCTGTAGCTTGCTCTGGGAAGAGGAAGAAGGGAGGTAGAGAAGCTGTGGGGTTCACAGACTGTCGTCAAATAATGTCTCAGAGCCTTCTGCATACTGCTCCCCAAAAAACCACTTGAAAAAAGTGCATCCATTTGATTAGCGTGCAGCAAATTCTCTCACACAGTAGTCTCAAATTCTTGTACTTTTTACCTGCCATAAAATAGGACATGAAGCATTGGCAGGTTTGTACTGGACACAGAAAATTTGTACTCATTTAATACCAATACTGCTCTGTGCAGATCAATCCACACAGACATGAAACAAAAAAAAGGACATGGAACTCTTGGAGCAAGTCCAGAGCAGATCCATAAAGTTGATAAGAGGACTGGAGCCCCTCCGCTACAAAGACAGGGAAAAGAGTTGAGGCTGTCCAGCCTGGAGAAGGGTGCATGGAGACTTTATAGCAACCTTTCCATATCTGAATGGAAGCTGGAGAGGGACTCTTCATCAGAACTGTAGTGACAGGACAAGGAGTAATGGGTGCAAATTGAAAGAGAGGAAATTTAGACTGGATATTAGGAAGAAATTATTTATTGTGAGGGTGATGAGATACTGGAACAGATTGCCCAGGGAAGTTGTGAAAGCCCCAACCCTGTTAGAGTTCAAGACCAGGCTGGATAAGGCCTTGAGCAACCTGGTCTAGTGGAAGGTGTTCCTGCTCATGGAAGGGGGAGTCAGGACTAGATGATCTTTAAGGTTTCTTCCAACCCTTAATTTTCTATGTTTCTATGATCCAAACTGACTTAGTCAAGGCCAGGTGATTGCAGAATCTGGCCCTGGGTCAGCATGCCTTCACAGGATGCCAGGAGATTTTACACTGGGATGGCTCCTCACGCAAATATCTTCAAAGTCAATATGCTCCTTTTAATGAAGGAATTAAAGCTGTATGTTACCAAGTCAGGTCCAACTCCAGTCATCAGTGACTGTCTTCCATTTCAATTTGCTCAGTCAATCCAGTTCTGCCATCCAGCAGCATCCAGAATTAAGTCCATCAGTTTTGAAGCCACCATATGAAGAGATGAAAAGACAAATTATTCATACGTCAAATTCAAAAATACCAAACTGAAGGTTCTTCTCCCAGAAGAATACTACTATTTACTCCTGCACTGGCTAACTGTTGGAATTGTTTTCTTTCATCCTTTATTTCTTGGAGAGCTTTCAGACTAAATCTCAGAGAGCCAGTTGCTACCAGACTTTCTCCCGAGCTGTCTGTGAGAAAAGCAGGCACTGCCTTGCCCTGCAGCGAGGTGTTAATGACCCAGGCTCTAACAAAGCCAGCAGTGACCCCTCCAGCAGTCAGCTCTAACAAAGCCAGCAATAACCCTTTCACCAGTCAGCTAGAACACCACCCTTGTCAGTTTGTCCAGATGTGGCTCAGCTTTGACACTTCTCAGCATTACAGGTGCTGCTTGGAAGAAGCTGTGGGTCCCAGTGTAAGCCCGGCATGAATGCACACGGGGAAAACAGTAAAAAGAAGGGTGTGAGCGACCACAGCGACCATGTGAGTGAGGAGAAGGAAAGGGGAGACCAGGAGCAGCCCTGAGCTGCCACTGCAGCACTCCCCTGTGCCTCTGGAAGCACTCATGGTGCTGGATTCTCCAGGGAGCAAGATGGGGTGAGTGTTTTCACAGTTCCTTCCCTCCAGAAGATAGCTGGTTATGACACCTTAGCTCTAGGCACTAAAACAACCTGCAACGATGCAGGAAAATATCACAACTACTCCTTGAAGGCCAAGCTGTGCATGATGGAGGAACTCACTAGGGAGATCCTCCCGACACCTTGGCCTTTAAGCCCCACAGCTGGAAACTGGGCAGGGATCTCCTCAGCCAGCAAAGACAGAGATATTTCAACCTCGCCACCAGCCTGCCTCTAGGCATAAGACTTCTCAACTGCCAGGTCTGGTCAGCAAAACTTACTCAGCTGAACCCTGCCTCACTGGCCTACCTGAGCTTTGAGTCATGTGGACACCTTGTGCCCATTTCCATTCTTCACCTTGTTCAGAAAAAGAAAAACAAATCAACACAGCACATGGACCTCCAAGTTTTGCTGTCAGTGCCATCCCCCCTTCCTGCCTGCTTTTCAGGCAGCTGCACAGCAACAAGAGTCAGAGGCTGGGCTCCAGCAAAGAGGACATTTCTGTTCACGGCTGATTATGTGTTTGTCATGTTTATTTTAGACCTCTGGTTACTGATGGAAAAAAAAAGAGAAAGAGAGACAGAGAGGAAAAAAAAAAAAAGTAGACACCGACCAGGAGATTCAAAGCTGTTTTTCAGATGGACAGTGAGAGATAAGAAAACCTCACTAACTGTCACAGCTACTGAATGACCCAGAAGACATCCTGTACCTCATACCCTATTAAGAACAGCATACAGGGAACAGTAGTAGTGTTGATACTTAATCCTAAAGAAGCAGCAAAATAGCACCAGCCAGAGGTCAAGCAAGTTCAGGTACCTTCGATTTATTCTTATTATTGAGTACACCTGGATTTTTATATGAGTGGAGGAAAACCAGACTTCCTGTTTTTTTCCCCAGGTCTGACATACATGTTCAGTTGAGACCAGTTCTCTGTTCACAGGTGCTAAGTAACCTTGTCTAGAGAATTTGCTTCAAAATAAAGTTGTATTGCAGCCACCTATCTCCTTAATTCCAGCACATCATTGAAAAATAAAGCTATATTTCCCCATATTTGCTGCCTCAAAGGACTATCTTTTCTCTTGCAGTAATCTTATTACATGGCTAGACAAAGAGTAAAGTCTTATTCTAGGTGTGAAAGATTGATAGACTTTATCTCTTAAAGAAATCAGGAGCTATGGAGCTGCTTTATTCACTGCTGGTATCAATACAGTTACTTCATACCCATTACCCCTGACAACAGAATCCAACCCAGGAATTCTAAAAAGACAACCATGGATTCATTTTTTTTTTTTTCATAAAAACAATTTAACAAGCATTTAAGTTGTTAAAGAGAGGATTTGTGCTAATTCTTTTTCAAAGACAATGAAGGCAGAGAGCAACTGTGCTTCTGACACTCATCACTGTCTTTTACAGAACATGCAACAACTGAAATTTCTTTTCTCTGCATACTACTTTCAGAAACCACATATTAGCCAAGTTTCTCTGCTGCCACTTTCTGGAGATCCTACCCAATTAGTATCCTGGGTACAAAGTACTGCAGGCAAAGGCCTGGGGTGAACTCACACACTCCTGCTCTGCGACTGCAGTCTCTGTGCCATGCCAGGCTCTCGCCCACATGGGAATACAACAGGAAAAGCAGCTTTGCAGTGGTGCTCTCAGACTGCCCTCCCATTGCTCAAGGGGCCAGTGCTGGCAAAAGCAATTGAGAGGCAGGAAAGAAAACCACATCAGTCCTTTCATGTTTGGAGACACCACTCCTAAAGGCTCCCAAGTCACAGATAACTGGAAACCGGGACTGCAGCTAGAGAGATACCAATTGCCCAGTTCTTCCATTCTTCCTTTAGCATCTGCTGCTGCTGAACCCCAAGTGATAGGGTGCTGGGTCAGCTCGCCCCTAGTCTGATCCTGGGCAGATGTTCTGCTCTTCGGTTAAGCCTCAGAAATGACTACAGAAATAGCATGGGACCAGCATACCAGGAACACCTAAACACCAAGCTGACGTGTTTATCAGTTCTGCATTCCACAGGCAACTGCTGCAGTGTCACAGAGATGTCCCTCGAGCATTGACCCCTCTCAGACCCTTCACTTTGGGCTTCCTGGAGGAGGCAGATGTGCAGTTATCGCTCACCCCACTTTTAGAACACAGAGGGCATTTCGACATGGCTGCCTCTGCTTGCAGAGTCACTGTCAAAGGGAAGTACGTGACCACGGGGCTCCGGCTCGCAGCTCTCCTGCTGTGTTGCTCAACAGTGACAGTTGGGTTTACATCAGCCACCCTTCTCTGTGGCAACAAAGTGCTTCCCCAAGACCATCGTAACAGAACAAAAGGAGTTTTCTGTACAACACACCTCTGTCTCTCAGCACGAGGTATCATTGCTAGGCCACCCTGTAACCATTCCATCAAACCTCCCCATTTGGGACACAGAAGATGTTCACAGACATTGTGAAAAAACATCTGTCACAGCAGGATCACCTGCTTCATCATCTTCAGAGTGGCACAAGAAACGCCAAAACAGAATTGTGTGGGTTGGTACAACTGCCAGCAAGTTTGCAAAAGTGAGAGCCCTGGTTTTCATAAGCATTGCCTTGGCTGCTGCAAGGCTTCTCACCCTTCCCAGGAGGAAAACTGTACTTTGAAAGGAGACCACAGCCCTCACAACTTGGGCAGCCTTTTCTCTTCTTTTGGACTCTTAAGAGATTATTCATTAAGTCATACACCTCCACACTATATCTGAACTGGGACAGACACACCAATCAGATCAGAATCTCTGCAACACCCATTAGCTATTCCCATCACATCTTCCCTCTTATATTGGAGCTGTTGAGACATTCCAGGGTGTTTTCCAGTCCAGTGAAACTTCATCAGCACACCTCTTCCCCCTGCAGTGCCTCATGTGACACTGCCTAGAGCAGCGATGCAGGCTGAAAGGCCAGCCTGTAGCAATTGGGGATTTCTCCCCCTTTTCAAAGCAACTGAGTTGCTTCCCATCCTTTACTCAGTCAGGTATGAATCAGAGATCTCTTCAGGCAAGAGCATGGAAATACAAGGAAGGAAAGAGGTTTTATTGACCCTGATGGCTTAATCTTATCCCAGGATGTGAATGAGTTTTAAAAGCGCTCAGACTGAAAAGTTCAAACGTATACACAAATGCCTCTTTCCAAAGCAGTTTATGGAACGTTGCACAAATCCAACAAGGCACATAAAGTCTATTTTAAGCAGCAACCCAGCCTTATCCAGACAGTGAACTTACACTTGGCACCAAGAAAGACAAGAAATTGCCCATCAGAGCACATGGCCTGAGTGAGGTATTAGTGTCAGAGCACTGACTATCCGCTGAAATGCCCACGGGCAAGGAGTCAGACTATCCATCTGCCTGCAGGGATGATTGGAAAGGCTGGCACGGACACAGCCCTTCTCGTGGCGTCCTGTCAAAGGCTGAGCAAATGTGAATGTGGAATCTTAAACCTGGAGCAGACAGGGTAACGCAGGGCAGGGTCACTTCTCTAAGCAGGTGAATACCCAGCCCGATGGGCAAGCTGTGCACGGCTCCTGTGCTCGGGCAGGGACACTGCTGCTCCTGTCGGGAGAGCCTCAGCCTGGAATTCAGCAGGTCCCAAAGACAAGTGTCGTTTAAAAACTGTTCTGCTGTGTATCAGAGGTACGTGTTATATTAAGGATTTGCAACTTTTTAGTAGTGTCCTAGAGTGATTTTATGTTATGCATTTTATGCTATATATTCCATATCATCTACTATACTCAAAAACTAATTTTTAGCCCTTTAATTCAATCAGAAAAAAACAACACAGTTTCTTGTTTATGTTTACATTCTTCAACTCCAGCAGCAACAACAAAACAGTAAAAAATAAAAAGAGTCATTCTTTTTTCTCGGCTTATAACAAAAAACAAGAGACAAAGAGTTTGTCCTTTAGTGGTTTTTTTTCCCTTTAGTTTTTTTTCCTCGTTAACTAAAGAAAAGAAAACTTTACCTAAACTGTAGTTCTGTCTCTAAGACAGTTCAGCATCTCTCTCCAATCCAAAACATCACGACACCTACCTGGGGGCCTTCCCCACTGGCAACATGCAGAGCCTGGGCACCGGGCCTGAGCTCTAAAAAGACTGAACCTAACTGAACCATAACAAAAAAAAAATTTCTCTAACTCACTGACTCTTCAAAACAGCTAAAAGTTCCATTTGTTTAGTACTATTCATTTTGTTTAGTGAATAGTTTTTTCCACTTTTCTTGAAAAAGTTTTTCCTGAATCAGGTTTTAAAAAAAAGCTACTGAAATCTGCTCTTCTAAAAAAGACTCTTTTAGAAGTCCCCTCTCCAAATTTACCCTAAACCAACACAAGTAGATACAAAGTCAAATTTAGCCTGACTGGTGCAAGGATGGGGAGAGAGACACAGAGGGAGAGACGCTGTTCTCCCGAAGTCACCGGCACACCGGGGAGAGCGGCGCAGTCTCCGGAGGTTGCAGGGGAGAATGAGCTGCCCCCGGCCCCGCAGAGCCGCCTGGCGGGACCGGACCGGGCCGGGCCGGGCTCCCCGCAGCACAGAGCGGCTCTTGCTGAGGGCCGGGCCCGGAGCGCACCCAGCGCAAGGGGCAGAGCGGGGCAGAGTGGGGCAGAGCGGGGCAAGCACAGGCCCCGCTGCCTTCCGCGGCCGTCAGGTGTCGCTGCCGCGCCGCTCCCCGCCCGCCTCGGCCCCGGCCCCGGCCCCGGGCCCGCCTCAGCCCCGGCCCTGAGTCCGCCTCGGCTCTGTCCCGGGTCCGCCTCGACTCCTTCCCCGGGCCCGCCTCAGCCCCGGCCCTGAGTCCGCCTCGACTCCATCCCCGGGCCCGCCTCAGCCCCGGCCCTGAGTCCGCCTCGGCTCTATCCCGGGCCCGCCTCGGCCCCGCGCTGCGGGAGCGCCCCGGGGGACCCGCGCCCCGGCGGGGCTGGCGGCCGGCAGAGCCCCGCGTTCCGCGGCGGGTGGTGCCGTGGAAGCTCCGTGGGAACATTCTTGGCGGTGCTGGGCTCGCGGCCTCGCCAGGGAGAGGACTGCTGGTCAGAAAAGGACAAGGACGACTTTCAGGCGGGGGGGAGTTTATTTTTAAAATCCGTGTAAAAATACTGCAAATAAAGCCCGAGCCGGCTGACGGGCCCGCAGGCTCGTTCGCAGTCAGCCCCGGGCAGTCCCGCTCAGTAACAGCAGGAAGCTGCAGCACCGAAGGATTCCTTGTCCTGGGAATTGCCTTCCTGACAGCCCTGCTGTGGCCCCCCATATCCCTGTGTCAGCCGCAGCTTTCTGCTGGGACCCGGTTGAAAAAGAAAACTCTGCAGGGCCTGCCATGGTCAGTAATGGCAAGAACCTGGTTCTTGCCAGCCCCAAACCGTGGTCAAACTCACACTGTGCTGCCTGCCATCGCCATCCCTGTCCCAGCACTGCTCCCAAGCACAGTGTGGGCTCAGGGATTGTCACCTAAGCGTTTTATGGGTGCTGTGTGCACAGCTGATGGCAAATACCTGCCACAGGACTGATTCCTAAGCACAGGGCACCTCATGCATCTGCACAGGACCACAGTGACCACCTTTCCCCCACTGGTCTAACTTTGCATCCTTCAGCCTGACCCAGCTGAAGTTCCTCCTTGCTATCTGGCACTTACAGTCCCTCAGGTTTTGCAGGTGTTTCCAGTTGAGATGAGCACTGTAATGAGTTTCATGCTACTAATGCCTTGAGACAGGGGAAACTTGAGGAACAAAAGGGATGGGTGAGTGACAGCATCACACAGTCAGCGCTGGGTGTGTGGATGTGGCATTGGTCAGCGTGCAAGTGAGTGCTCACCATTGGAATGTCCTGCAGGAAAGGGGCCTGTGCCAGGCCGGAGAGGATGCGAAATGGGATGAGGAACTGAGCTGACCCACACGCAGCTGACATCCTGAGGAAGGGGAACCAGCCTCAGGGAGAGCAGGGACAGCGGGTTTGGCTGGGCTGGGAAGAGCGATGGCAGTTGCAAACCACAGTGGAGCAGGGGCAAAAAAGGAGGCATTATTACTCTTTAAGGACACCTGAGTTGAATCATCAAGAGTACCTGCACTTCACAATGGGAATTGGAGTTCCTGTGAGCGTGTGGAGAGCCAAGGCCGATGCAGACAAAACGTCAGTGCCTGCTCTAGCTGTGTGGCCTCACTCCTGCAGCGACCCAGAGCTCCCTGTGCATCTCTGCAGGGCTCTGGCTCCCATCCCTGGGGTCCCACAAGCTTTCCTGCTCACAGCTTACACGTAAGTTGTTCATCCCCTTTGAGCAGCTCACAAGTCACACTGTTGCTGGTGCAATTTGTTGATGAAAATGTGGTTTGCAATGCCCTTTTCTTAGGGAATGAAACATTTTGTTTCTCTACTCACTGACACATTTTTTCACTTTAATCAATCTTTAGGAGATAAATAAAAGTATATATGCATACTGAGTGTGGCATGGTCCTTCTCACATTTCCTTTCATTTATCTGATGAAGTGAGAGGGCTCTCCACTTTCGTTACATATGTAACATTTTTCACTTGCAAAAACATGAGAAGAATAACATAAATGCATATTTCAGGTACTTTCTTCTTTCAACCCTTGGTTCTTAGCTTTTTGCATCATGTGCCCGTGGGAAAGATAAAAAATATTTCTTACTTCACATAACCTGAGAATTTGGGGTTCTTTGTCTCTTTTCTCAGTTTAGACAGACACACACACTTCCCCCCATGTACACTGTGACAATAGCTTGAAAGCAAGTTTGTCTTCCCCAATTTTTTTAGCTCACATAAAAAAGATTGGGAGCATTTCATTTCTCACAAAGCCCTGGCTTTAGCCTCTCTTGAGCTTGCCACACGCTGACGGCATTTGGCTGGTTAGACTGTGCCTGCCCCAGACCTGCTCAGCAGCCCTGGCCATCAGCCTCAGCGCTGTGCCCAGCTCTCCTCTCTCTCCCTTCCTTTGTGCAGTGCAGAGAGCTGCAGGGTCTGAGCTTCTGAGGAAGACAGCATGTCTAAAAAGGGCTGGAGTCCTCTGGGGCCTGAGAGGCCAGGCATGGAGCTGGAGCCACGGCAGCCATGGAAGCTGCTGCCGGCGTGACCTGACTGCAGCCCAGCCTGGTGCCACTGCTGCTTGTCCCGTGAGAAGAGAGGTCCTGGTGGGACCACTGCAGTGAAAACTCTTTCTAGCAGGAAGAACTTGAAAGACACAAACCCCTAAAACCTTCTGCATTTCAGCTGTATATCCAATTTAAATGCATTAGCAACAAAGTTTGACAAGATCCAGTAAAGGCTAAAGTGGCACAGTGGGACTGCTTCCCATTTTCTTTCTTTCCTGTGTTTAAAGGAGGGTTTTTCCTTCAACAGAAAAGCTTCTTCCCTGCTAACCTGCAGCCCACAGCACGGCACAGCAGTGCCCTGAGGAGCCTGGATCACAGAGTTAGCCAGACAGCCTGGTGCCCTCACTTGGCCGTGGTCCAGCCGGTGCCACCGGGCACAAACAGGCAGACGGGCAGCAGGTGATGTGGGGGTGTGCCCCCATCCCACCCAGCAGCTGGAGATGAGGAGGGGAGGGCAATGACTCTCTCCCAGCCTCCAGCCCCTCCACAGCAAGGCACTGCTCACACAGAGTCGGACACTGCCCTTCCCCAACCAGTGGCTCTCACCAGGATGAAACTCAGGTCCTGTGGGGAGCAGCCAGCTCTGCATACACCTCTGAACAGAACAGGCCATTCCCAAGCCCCAGGATCAAACAGCAGGAGTTTGGTTGTGTCCACATTACAAAGCCCTTGAATCCACATGTGGAGCCTTTGTGTTCCTGAAGCATAAGTCTTAATTTTTCATGTGGGGTTTTTTTCAGTTCAAAGCACATGAAAGAAAACATATCCTGTGCTGCAGTTCGTCTGAGCAGTGTTTGCATAGCATGAAACTGTATGCTTGCCCATGCTGCCTATTGGCAATTGTTCCTGATTTATGATATTGTCCAAACAGTGTTCAGGCATCATTTAGGAGAGTATTATTAGCAAAAAAAAAAATAGTGCCAGGGTGTGAGCTAATAATTAAGTAGGATAGACAATCACTGGTCCAATGCTGAAGCTCTTAAGCTGAGAACGTTTTGTTCAGCAGCATAGCCACAGCCTGGGAATCGATGGAAGCTGGAGGGACATGATCTGGGAGGTGTGTAGTTTATACACTGCTCTGCCAACTGGGACATCCCATAGCATCAGGAAACCTTGGTCCTTCCAACACTGCTCTGTTTCTTCTTTTTCAGTGACTGTCAGCTGCCATACCATAATTCAAGCACTGTAATATTGATATTCTTATATAAATAATCACAAAATCAGTTCTGCTATGAAGGTTGTTTTGGTTCAAAAGGGCAACATGAACGAAGTGTTGCACGCTGTGTAGGGGTTCAGGCAGGAATGGGATGCAATGGATGTGCTGGGTCTGTAGCAAGCAGAGGATTGGCACCTGGAGAGCAGGAGGAGGCTTTTCTCCTGCATCACAGGTAGCACTGTGGTACCGTGCTCAGAGATTGGGGATATTAAGCAACTGGGATCAGGGCTGTGTGCACTGATAATATGGTTTTGAAGGGCTGTCTTGGTTGTTCTTCAAATGCCCAGCAAGCTTCTTTGCTCCTGTTATTTGTAGGGAACACAAATACCATGGGAGTAGTATTGGGATCAGGAAGGAATCAATGTGGATTATTCCTAAAATCAGGGTGGTCCACATTTCCATGGAAAAGTAGTCAAAAACATCTAAAGGTCATTAAGTTAAAAGAAAAGCATTTAAGAACAAAGACTTTTAATGTGTTTTGAAGGACATTAGAATCTTTTAAACAGCTCATTTTCTTCTCTTGAGCGCAGCAGAAATTGCTCAGAGTCAGTAATTGATCCAATATACTTCATCCTCTGCAAGTTTTCTGTTCCAGCACTTCTCCCCACCATTTTCTTTATTTATTCACTGTTTAAAACTATTTGTGTGTCCAGTCTGAGATCACATCCTCTGCCAGGGGCAGCTCCCAGCTCAGGTGCACTGATCAGCACCTGACCTTCCCAGTGAATACACCTGGCTCAGCTGGGGTGAGACTGTTCCAATGAGATGGCCGCTGCCAAGGGACTGCCTTTTCTGCTGCCCTTCCCTAAATTATTATTTGTTCTCAGCAAGCTTTTACATTATTTCATGATTTCTTAGTTGTTTCTACCTGTCAGTTATTCCAGGGACTTTTGATGAAAAGGGAGGGCAGAAGGAAATTGAACTGGAAGACTACAAAGAGCTGCCTGTACTCCACGGCACCTCTTCCAAGCCTCACATCTGGGGTGGGAATATTCATATGAGTGAAAAGGCACTTTGGCCTAGCAGTAATTGGTTCCCTGCAACACATTCCTGAACTGCAGACCGAGCCCAGACTAATATAAGTGGCAAGGCTTCCATCCCCTCACACTGGGAAATGCTGCCAAAGTTTTGGAAATCTTGATGTTAGGGCATTTTTCTTACTAGGTTTTGATCTTAAGTGTCCTTTTGCACAGTTTCATCCCACTAGTTTCAGATACAAGCTAAAATGAAGAAGAATGACATGAAATGAAGCCAAGGGAGATGTATTAAGTGATGTTTGCAGAGTACATTGATAAAATGGGACAAAATGTGCTTGGGAGAACAAAGAAATTGATTGTTAATAACACATTTCATGATGCAGACACCAAAGACGTTTTATAATTGCTATGAAGTCCCCGTGTGTTAATCTCATAGTGCAGACCTGCAAAGTAGCTCAAGGTAGGGGTTTACATGGTGGCATTCGGATCTCGTGAGTTATCAAGCAGCCCTGTGCCTACCCCCACACAACCGGGTCATCTCCAGTGCTGGGCATCCCCACAGGAATCTTCTGGACCTGCTGGCTTGGGGAATGCACAGGCAAGTGGGTAGCTTCTAGGAGCAGGGCTCAAACTCAAGAGAAGTGCATTAATCTGTCTCTAAGTACCTGGCAAACTTTGTTTGATTGTATGAGAGCTAAACAGCACAGAGGGAATTTTAGTGATGCCTGCGCTGAAAATGGATTGCTAGCCTAAACCCTGAGCAGAAGATCCAAGCCCAGCAACCTCGGACAGTAGCTGTGATTGTTCCACATACATTTGGCAAACAAAGGAGAGTTTTAAACGGATTTAATCCTTTCTGCTTTTTCTAATAATCAATTTAAGATGAGAGCCACGCTGTGGACAGAAGGAAGGTCAGCGAACCCCAAGTATCTGTCAGGTGAGAGAATTAAGAAGATGAATAAAGAGGAAAGATTCGACAAGGGTGATGTGAAAAAGGACAAAAAAAAAAGTTAATACCAAAACTCAATAGCGACAAATTGAACAAAGTGCGGATTTCTCCATGAGTAGAGCAGCACCAAAACAAAGTCTGAGCATGCTGAGACACTGGACCAGCCCTGAAACCTAAACCATCCAAATCTCTGCCAGCAGTTTTCCTTTGACAGCTTCACCTACCAGGTGAAAAGAATTGGACAGCAACTGCAGAGGAGGAGATCCAGAGAACCCCACAAGCAGGTACAGCACAGATGGCTGTGAGCCCTGTATCTTTTAGGTAATGTACCGGAGTTCTAATGGCAGAAACATGTATAACAAATGAGGTCACCAGACTAATATTATTACAGCAAGTTCCACACGAATTAATCATGTTAGAGCCATGATAACAGAGGGTTGGTTAGCGAATTATCTCTGAGGCTCCCATCTCTCTGGCACTTGCTCTTAAGCCAGTTGCCTTGGGATGGGGCATGGACTGTTTTCTTTTGAAAAGAAAGCAAGCATTTCTTTCAAAAGCAGGCTAATTTAGTCTTTTTTATTCTTGGGTAGGTCAAGCTTTTGTAGTGGAAGCAATTCCAAAGCTGCAGTATGATATTTTTTGTAAGGTTTTGTGTTGGGTTTTTTCCCTCCTTTGTATGCAAGATACTGTAAGGACCCTGGGAAAGTTTCCCCCATCAGCCTTCTGGCTCTGAGATAAAAGTAATCTCTTTATAAAAACACACACTCACATAGCTTACACCAGCCTTGTGCTGGATGTGGTGTTCAGCATAAATCACACCACCTCACTGTCAAACCAAGTCTAAAACAAAATAAAAGAAACTTCTTAGTGAATGTCCAGCTTTGTTTCTGCTCTTCAACAGTATGAAATTCATGTGAAAGGTTTTTACTAATCCTTGCACCAAAAAAAAGCTTTGGGAGATCTCCAGATAATGGTTTTCCTGAATTAATAGACCACAGAGGTTAGCATCAATAAATAGAAACTCTCCTGACCACGAGAGGGAAAACCCATGCAGGTGTGGAGCTGCTTGGGTGCCTGTGTGTGACATCGATAGGTCTGGTCATGGCACTGCCTTCCAGCGTGACCATCCTCCCCATGCTGGGTGGCTGCCAGGGTGTTACCGAAAGCATGAGAAAATAAAGAGAATGAGAACTTTGACCAAACTCCTGGCAATCAGAGCCGTTTTTAGCTGCACATCACAACAGAAGTTGAAGTCAGGTTAATGGCAGCGGGTTATCCATGGGGTATTTTTCTCAGTCTGCCCATCCCAGAATCACTGCTGTGCTTTACTTTGCAACACAAAAGATGTCTCTGTGGCTCACATGTAGCAAGCAGGAAACCAGCAGGAAAGAGTGAAGATTCCACAAAAATTCCGCCTTTTCCTGTATTACTGACTGTGCAGATGCTTTCTCTGTTCAGTTCTTGTTTGGCTCCTGGGCACTCACCCAGATTCACCCTCCAGCAGAGACAAAAAGTGTCATTCATGGACTGAAAATTGGAGCTTCAGTTCTGGGTAACCATTTGGCTGACAGATGTTTCTGCTTGCCTGTCTCCGTCATCATTTTTTCTCCTACTAATTCCTGTCCTAGGAAGTGTGTGGCACCAGTGCAAAGAAGGAAGGGGGGAAACCCACAAAAAATTAAAAACATTTTAAAAGCCTTGGGGTGTGAATTTCCAACCAGTGACGTCGTGAGGGTGTGCCTGCATCTCTAGGTGTGGGTGGGAGCCTGGCTGCAGTGGGTATTTCATGCAAGTCAAAGGCACAAGTTCCACAACATCTCCCAGCTCTCTTTCATGGAGACCCTTTCACGGGTCAGGGCGTGTCAGCAGTCCAATGGTTCAGAGAAATGCTGTCTAACAAAATGTGCACAATTGAGCCCTGGTCCTACAAGGAGGAGGGACACCTCTGTCCATGCAGAGCTGTCACTTGTGTCCAGGCCTTTGAGCTAAGACACGAGTCTTAATGAGGGCTGTGGTAAAGCAGGAGATGGGTAAAGTACTGGGTAAAGTTCAGGAGGAATTCCTCTTTCTTCATTCCTTGAGCAGATCAGATCTCACCTTATTTTTGCCCCCATCAATGAGTCCCTAATGGACTAAACTGGCCATAGAAAGGAAGCACAAAGCTCAGTATATTTTGTCTTTTGAAACCACCCTCACACATATCCTCACAAAGCTGCCCCCTGACAGCTCCTTTCTGCTGGAAGAGGGCCTGGGTATGGCCCTCACAGTCCTCGTGGACGTTGTTGAGAGCAAGGCCAGAAGGCAGAGAGCTGGGTCTGGCAGCAGTGTGCAATTCCTCACATCCACTCCCCCAACACCATCCTGCTCACACCTGCTTACCACCAGCCCCTGTTCCTGTCCTTCTCCCATCAGTGTTTCCTTCCAGTGCTCCCCAGCAACTCCTCAGGCAATAATGTCCCTTCCCAGGCTTGTAGGCAGTCTTGGCTGCCAGGGTGAACCAATGGATGAGCTTTAAACAGCAGAACAGCATAAAAATTGCTTCTCCTCAGCAGTGTCCCCTTCCCCAGTGCCCCCACACCCCCGCACTTGCTGCCATCAGATGTCTTTCTTCTGACACCCATGGACTCAGGGATGGAGCGTGGAGAGTTTCAGAGACCTTCATGTCACCTTATCCCTTGGACAAACCTTGCTCCTGACAGAGCTCCTGGGCTCTGCTGTGCCCTCCTTGCCATTTCTTCCCCAGCATTCTGTGTGAGCTCTCTTTGCCAAGGTGATGAGCACCTCCAGCCAAAGTCCTAAAGGCCAAATGGAAGCCAAAGTCCCTGGAGTTCACTTCTCTTTTCTCCTCTGTTTTCCTCCTTTATCAGCAAGCAACAGTTTCCTGATGAAGATGGGCAGAAAGAATCAGCAATATTGAGCAAACTAGGAACACTTAGTCAGACCAAATGTCCCCAATATTTCCAGCAACCAAAGCCACCTGTATCCAGTTTATTTGTCCAGAAAACCTGAAAAAATGTGAGAAGTCAAAAGACAGTAGCTTTATATGTTTTAATACTTTAATTTCAAGCTACCCAAGGTTAATTTAAAAAAAAATAGAAAAAGGAACATACAATAGGTTTCATTTGTTTGTTTTTAATTGTTTGGTTTGGTTTCATTTTGTTTCATTTCTGAAATGATTTGGCCTTTGTGCAGAAACGTAAGAAAACAGAAACAAATATGTTACTGTCTTTGTTCATTTGTCATGAGAGTCACAAAAATCCATTTCTGAGATTGTTTTATTCCTAACTTATGACTACTAACTGTACCGTGTCTCACAATGATCCCATAAAATCCTTGGGAACACGGACAGCAGCAGAGCTGCTCATTCTGTCCAAATGCCCGTGTGATGAGGGAGGGTGTCACATGAGTGTCTCATCACCAGCTCGGGTGATGTGGCTCTGAGCCCTCATTCTCTGACCCATCTCAAGCACACAACTTGTGCCTTACAGTGCCCCAGGACTTGCACAGTAATGGGCTTTTATTTCCCAGCAGTGTGATGGGCCTCACTGTTCAAGGAGGGATGATGGCAAACGTTTGTACCTGGGCATTGCTGCATCTTAGTAGAAATATTTTGAGGATCTCTGACTTCCTGGAGAGCTCTCTAAGCTGCTCCACCTTTGGAAGCACAGGGCAATGGTGTTAGAGAGTAAGATTAAAATCTTGGAACCCTTAGATGTGCTTTTACATAAGGAGTGAGGTCACAGGCAAATCGGTAAGTTGTTGGAAAGAGACTGGGACTGTTTCTAAACATTTGTCATTTTCCTACAAGGGATTTTTACCAACTCAATAAGCAGCTGGCCAAGGCAGGAGGCAGTTGAGGGAGACACTTTGATGATGCTTTGGCCGATCTGGTCCTGGTGATGCTTCTAAGGGTAAGACAGTTTTGCAAAGCTCCTCCACCCAATTCAGAGCACTGTGACTAACTCCCCTGCATGCAGCCCATTTCCTCAGAACAGCAATCACAGGCTGCAGACAGCAGCCTGGTCCTGCCCCAGAGATGTTCCAAGAACAGCCAGCGCAGTGCAGCAAGTCTGAGGGAGCCTTAAGATGGGTGTGATACCCTGCCCAGGAATTCCAGTGTCACGAAGTAATTATTTGTAATAACTCAGAGTAACAATTTCCATATGTAGGACTCAAAAACAAGAACTACAGGTTAGGAGATAGATACAGCTTGTTAGATGACAGCAGGATTTCCATGTCCTTTAAAATAAGATCTGCCCTGTTTTCTGTTTTGGTCTCCATCACCCCACCAAAATGAAATCAGCTGCAAACAGATGTGTCAGTGAGCAGAGCTGGAATTATTGCTAGAGGTGTGAGGTGGGGAGGGCTTGACATGGACTGAACTCTCAACACCATGATGATACTTTACTGATTAAAGAGCCTGAAGAGATGCATCTTTCACTTCCAGTTTAGATGAAACCTTGACTATCTCCTCCAGGTTGGCAAGTTTGGTGTTCAGGCTCTTTCAGGACTGTCCAGAATGTGGAAATTCATAAACAGAGTAAGAGACACACAAGAGACAGACGCAGACTGAGGTCTCCCTAAAAACTTCCATACAGAGGCCTGTGTGCTTCCCTGCATGGAGGAACAAGATCTTCCTTTGCCCATCCCTCAGAGAGTTCCTTTGTCCAGCTGGGCAGAAAAGGCCAGGAAGGTGAAGATTAATGCCAAGGAGGTTATTTAGCTGAATGGTGGAGCTTTTTTCTCCTTCACCCTCCATTCCAACATGCTCACACACACACAGAGTTTAGCACACACACATCCTGGAGCAAGGAAAGGAATTCCCTGCACGATGGCAGGACACAGGCCAGGACCTCAGATGATACTGGCAGCCGGTGCATCCTCGTCCTCACCCTGCAGAACCTTCAGCCCTCCCCAGTGCTCAGAGCTGGGTCAGCAGCCCCAGGCACAGACCTTGCTCTGTTCCTCGGCACAGCATCACCCTGGCTGTGGCTGGCACAAATCCCCTGGCCCCCCGCCAGCCCACGGGGTTTCTTTCCCCTTGTCTCTGCCAAAGCAAATTGACTTGTGACACCTTCCCTTCTGTTTTCATCCTTTAAAGGGTGGAAAGCTGAAAGCCTGGCTTCACTGCGTTCGCTTCCATGCCTCCTTTGTGCTCTCCCACCTGGATGTTAAATAAGCTCTTTCAGGGAGGACTGGCCATCGCAGTCACTGTGGGCAGGCAGGGCAGCGTGTGCCTGTGCACACATGTGCTGCACCCCCTGCCAAATACACACCCAGGATGCCCTCCCTGCAGCCCAGAGGGAACAGTGTGTCCTGGATCCTTTTGCTCCCACTCCCCAGCATTTCAGCTCCCTGGGCCTCAACCATCCTGCAGTTTTAATTTCAGAAAAGCATATAACCTAGTTCATCCCTTCTTTGATATAATAGAACACATTGCAGGTTGTGGCTGAAAGAGAAATAAGAATTTTCATGCCTTGTAGATCATAGGTCTTATTGTCCTCTAAAAAGAAATAATTTATAACTTTACAATCTCAGACACAACCTTGTGCTGACAAGTGGATACCTTCTACTTCCTTCACTTTAGCAGAAACCTAATCCACATATACACTACAAACTCACCTTCTCCATCCTACACTGTTTGCAGCAGTTTTCCCAAACAGAATGAGAAAAGACTTGTCCATGAACTGAATGAACTCTGACTTTTCTACTCCTCTCCTTGCATGAGACTACAAGGGATGACCTCGTGGCTTGTCCTTATGTAAAATATAACACTGAGGTATTATAACAATCCAGTCAATAATAAACTGATTAATAATAAAGGCAATGCCAAAACCAGGTGGGATCATCTGACCATTTGTTTTGCTAACAGAGGCACAAAGGACTGAGTCCAAAGCCCAGCTGAAGGCACCTGTGCACGTAGATGCAGTGCAGTCAACTTGGGTGTAGCCAACAAATGCAGGGGCTGTGGTGTGGCAGTAGCCGAGGTGCAGGGTACCAGATCTCGAGCACAGGTGATGAGAACAGCGCCCTCTGCCAAGACTGGTGCAAGAGAAGTGCCTTGCCAGGACCTCTTCTGCCTTTTTTTCTGCTGCAACTTGCTCTATTTCCACAGCGGTTACCAGTAGGATATTCCTTAGCTGCACAATGCCTTGGTGAGGGCATCTCAGCCCTGTTTATAACAAATTCAGAGCCTAGAGGTAAAAGAGCCACAAGACAGCAGAATGTGCCATCTGGCCTTGGAAAGTGGGAAACAAAGGGCTTATAAATATGCAGGGACCTCCCCGTGTTCCTGGGACCACAGAGCAAGAAGACAGAAAAACTCAAACATATACGGAGAGGAATGTCTGCCCTCCTCCCTTTCCATGTGCTCCAGCCAGGATGTTTGTGCAAGAAGAAAGCCAGTTGAAAAATAAAACCCACATGTCAGATGCGGAAGGGAAGTCTGGAATCCAACACACCAAAAGAAAAGATTGACACAAATTCATCCTTATGATAAGGTTCCCCTCTCCAGTAAGGATGCACATCACAGCGTCCTTGTTAGGGGACCAAACTGATAACAGCAGCAGCGTGGTACTTGGCACTCTGAACTTTTCACTCAAGAATTGTGAAGCACTTTACAATTAAATATACCTTTATATGAGATGGGAGGGGCCGTAAAGAGATAGCTTTCCTTATTTTGAGCATGAAAAACACATAATTCCATTGCAGCACAAACCAGAACGTTCTAGTTCACCTGGACACGGTGCTTTTAATGAATTTTAATGGAATTATGCCCAGTCAGACTACAAGGCCAGAGGACTTGCATGTCTTCACACTTAAAAGTAGTGTTCTTGTGACTTTCTCTAGTTACATTTTTAGTAGTAGAAATAGTATAAAACAATGGAACACAAGAGTCCTTACTTTGATAAACATTATTAACACCTCAAAACATGGAGTGGGAAGGAAAGTATTGTGAAGCAAGTCTGGAAAACCATAAGATGAAATGAGGTCTAGACACTGGGAGGTTTTACATCTGAGTACTTGCACATTTTCACCAAATTTTCATCAGATTTATTAGCTTTGGTTGGAAAAATGTTGGCCTCTCATCTGTCTGTGTGGCAAACGTCCTTGCTAACAGGGTTTCCTTTTAACATATAACCCAAAAGTAATTAAGCTGCTAATTAGTTAAACTTTGAACAAAGTTCTGGCAATGACTTCCCTGGCAAGGAGAGTCTACTGGACTGGGGTTGTCAGACATTTCCAGAAGGCAGCACTGAGCGCCCCTCAAAGCCCACAACTACTCCTCCTGCTCTAGGCAGCTGACAGAGATGTTAATGTCTCAGAAGTGATCCCAATGCAAGGTTTCTCTGTTAAAACCATCTCCAGGCAGCAATCAGGTTTGCCACACACCCATGGTGCTCATCACTCGCAGGCAGCCATGGTGCACCAAGGGCTAGGGCAGGTGTAGTGAGTGCCCTTTGCTCCTGCCGCTGTCTCCCAGTTCAGGAAGGGCTGTAACAATACCCTTGCCTAATGTCTCCAGCCAGATGAGGAGAGGAAGAGATCAGAGACACAGATGTGGAGTCTTCAGGTTCTGTAGCTTCTCTGCTGTATTTATTTGCTTCTGCATATCTATAGCAAGCTTGAGTGAGTGACTGCTGCCCTGTTACACTCCCAGCCCTGGCACTGACCACCACAGGGGTTTCAGATTCACTTTAAACTGGCATAAGTTGGTTGCAGCAGCAGCAGCAGTGCTAACACAGGGTTTTATGGTGCTTGCAGATCTTATCCCAACCTCATTCCAGCAAAACAACACATGTATTTTACCTAGGATCAGGGTAAAAGTTGCTGTGTAAGCCAGTTCCTAGTGACTGCCAGAGCATCATTTGTCCTTTCCATGCCAGAGTCTGATCACTGTGGGATCAGGCTGTGCTTCACTAACAGCTCCTGACATCCTGCAGCACTGATTTCACTGGGTCCTTGACCCTGTGCAGCATCACTGATCCTTCAAAGGCAAGGTGCACCCTGCTAGAAAACACACCAACACTAAAGATAAAGCAAGGAGCAGGTGTCTTGTAACACGTTCCTCTGGACTCTGAATGGAGCTGGCAGTGCAGTGGCAGGGTCTGGGAATTCTGGAGATGAGGAGGAGTGAGGGAAGACTTAGATTTGGTGTGAAAGGCTGGCAAGCTCTATTTTAAATAGTGGACTCCAATTCGTGTTTGGCCTCTCATGAGTGGACAGTGGTGGAGAACCAAAAGTGTTCCCAGCTTATGACTGGCACAGGAGCTCCTTATGGGGAAGTCCTGAAGAAAGGACACAGTGTCAGAGACACTGCTGGAAATCTCCTCTAGTCCAGTGTGGCCCTGTAGGCTGCAGCTTATTGCAATACAGAAATGCTCTGTGCCTCCAAATTTGCTTTTTAAAAGGGAGAAATGGATTGTAAGGGCAGGGTCCTGCTTGTGATCTTATTTTTGGTGGATTTTTTTTGTCACCTACTAAGGTTTATCTTTTAGGGTCAGTTCCTTGGCGTGCACAAGCTGGTGTCATTTCTCTGACTGCACTGAAGCTGTTCTGCCTGTGACCTGTGTAACACAAGCTGGTGGTCTCAGATGGTCATCATTGGTCCTCTCCAGCCCTTTTGCCATCACCCTCAGCAGGGAAATCAAGTGCTTTACCACCCATAAAGACATTGCCACATCATTCTGATCCCCATCGTGTTCACGCATTTTTGCAGACCAGGTGGATGCCCCAGGAAAGCATCTGCTGGAGAACTCCTTGTTGAAGGTGCCCAGTTTGTTTTTGCAGAGCAGAGCACAGAGGTGCTTTGCAAACATTCTCACAGCCCTGGAGCAGCACAGGGCATCTCGCCACCACATATTCCAAGCCTGAGTTTGCCTCTTCCTCTGGGACCACAGGCAGGAAGTAGTAGTCTACAAGTAGAAGCAATCTGGGGTGAAGACAGCTCTCCTGTGTTGTCTGTGTGGCTGCTCTGAGCAGGACTACTTCCACTCTAAATGTGTTACTGCAGGGAATAGACGGGAGCTGGGTGGGGCTGCAGGGGCTGCATGGACAATAAAAGGAAATTCCTCTGCTCTGCATATGCTCTGGAGAGGGACGGTGCTGGTGCCAGGCAGGAGGGGATGTTGTGCAAGACAGGGTCCGGAGGGGAGGCATCTGCATGAAAACCAGAGCAGAAGAAAGTATTTATGAGAGAGTGGATGGATGGGTNGTGGTGTCGAGGGAGTGGGAACGAGACAAAAGAGGCTGTGCACGGCTGTGTGTGAGAGGATTGTGGAGATGAGAGGAGAGGCAGAGTGGCTGTGGGTGGCATGGGGAAGGATGCGGCGCCTGCTCTGTGCTGCCAAACAGAACACTCCATCCCAGATGCTCCGACCACCTTTCCAACCCCATCAACTACACCCTTATTTTACCCTGTTAACCCTCCATATCCAATGTCCTTTTCTGAAGAAGAAAAACTGTGGTATAAGAGTCTGGCTAGGGTGCCACGGTTCAGCAAGAGCTGTCTATCCCTTCAAGCAAACAAACAGCATCTTTTCAAAGTTCCCTCGAGCACACAGAGAGGCTTCAGAGTTGCTGTAGCGTTGGGTCTGAGGGTCATTAGAGAACAACCTCTCCAGAAATATTTCTCCTGAATTTTGAGTCTGTGAGCCATCCTCTTACAAAAAGTATTCGCATATATCAGTGTTACCACAGGGTAACAAAAGCTTCATCCTTCATTGCAGGAGTCTTCCAACTACACTCTTCCCTACAACTTCACCATTTTGCAGTTCAAGTTTTTGTTTCTTCTGCTTAAGAAAAAAAAAAGGCTTGGTTTGGAGACTTCCCGACCCACATGGCTTAGACCAAGATGCAGCTGACCCCCAACACGCTGGGGTGCTACCTGAAATCAGACCCCTCTCTAAGCCAGGTTCCTGAAAACCAGTTGGCATGGGCCAAAGAGATTGATAAATAAAATTAACAGGCTTGAAGGCAAAATAGAGAGAAAAAATCAAGCTTGTTCATAAATATCCTTCAGAAAGTGAAAACATAGAAATAGTGACCTAGTGGGAGGTTCTACTCAAAATTCCAGAGGATCATGGTAATCTGATATGTGCACTGACTTCATGAGTTTGGAGTCCTTCTGAAGAATCAGACCACACCAACACACACTTTGCCTTAGCCCCTGCATGCCATCTCCATGCCTGCTATTACAGCTCTGGTTTGTAAAGGGTTTCAGTTTGTTCCTTTGGTGGATTGTAATTGCCCTGGATCAGCTTCAAATAGGAGAAAAAAATGTTAAAAAAAAAGATAAAAGGAGCCTTCAGAGGTCCTGAGCACTGTGCCTAGGTGGTGATCTCATGGCAGTAATGACCTCAGAGGTGTGTTTGGCTTGGTTCACATTCACAGAACTGCCTCCTGCCAAGGATATTTTGAGTGGGCCAAAAACATCTGTAAACACACCCATCCAAAACCACATACAGTTACAAACACACATCATGTGTCTCACATCAACTCATGTGTGCTCCTCTTGGCAGATACGGGGTCTGCAGCCACAGTCACCCTGTGGGTGCTGTTTATCACACAGCTCAGATGCCCCAGCCCAAGCTCACAGGCCAGTGAACTCAGCCCATCAGTTGTAACCTGTGCCATGCAGGACAGATGTCTCCTGTGGAGCTCCTGATCCTGGATCCCAGACGGGGGGACTATTCCCAGGTCTTATTTCTCTTATTTCAGGATAAAACAGTTTGTGAGTAAGCCATCTGAACTTTGTTGTGCTCCCCATAACTAATACACTTAAAACAGGAAGGAAGGTGCTCCTGGGGGTCCAGTTTTCTGGGATGAACATTGTGCTCCTCACAGCCGTGGCTGTTTGATGGTCGTTGCTCAGAACTGCTCTCAGCAATGACTGCAAGGAGCTGTGAGTTGCCCCTGCACAGCCCTCAGTGCTCTGCCTGCTGACATTCCTGGTACTCAACACATGCACTAGATCACTTTCACAAGCTGCTGTGCATTCCTGTCCAAACGCACATGGGATGCACTGATTACCTCCTTTTCCAAAGGCTAAATCGTGTACACAGGACTAAGGCTGGAAGCTGGCAAGAAGAACAACCCTGTCTGCATAGGCAGAGTGCTTCCATGGCAAAATCTCATACTCTCAAAAGCACATATTTTCCCATAAATGGCCAGTCACAACGAACCAGCAACCACGAGCTGATGTGGGCAAAGGGAGGAGCTCTAATATCCATTAATGATGATGGAGCAGCTCTGTGACATGATTGAAGTGCAGGATAAAATCGTGGGTGACTTCACAGCCAGTGTAACGTGCACTGACGGTACTTGGGGCCCTCAGCTAGAAAGTGGAGCTTGGGACTCTCACCTGCCCCCCAGCCCTTGGAGGACACAGAGCAAAAAAAGATCCTTTTTAGCACACCTTTAGCACAACAAAAGACCCTTTTTAGGTTTTCAGCAGCTCCTGAACATCCAGACCAAGCAGCACACACCTCTGACTCCAACATCTCTTGCGCACTGACAGTGACAGCTAAACAAACAATCTTTGAGGAGATAGAGCGTACTCTAACAACCACAGCAACTCCTTTTTAAACTATTTTAGAAAATGCACAGCTTTAATCACCCGTTTAAACTATATTGCAAAAGCTTTGGCACATATAACCATAGAAAAGGCTCTCTGAGCCTGCCAAAATTTAGAGTATTTTCTCTTGAAATGATCCTGTTTCAGTGTACTGTTACAGCAGATACCAGATACCACCAAGGTCAGGTCACACTGCAACATTTGCTGTCATCCTGAGCTTGCTTCCATGGAGTATTTGACCTCATATTTCCCATGTTTGGTCCCTCTTAAGAAAGGTTGTTTTGTTGGGATAGAATCCCAATAGGTATTTTCAAGTTCAAGGAAAGTGAAAAGAAACAAACCCAAGCCCCCACTGTGCAATCCTCCCCTCTGCACCAATACAGAGGCTGTGCTTTTTTCAACAGGCCTCCATCAAGTAGAGATGAAAGGCAGAGTTCAGGACCAGGTCTGAAACCTGGACTTAATCCAACACCACTAAATCTCTGATGTTACATTGCAGTGATGCAGGAGGGTGGAACCTGGAGGGAAATTATTACCAGCACTTGAAAGTTTCCCCTGAGTGTGCTTTGGGGCCTCTGTCAGAGTTTTGTAACGGATTTTACCGAGGCTCACTCTCTGTCATTTCATGGGACAAGTCATTGCTGCTTCAGTGTTTCTGCTGGGGTGGTTTGCATGAAGAAGACCTCAACATCAGCTTCACAAAGCAGAATCCTCAGGACACTTGGCCTTTGTTCAGGAAAAAAAGTAAGTCACAGGTCTCTCAGCATCCAAGGAACTCCTGCCTTTCAGCTGCCTCAACAAGGCCCAGTGTACGAGAGCAGAGAGCTGGGAAGGTGCTCTTTTCAGCTGGGAATCCAGCCCTGAGTTCTAATCTTCTGTTCTACCTACGATTAAGTAGTCTCAATGCAAATAGACATTCCTGCCCTTTCAAACCAGCTTTGTGTCAAGCTATTTCCAGGCAGGCAATGACAAGAACAGGCACAGGAAGAGAGCCTTCCTCATGCCATTACTATTAAAGATGTGAAGACCTGTTCTCCAGCTCTTTCCCTTTCCGGTCCCTCCCACATCTCTGCAAAACTGTTTAGAAAATACAGCTTTGCTAACCCAGTGGCTTTCTCCTCTGAGTCTGCAGGACTCTAAGTATGAAACAGAAGCAAGGCAAAACCTAATTATCACATTGATTAAAATCATGGCCCAGTCTCCATGGGTTTGCTCATGTGATTAAAGTTTCATTGAAATAGGAGAACAGGGGACAACCAAGGAGTTATCCCACCAATTTCAGTGGGTTGTGGATTTTTGCATGGGTATTTACAACTAAATGATGGTTTAACCCCACTGGAACTGGCTGGTCTTGTGTGCATGGAAATGCAAAAGATGAGATTACAAAAGCAGCAACACCTTGGCCAAATAACTTTGGCCAAAACAGGAGTGAGGTGTTTTCTAATCCTGCTCACTTGATGAGCTGTACAGCAAGACACTCTGTGTGTTTGTATTGCAAGCACAGCCCCAAGCTGGGGGGGGAAGAGGAAGGATGTACCTGTGGGAGAACCTGCGTGTGTTGTAAATATATTTTTTTCCTGACCTAGCAGCAAAGCTATGTGTCACCCCACTCTAATGAATACTAGGCAAGCAGTGAAGGAACATATTGCTAATTGAGAAAAAATCTTTCACAAAGCAGCAAGTCAGCCATGAGAGGTAAGGGTCCTCAGCTGAGTGTAAGAAAGGGCAATGACTTGCAACAGTGGCATGGGAAATGCATATCTGATGTGGGGGTTCAGAGGACTGTGGCAAGAAATCCTGCTATAAAACTGACTTTTTGCCCCGATGGAGGAAAGAAAAAGGAGTATCTGCCATTTAGAAGCATATTCCCTTTAGTAGCCTTCATGCTTTTCAGACATGCCCAATCATTGTGTAGAAATCCTGATGGTATTTTCAGCCCAGAATGAAGCTACAACTCACAAAGGAACCAGGCGAACAGGATGCCAGCAAGCTTTGCTAAAGGAAACACCATGTAAATCAGGGAGAGGAGGTCACAATGACTATGGGATGTATTACTTCTATTGCAGGGGCCAGCTCAACATTTGGCTTGAAAACAAGATTAAGCCTGGGCAACTGTGTTAAATGACATTGTGTAGGGAGGATGTCATGGGCTAGCCTTCACACATCAAAGGTTACCCCAAGTCACGGCACAGGAACACTGATTTTTTTTTTTTACAGATCTGACCCATGCCCCAGCTAACCCAATTTCCTGTTTTCAGATGCAGCCCATGACTTAGTGCTTGAAGAATTAGGGTTAGAATTAAGATTAGAAAAGGAGGGTCCTCCCTGGTTTCAGCTCACTGACAGTGCAGTGCCAGACTTGATGAAGTGTCTTAGGTAGTTCCCACATTTGTTCATCTAATTAGAGCCACTGGGCATCAGAGCGTTACATGCACAGGTAGCAGTGTCAGCAGCAAGGCAAACCCTGAGTCATGCTGTGTTCACAGCACCGTAGTATGGAAAACAAACCCAGGAGCGTGGTGGAATTATTTGTTGATCCTGTGTGTTGGTAGACTCTTTCAAATAGTTTCTCTTCACTATCAAGTAATAACTCAAAAAAATAAAAACAAGATATTCCTACTGAGTGATAATTTTTTTCCTTCTGTTCAGCCCTGGTCTGTCTGAGTGGCTCTGTCAGGCAGAGACCTCATTGCTGCTGCTCCCACAGCAGCGTCACGGAGATCTGACAGCAGCAAAGTTTCCAGCCCTGTCCCATAAACAAGCGGAGTTTTCCAAACCCTTCCCTGCTTGCACTGTGTTGTGAAACAAATCCGTAATCAGCAAAGGAAACAATTGCATTGGAGCGGAATTCCTTGGCTTATTCTTCCTTTTCTAATGTAGGTGGAGCAGAGGTGTGGAATTGGGTCCCTCTATGATGCCTCCCATGGGATAGATAATGCACAGTTTGCATTTCTCCAAAGCACAATGATTTGGAATAACAGTTGTCAAGGAATTTATTTTTAATTCCCTTTTGAAAACAAATTCCAAACTGTTGGAGTTTTGTTTTTTGGAGGGTGCAGAGTTCTTTTTTAATACGATTATTTAACACTAAGGGCTACAGTTGTAGCAAGTTGGTTTTGATGTGTTTACCAACGGGTTTACCTGCTAGAAAAGGCTGTTTTCAGTGGAGGACTGACATTCAGGGCCTCTTTGAAAGACACAAGGGACCTAAAGACCATTGATGCTGTCAGATTTCCAAGACTGAATTCCTCCCTATAATATCCAGGCTTGCAGCCAATTTAGCTGGCTTGGAGCAGTTGTAGCTTTAGAACATGCTTGATGTGTATTCAGATTTCAAAAAGGAAAAAAAAAACAAACGAACCCAGCATTGCAGTGATTCAGAAAGATACACAGATGATGGAGTGGAGCAACAAAGTCACAGGCAATGCCAACACAAGCAGAGATGACCTTTCTAAATTCCACAGCACTAATTCTGCTCCCTGAAAAGAGTCCCTGAGCATTTGTACCCCAGCCCGATACAACTATTTCCTTTCTCCATATCTGATTCCCTACATGGCTGCTGTGATACCATTAAAAAAACTGGTTTGAAAACACAGTGGGCTATTTATGATTCTTTTTTTATGAAGACTCACTGTTCTTCACAAACTGATCATTCACGGATATTTCTTGGGCAGGAGGCAAAGAGGAGGGAAAACGATTCTCTGTTTAAGTTTGCTCAAAAATGTAGGAGAAATGTTCCCGTTGTTACCAACGCATTTTTCTGATCTATAGCACACAGATATCCTGAATCCCTTTGCCCATGCAGTGGAGATAAAGGAACACGGCTGAAATCCTCCCAGCTACCAGTGTAATAAGCTTAGAGGCTCTAAAGCATTTTCATTTAGCATAACAAGTGTTGTTAAACTCAGAATTCAGAGGAACTTATAACTGCAGAGGAAACATTTTCTGCTCATAGATTAGGAAAGAGGTACTTTGGAAAGAGGAGATCAAGAAATTTTATCCACGGGAATCCTTTGGAAAAGGCTGTGCCATTTTAATTATTGTATTGTTGATACAGCAGTAAGCAGAACCATATTGAGACTGTGGACACTAGACATGTAAAAATATGGATGAAAAGCACTAACAAGCACTAGTCTCGACTGCAGTCTTAAATTAGTCTGTCCCAGTGGTACCTTTTCGCTTACAGGAAATGCCTCCTGAGGTATTTCCCAGGAGAATGAGAGCTGATGGGGAGGGACTGCATAGTTTGTAATATTCCATGAATGTGTGTGGGGAGGCGGAGGAGGGG
>VZTJ01000523.1:3720597-3752018 GCA_013397795.1 Orthonyx spaldingii
CGCTGGGGTGGCCGCAGCGCGGGTTGGTGGCGGAGCCGTTCAGGGGTTGACGCCGGGAGGCTCCGCGGAGGCGGATCGGGAGGCGCGGGACGGGCGGGGGGCGGCGGAGCCGGGGTCCGGTCCGGGGTGTGTGCGGAGCCGGGGTCCGGTCCGGGGGGTGTGCGGAGCCGGGGTGCGGTGTGAGTGCGGAGCCGGGGTCGTGCCCGCGGTCGGTGCGGGAATCACGCCGGGCTCCGGGAGCGCCGGGGCGGTGAAGCTCTTTCGCGGAGTCGCTGCCGCATCCCGCCCGTGATCAAGAGACTCGTTGGGTGCGCCTTCCGTGCTCTCGTGTCGCGACAGAACGACAGGCGCGGTCCCCGGCCATCGCCGCCTCGTCCCTTTGCCGCCCCGGAGGGCAGCTGGCGGCACCGGCTGCGGCCGGACAGGGGTGCCCGGGCTTCACGGAACCGCAGCTGTCCTCGGTTATTTTTTAACTCAACAGAATATCGTATTAGCATAAGGTTAGCCTGAAATGACGTAAAACAAGAGGGAAAACTGTAAGCATTTTCCAAAATGCCAGTGTGAAATTCTCAAATGAATCATCCAACACAAACAGTAGCTGAGTGGAACAATTTTCTTTCCAGGGAGTTTCCACTGGAATAAATAGCAAGTTCTGTTAAAAAAAAAAAAATTACAAATTTGCAGCTAGTTGTAATACTTGTAATGCTTGCCAGGGGCTGGAGTGTGCCCACAGCCAGAGAAATTCTTGTGATCCAGAGTGACGGTTCATTGCAGCTTCTTGCTGCCAGTTCTTTAGAGCCACTTGCAGTTTTTACCTATGAGCCCTACCTAAGACAGTGGTGGCTGGATTTCCCTTTACCTTCTGATGTTCTTCCATATTTAGAACGTTCCTTAACATCCTTTTTCCTAAGCAGATCCCTGCCTATTGATGCCTTAGTGTAACCCAGAGTGCTGCTGTGATGTGGCAACTCCACATTATCTGCGGACGATGGAAAAGGGGGGCCTTTAACAGAGTCCTGTTTGCCTCAGCGTCACAGCCAGTGTCTCCCCTGCAGAGCCTGAGCAGCAGGGCCATGAACACCTGCTTCTGCTGGAGCATGAAGTTCGACATAGATTGTGCTCCCCAGATGCACAAAGCAGGACCAGGCACCTCAGCCTTCCACTGATGCCTTCAAGAACCTGGTCATCAGTGACTTAACATGACTTCCAGCTTGTTAAGTCACTGGTCCTTGATGGGCTCTGCACAGATGGGAATGTTCCTGGTCATGACACAGCTGCCAATGCCTCGCTGATACCTGGCTCACGCCCAGCTGCAGGGAAGTTCCTGGGAAATCTTCCTGGGCCCCTGTACTGGTGCTTTCCAGTGCACAGCTAAAGAGAAGTATTTAGTCTGTGAGCCAGAGAGGGGTGTTCAGGAAGCTGTTTTGGTGTGCACAGACCTTTTAAAGCTACCCCTTGAGCCTGCAGCTGACCCGTTTTCTCCAGGATCTCACTGCCTGCACAGGCAATAGCTCGGTTGCAGCCCATCTATTTATCGCCCTCTAGTGAGGTTTTAAAACTTAACATATATTCCTTCAACGAGGAAAGTAAATATTTGAGTTTATCAGTTTAAAAAGATTTACATTTTCTGAGAGTCAGTGGCTTCAGGGAATCCCTCTCAGACATGATACCACACTTTGGGTGGGTGCATAACCTAATTTTGCATAGCATGAAGACATGATGATAGTCTGTGCCTCCCCTGCAGTCTCTGGGTGCTCAGTGAAGGTCTTTGCATCAACAGCACTGGGCACAGTTCCTTTCTTTTTTCCTGTCTTTAAGTGCTGTTGCACTTTAGATTTTGGTTGAACCTACATGTAGATCACTTGACATGGCTCTGGTCTAGGTGATTGCTTATGCTTCTTGATACTCCACCTTTCTTAATTGTAATCAACTGGGCTGGCCCCAGACTTGGGAAGTGGCCTGGTCTTTGCAGAGGAGCTAGCTCCAGGGGCTGGAACTCTTTCAGGCTGTAACCAGGGGATGTGATTCAATCAACTCTGTAGTCAGACTGGTTTTGCTTCACAGGTGTGGGAGATGATGAGGAATGTACCATGAATATGGTTTCTCCTAATTAGCCAGAAGATGTAGCGGATGCTTGTTCTTCATGACCAGCCATGAGGGATCTCAGATCCTCTCCTGCTTGTAATGCACAAGATTCTGATTTGCAGCTCTGATGCAGAGATCCTTGTGGATGCTTTCCTAGTCCCTCATGGACAGCATTACATCAGCACACCGTACTCCATCTTCCTGCCTGTCCCAGGCTCACCACCCCTCTGTCACACCAGCACCCTCCAAAACACCCCCAAATTCCTGTATTTGTTCTGTTCACCTTCATCCATATACTGCTCGCTCCTCCCCGCTTGCCAGTGACACCATTCAGCTCTTGCTGGTGCAGGAGCTCCCAGCAGATCTGAATACAAACACCTCTGAGAATGCCCTCAGCAGCACCCAGCCACTCAGGCTGTTGCTCACCTGTGTCCTGCATCACCTGTGTGCAGTCACCCCTATGTCACACACACCTGTCTCAAATGAACACCCTCAGCAGCCCCCGGAGCACCGGCAGCACGTGGCCTGCTTGGCAGCACTGCTCAGGGGACACCCACGGTGTCTGACTGGGAGCTGGCGTGCAGAGGTCACCCAGGGGCTGTGCTGAAGGGTGGTGCACACCTGAGCTACCTGGATGGTTTCTCAGCCAAGTCAGGAAATCTGCCTTGGCAGTTCCCCACCCCTCTGTGTGCTGCTGGTGAGGGACTGACATCTCCTCAAGGCAGTGTCAGCACTGTGGGTGAGTGTCAGCACAGAGCAAACAGCCAGTCTGCTTAACAGCACCTTCTCCACTTCAGCCACAGGCTGGGAGTGTGACAGTCACTTAAAACAAAGCTAAAAACCAATAAATCCCACTTCTTCTCATCATTCGCTTCTCTGCATTTCCTCCTGAGGCATCTTAGAACTGTGGGAAGAGGAACTGGCACAGGGAGGGGTGCTCAGTACCCTCTTTGCTTGTGCACAGTGCTGCCCTCCTCATGTTCCCACAGAGCAAATGGCAGGACAGATAAGGACATGAAAGTTTCCAAAACCAGGCACCCATAGTTAGCCCCTCGGAAAACAGGTAGGGTGGAGCGCAGCTTGTGGCATGAGAGAAAAACTGAAGCAAAACGGGATGTTTTTGTGATTTAAAACTTATTTTTCATAATTCCTATTTAAAGGCTTGTTTTGGTTTGAAGTTGTCTGGTACATTTATTGGGAAATTTATAACCCAAAGGGCTTTGTGCACATATATGTGTGTATGCAGATGTGTGTGTGCACATGTCCTCATGCAGGAATTGCACATGAGGAGGGTACTACTCAACCTCAGGAAAATTTTCCTCCTGAAAATTAGTAAAACTAGAGTACTAACAGCTAAGTAATGTGAAATATAAATCCTATGCAGCTCTTCTGTAAATCTTGCTGGATAATTGTTTTCTGCTCTGAACACCTCAAAATCAGATAGATTATGTCAAATTATAAAGTGTTTACCAAAGACCCAAGAAAATGCTCCTGACTGGAGGTATTAGTTTATGCATAAACACGTTAAGCCCAAGTAATGGGAAATGGGGCATAACAGGCAGATTAGGAAGCCTTTGCGGTGGTCTGTACCTCATAGTATGTCCTGTATTTGGCCTCGTTTCAGCTGATACGGTTTTCACACTGTAGATGTTAAGGCAAAAGTGAAAAATTAAAGCAGGGAATAATAGATTAATAGAATAATTGTCTTCAAATTGAATGTTTCTTGGAGTTTTCCACTGCCTGCCCCTTCAGGCTGTACTGGAAATGGAAGCGCAGAGAACAACATCTCCAAAAAGCCCCATGGCCATTCTCCAGGTGCTCCTTGGGGCAGGTGAACCTCCAAGCCTCTGTGCCTTTGTGCTGCCCCTCACTCACACAGATCCAACCCCCACAATCCCAACTGTGCCCTTGCACGGGGCATGAGGGGTCCTTATGCTGGGTGCCAGGGGATGATACACCCACTCTCACCGCCCCCATCCTCTGCAGGGCACTGGCATTTTATTGCTGCCTTCAAGGGAACAAGATTTTCTGCCTTTTGTTATTTCTTTTCCTTGGCTCATCTCTGAGTTTCTGCAGTGGCTTGCAGCAGTTGCTCCCGTGGAATAATTACAACAGCCTTGTGTAAGGAACTTTATGTGCATAGTAGTGATTCCACTGTTTGTATTTTTCCACCTCTCGTGCTGTCCAAGAATGGGACATGTTCTTTAAGGCCACGCAGCCTGACTTGCATTGGTTCATAGCAAGAGCTTTTTAGTAAAAGAATGTGCACATTTCTTTGCTAGCCTTGGCAAACTCTTCCCTGGCCTCCAGGTTATTTGATCTTCGAGCTCCTCATCAGCTCTGATCAGCTTCTCTCATTCCCTTTCTCAGCCCACTGGCAGCTCTTCAGAGTGTGTTTTCAAATCACTCCTTTGCATCTTCTGTTTCACATGGGCTCAACTCACATAACGCTGCTCGCTCCGGCCTTCCCTTTCTTGACCTTTTCTCAGCTGCTGAGCAGTGTCTCTCTCTTGGCCTCTATCACTGCTCAACCCTTCATGCCTTCCTGCAACTCCAAAATCTGGCAAAAAAGTGTGATTGTTTAAGCCAAAATCTACTTTTATTTGCCCAGCTCATGTAACTTTAGACGTGCAGCTCCACTGAAATTCATGATGTTTGGATTCTCATTTGAGGCTAGGATGTCTATTTTTCATTTCAATCAACTGCAGAATTCTGTGGAATTAAATCCTGCAATTCAGCACAAACCTATCCTGAGGTTTGAGAAGTTGTTTGACAGTAAGTGCTACTATGAGCGTGCCCACACTGATGCTGTCAGGCAGATGAGCAAGCAGCAGGAGGAAAATGCCTTTCATGGTGTGTGTGCTAGCAGAGATGCTGTTGATTAACCCATTTTTCAGCCAGCCAGCTCTGTGAGTGCCATTTAACAACCGCCGGGTCTGTGTAATGCTAACGGGATGCTTATAAGGCATAAAGGGATTAATGTTCAGCTCTAATGAAATCCAGATGCACAGAGCTGTCTCTTCTCAAAGTCCTTTCTCTGGCCAAGCTGCAAATAAAATGATTTAATCATTGTAAATAGATGAGAAGCACCATCACTCAACATGAAGCAACATTCACTTGGTCCTTAAACTCACAGGCACCGAGGGCTGCTGGCAGTGGCCTGGAGGAGGGGCTGGGGTCACCCACTGACCCTCTGCCTGCAGCAGCATCACTCATGGGGGGGAACATGGGACCTTCCCTGGGGAGCACAGTTTGTGCAAGTTTGCATTAGGGCTGGGGGAAGCCGCCTTGGAAGCCAGCCTCCTTCTATCCCTGAGCAAAATCCAAGGCGGTTCTAAAGGCGGTGGGTCTCTGGTCAGTCTCCCAGGGGCATGGTGAGCCACTGGCCCCTTGGCACCTTGCCCTGGGTGTGTGTCTGGGAGAGGTGAGGATTTGTGCCAGTGTCAAGTGGAACTGCACTGTCTGCTCAGGGGACCTGGAGCGTTTCTGCCTCGTAAGCTGTTTGCGGTTTGCACTTTCTCTTCCTTGTGCAGTTTATGTTTTCCTTTGTCACATACCAAACCTGGCTAGTCTGCATTTCAAGCACTGGGAGTAAATCTGGGCCCTAGCAGGGTCTGGACCACCATACTCATGCTCAGAAGCCCTTCATGGAAAGGCTGAAGTAATTCTGCAGCTGAGCAGACCCAGCTGTCTATTAGTTTGTAATTTTTAATATGGCAGGAGGAGGGGTTTTGAGCCAAGAGGCGGGAGGAAAAGGAGTTATTTTAAAGACACTAAGGAATGTGTTACATTTTTCTGTTCCTTAGGTTTGGCTGCTCTGCAAGTTTTTCATTTTGCCAAAGCTCAATTCAGTGAACTGTTTATTTGCATTTTTAAAGAAAGAGCATGATTCTTAATTTACTTTGGCCTCGTTGATGAATTTTTATACTGTGAAACCCAGCAAGTTCCCTTCCAATGTTGTGTATATACAACTTCCCAACAGAAACTTCTACCCTACAGTACCAACAAAAATTAGATGGTCCAAAGGGCTTTATAAGAGTGTACCCCCACTGATTTCCCATCTGAGTAGTATCTGTAGTCACCTTTTAATCACTGATCTCATGCTCATCATCAGAGCATGCCTAAGCTTAAGGCCAGAGACCATATATGTGTGCAGAGCTGTGTAGAGATTTTCTTTAGAGCTGTAGAGGCAATAATTCCTTGTGAGATGTTCCTGGGTTGGCTTTCAGCATTGGTTCAAAGGAAGGAAAGGAATGAGGAAAAAGTCCTGCATAAAATGATATCAAAACATGTGGGGGCAATCTGTTGTGATGGGTTTCCACCACAGGAAGAAGCATTTCAGAAAAATCCCAAGAGGTGCCAGCTGTTTGGTCTAATCCATTGTCAACGTGTATTTCAAATTTACTTGGCCCTGGACATCAGAATCATGACAAAACTGTCTGGACCTCCAAGAAAAGGTGAAGAAATTTTACAAAATAAGGTTTTACTTTTCCCACTGCTTTCGATCTCCCTTGCCAGTACTAGAACGGGGAAGGAAGCACTTCCTCTGGGAGCTGTTCATGTCTTGCCAGGCCAGATGCTCAAAATTCAGAAGTATTTCTGAATCAACATCAATATTTATTGATCTCTTCAATTTCTATCAATTAGTGATTTGTTGTGCTGTGCTAGTGACAGAGGCGAGACTTGCATTGGTGCTGTTCAAAGTTTTTCAAATTTATACTGATGCAAAAAATACTTTGTCCAAGTGTATCCTTTGGATTTTCAGGGCCTATTCCTGCTGCAGGTGGTGACTAAGGATCGTCCTCACCAGCAGTAAGCATTGTTCTTGCAGTGCTTTTTTTGTTGTTGTCCCAGAATACATAAACATCCCTCTCCTGCTGAACCTCAAGATCTACAGGGAAAAGATTCCTGTGGATGTTCTCAGCAGGGTCTGCCCATAATTTTCAGGGATTCTGTCTGCCAACACTGTATCAGGGTTCAGGCTTGGAAATAGCAGGATATCTTTTTATTCTTGTATTCATCAGTTTTCACCTCTCTGTCCAGTTCTGGAACTGCAGTGAGGGAGCACAGAGCTGCAGGTGGTCACCATGATTTTACAGAGGCACAGCTGATGGATGAGAGCTGTGGTTTGTCTTCCTGCTTAAAGCTTTTGGGCCCCTCTTCAGGTGCCTGTCTTTGAGTGACAGTTGAAAGTTTTGCTCTGGTTTGGGACCCCGACACGGCCTGAACACTTCTGCTGTTCTCCAATGGGAATTGGGTGGAGGACAAGGCAAGGCTGTGTTCAGTAGCCAGAAACCCAGCCCCAGGCCATGACAAGTTCCAACTGTCCTTATTTGGGTTCCAGCCCAGTGCCATTTAAGAATATCCCCATTACATCAGCTGCTCAGGAAGACCTGCTTCAGTCAGGAAGACTGATGCTCTGCTTGGGGACCGTCCCCTCCATGGGGACATCCTCCCTCATTGCCATCCACTATTGGCATTGCTCCAGACCCCAAGGAAGGCACAAGTAACCCATGGGAGCAGGGAAAAAAGGTGGCGTGGTTAGATTAGTGTGAATTAAGCTAATCCCAAACCACCTCCCTTTCCACTTCCAAGTGGAAAACCCCCTTGGCCTTTGGCAGACAAGAATTGTTTCTCCCCGTCCTGCTTATATGGGACATTTTAAAATAAACCAGCAGGGTTCCATTTCTTGGAAGGAAAAGGAAATGTTTTGAAGTGTGTCCTTGCAAACTAATTTACTGCCACCAGGCTCTGCATATTTTAAGAAATGTTTTAGTTTGTTTGGAGCTGTGTATTAGCAGTAAGAGAGAGGGAAGCAGTTAGTGAAACATGACAGGAAGATGAAGTTGTGTAAAATGGCTCAGATAAATATTTACACCCAAGTTTCTTAGCTCTGAGTTCACATCAAGCCATGGTTCATACAGAGCATGTTTTTTGGAGGGCCTGCTCCATTTTGGAGCCTTCTCCCTGCTGGGTCGTGCTGGCCTGCCTGCCTGGCAGCGAGCTGGAAGGAAGCTGGTTAGCAATGCCAGGTCATGGCCACTGTCATGGGAGTATCTCTGCTATACATGGCATCTTCACAGAATCACAGAATGGGTAAGGCTGGAAGGGACCACACTGGGTCCTCTGGTCCATTCTCCCTGCTCAAGCAGGTCATCCCAGAGCACAGTGCACAGGGTGGTGTGCAGGCAGGTCTGGAATATCTCCAGAGAGGGAGACTCCACACCCTCCCTGGGCAACCTGTTCCAGTGCACACAGAACCTGCACAGTAAAGTTCTTCCTCATGTTCAGATGGAACTTCCTGACTTCCAGTTTCTGACCATTGCCTCTTGTCCTACTGCTCAGCACCACCGAGCACAGCCTGGCTCCAGCCTCTGACACCCTCCCTTCAAGTACTGATAGACATTGGTGAGGTCACGTCTCAGTGGTCTCTTCTCAAGGCTGAACAAGCCCAGCTCCCTCAGCCAGTCCTTGTAAATGAAATTATCCAGTCTTCCTCCCCTGGCTGAGAACTGTGCAAAGAGAGGGAAACCAGTGTAGAAAACAAATCACAGCCCAGGCTTTTGTCTTGGTCCTGGAACTCCAAACATTCACCTTTAAGAGACACTTGGAGACGGAGAAGTGGAGGAGTTTTAATCTTATTCTGAGCTGGGCAGGAAACCAAGGCTAAGAGGAAAACAATCTCTTCCAAGGAGCTGATGGCATGATATAGGAAGGAGTGTAGCTTTTCAAGCCAATATCAGCCAGGACCAGGCTGGCAGACTGGCACAGCACCCTGATGAGACTCAGGGCAGACAGGCAGAGCTGGCCTGACTCCCAGTGGGTGCCTGTGATGGATTTCCCTTTGAAGCAAGGGGGAATGGCTGCAAGACCACAGCCGCTGGAGCCCCTGCTAAAACTGTTCCAACTTGAGGGGTCACATTCAAACTGTACAGTTTGCTGAGTGGCAGATGAAGTCTGGGAGCAGGGGTGAAGGGGACAGCAGCTGTGTGAGTGCACTTTTCCCTAAACTCATTTTAGGTGTAAATCCACATACAGTGGCAAGCACAGGTTTTCTTCAGTTCATGTAATCCAATGCCTGACTCCCTTTTATGCACTGAACAATTTCCCCTTTTGTTCTGTTATCTTTCTCTAATGGCGTTTTCTAACTAGAAATGCAACAGCAGTCTGACATGGGTACGTGGTAGAGCATCCAGCGCTCACATGAACAGAGCAGGAGGCAGCAGTGTCCCACATTATCTCATTAAGAGACTTTTGTAGGCATGCCTCTGCTAATGTAAACTCATTATCGGATGGAACAGCAGCAGTTGCTTTCACATGGATGGATTCAACTCCAAGTGATGGATTGTTTCTGTACTCTTAACTGGTTGCTTAAATATTTTTTTGAATGCTGCCTGAGAACTAAGTGACCGTGTGCTACATTTATACAGTAACTTTTGCCCTGTTCCAGTAGACCACTGACAACTGTGCTCAGCTGATTAATGGCAGTGATCTGTTATCTGCTGTGACACCACACGCTGATACTGTGAGGAGAATATTTGTAGGAAGAAAGTGTTTCACAACAGCCATCCAAGAATAAGAATAATGTTGATGTTGCAGGCTCTGAACAGTCTGTGGTGCTCCAAATAATCAAAGACATTGTGGCCCCTGTTTTACTCTCTCTGTCTGTGTCTGTAGCAACATAAACCTCCCTAACAGCTAAGAATGTCAGCATGAAATGGACGCTGAGTCCAGGGTTATAAAAATTGGGGTGTTTTTCTTTGAAGACTATATGATACCCTTTCGCATCTTGCAGCTAGGAAGTGGAATGTTTGTCTAACGAGGGGAGAGTGGCACTGACAGCTTAATGTTCCACATAAAAGTGTAACAGAACCCGACAGCTAAGAGCATTGGGAGCAGCAAATTCCCCTTGGAAGCGTGAGCTGGGTGCCGCCAGCCCACCCTGAAACGCAGGGGCTGAAGAAAGCACATGGTGGTTTCAAACAGTGTAGCAATGTTTCTGATACAAATATTTCAATTCATGTTTTGCAGAAAAATAGCCCCATTAAACCTTTTTTTTGATTCATTTCTGAAGGGCAACGAAACCAAACGGTGTCATTCCAGGGCCGCAGGCATTGCAAACTTTGACCAGCTATTGGCAGAAGGAAAATCCACCCTGTGCTAAGCAGGTGTCATTATTTTTCAGCTTCATCCCAACTATCTGGAGAATAACATTCAAGTGCAGAGGTCAGTGGGGGGGGGGAAAAACCCCCCGCTGCTGCTGGCCAGCTGAGCCGATAGCATAGACCATACATGGATTTGGAATGAAGGGCATGAGACGCACAACCTCCCCGGTGCCAAGAAACACACAGCTAAAATCGGCAGCTCGGAGATGAGTAATGCACAAACATGGTCCAGAGTGCTGGAAGTGTTCAAGCACTTCCAGAGTATGTTGGGTAAATGAGTATCTGTTTCCATGGCACCAAAACAGCACAGAGATCACGCCGTGTCCTTCAGCGGCTCTCTGATTCCGTGCCCAGTGAATGAGAGCAGAGCTGACCTCCAGGGAAAGCACTCCCTGGCTCCAGCCTGGAGGAGCACAGCGAGGTCCCCTCTTCATCCAGAAGTTCTCGTGGGCAAGGGCTGCCCAGTGCTGCTGGCAGCCAGGTGAGCCTGGCTGGGAACCACCAGCCACCCCCTCGGAGCCCAGCCAGCTCTGCTCCAGCCCAGCCTTTGGGCAGGAGGGTGAGGGGACTCCAGCATCAGACAGGCCTTGTAATGCTGCTTCTGTGTAGTGAGATGGGAGGGGTTTTTTTTCAAGAAAACCATAAAACTGTAGAGCTTAGAAACAGGCAGGATTCAGAGTGCATTTACATGGCACTGGGAGAACACTCAAGGTGTTAGGAGACCCTGTCCTTGTCCAGCAGTTTCTTAAGAAAATATCACTCACATGGGCTGGCCCATACACATTCAAATTGTTTAAAATGGGGCACACAGCCAGGTTCTCCCATGCAGAGTGGGAGCACACAAGCAACTGTTTTACCTTGTATGCCTACTGAAACCAAAGGCAGAACAATTTATTATTCCTGTAGTAAATATGCAAATTAAGTATGTTAACCCTGAAGTTGCATCAATTAGTTGTATCCAGTTCCCTCAGTCAGATGATAGTTTTAGAGTGGCCAAAATGATTGCCTTACCTACAGTGAGGGAATTCCATCATCTCAGTGACGTCCTGCCAAAGGAACGTGACTGGCTAGGATCAAAGAGACTTTGACTGAAGGCTTAGAAGGCAATTTTTTGGTTTACCTAGAGTCTGTTTGGGGTCAGGCAGCTGGACCTCTGGACAGCTGATGATCTCAGCATTTTATTTGGAGAGAGCAAGCATGGGGAGTACCTTGTGTCCTGTAGCATTTCACTGAAAACTCCCAGTTCTGTCTTTGTTAGACTTCCAGGGGTAACCCAGTGCTTGCTGGAAGTGGTGCTGTGGGACAGGTCCTCAGACCCCTCAGGGGAAGTGAGGTGTGTGGATAAGGGCAAGGCTGCTTGGAAGGCTCTGCTGCCACCGCTCAGAAACAGTCTGAAACCCTTCCCAGTGGTCAGAAGAAGAAATCCACCAGTGCCAACTCTCTGAACTTTATTCCGGGATAAATGCCCTCCTACACTAAAATTCCATCATGTATGTCTTTAGTACCACTTGTACCCCAGAAGAGAGTGGTTTTGGAGTGGCCAAAATGATTGCTTTACCTACAGCGAGGTGCTGTGTGCCGTGAGATTCTCTGGCGCAGGAGATACTGTCACGAGCAAGGGTTTATTGCAGTGCCACTGAAGACATTGCTGCAATCTGCAGTGCCCCTGGCACAGGGGTGCATCAGCTCACCCTGTCTTCATCAGTGCCCTCTGCACCTGGCAGCTGCTGGCATTTGCCCCCAGGCATCCACACCCATCCTTGCTTCCCACTTTAAGATAGTGCATGACTGATGGTTTGCTGCATTATGTTTGTAGGAACATTTTATCCTATTAAGGCACCCCCAGAAGCCAGATGTTCTGTTTCAGTAGGGACTTCCTTTTTTAAAAACAAGCATTTCTGAGCTGATGTTATTTTTATTCAGTTCTCCCTGTGAAACTTCCAAAGACAGATTTTTGCTTGGCAATGTCATAGCAGGGTATGAGGGAGAAATTGCCATCCATCTGTCTACACATGTACACGTGCCCAGGGAACCTACTCAGGGAGCACTACTGATACTGCAAAGCTGAATATTCATATAATTAGGAAATTTATCTATTAAATCACACTTGCAGGCCCACTCCAACTTTGAGTTATGTAGTCATACAGTCTTTTTCACAAGATCATCTGTGCTTTGGAGGCCTCTGTTGGACCTGATCAGGCATGAGTCAGGAGTCTGTGTTGCAGAAAGCTCTGGCCTGTAGGATTCCCAGGTCTTTTGTTGCATGAGTCAAAAGGTGTGTTGAAACTAAATGGGAAATGAGGAGGATGTCTGGCCTCCTCTCCAGCCTCTTCCATGAATTTCCTTTCTGAACTGTGTTAAATCACTTCCACCAACTTTTATTTTCTCACACAAAGCCCTGCAGCCATGCTGATCTCCTGTAGCTCCAGGGAGCATAAACAGAAATCAAGTCCTTCAAACCAGCCCCAGCCAGCCATCCAGTTCGCTCTGAAAAACCAGACACAATGTGGTGAACACCAGTCACGTAAATTGACTGAAGTGGCTCTGTGCTTCGCCTTTCCATCACTGATATGAGGATAGTGCCTTCCTCTGACATCATAAGAACGGTAATGTTGTCATAATGTGCTGAGCTGTAATAGCCTTGAGTCCTCAGAGATGGGACCAGGGAGCTCACGTGCAATGAATGCTTTCGGTGTTCAGCACAGACCTTGAAAAGTGTCCAGTCAACAAAAGGAACAAACTTTCCTCATAGCAGCTCTCCCTCCTCAACCAGCAATCACGGTTTCTTTTATTCTTGGAATTTTTCATATTTTGTAACATTCAGAAGTCAAAAGATCAGTAAGTCTCAACATGCTCTGAACTCCCTGGCACTTAAAGCTCTAACATAGGCAAATGCTGAAATTAGAAATGAGCCACGGGACAGATTTTCCCATGCTTACTAATCAAGAGTCAGTGGTGTAAGGATTTCTCTCCCAGGCTAAAATCTGTCATCTTTCTCCAGCACAAAATTTATTTAGCAAATAGAAGGAGACCTGTGACCTCTGTGTATGTTGACTTGGATAGTTATCATTTCTAACTCTCAGGTCTCACCATTACAGTCACCCCACTTCTGTGCTCTACAAGACTTGGGGGCTGTGGCTGTAAAAAAAAGACACAAGTGCCTTGAGGTTAGGCTGCCTGGAGAGGGGCCTAGTAACAGCCTCTTTGCTGAATCTGTGAGTCATGGAAAATGAAAATAGAGAAAAATCTACTAAGGAACCTCATCCATTCCTCCAGCTGATAAAGTATGACTCCCCTACAGTATTATATGCTCTTCATATCTTTGTCTGGTCCAGTTTTAAATTGTATTTCTATACCTTTCCTTAACAAACCATTTCATGGTATGAGTGCTTTTCTTGAAGTTCATACTTTGGTTTTTCCTCTGTTTATTCATATAATTACTTTGACATTTGGCTGTGAAAACATAAATTTGAGAGTTGACTGGTGTTTTAATGCTCAGGAAAGGGAGGGAGGTGTCTGACAGCACAGATCATGGCTTTCAGTGCTGAGGTTTCATGACTATTAGCTAGACAGAAAGAAAATCTGTAGAGTGCAATGAGCAGGTCTGCTTCCAAGGTGGCCAGGCTAACTTGAATGTCTTTTTGTCTTGCAGAAGATGAAGCCCATCGTCCAAAGAAGACGATCTTCCTCATCTGCTATTACTAAAGCTCTTGGCAAATCAAAGTCCCATTCCAGGTAGAGCAAATACCTTTTTGACTCCTGTTTCCATCTTTCTGCCTATACAGACTGAAATCAAACTGGTTTTCAAATTCATTTAACAATATTGAGGGCAATTTGGTCCTCCAGCAGGGGCAGGCAGGAGCAGGTGGAGAGGGGCGAGGCACCAGGCAGGTGTGGTGAGTTGCAGGACATGGGCTGATGCAGCATTTAGCACCCTTGGGGAGCACCCTGGCATCCCACCCCAAGCTTATTCACTATCAGGGCCCTCTGCAGCCCCTGCTCCGTCTGCTGGACTGCCAGTGGGAGGAATAGCCCTCAGAATTGCCTCTGGCTCAGCCACAGGCACACCTGGGCAGGTGAGGGGACTGGGGCTGCTTCTGGAGGTGAAGGGAGTGGTGGGACACATGCCCAGGCCCTGACAGCTCTGTGCAGGATGGCATCAGCTCAGGATGTTTGTTGGAAGAGCCATCAGACCTAGACATGCTCCAGGACAGCCCCATCCCTGTCAGAGGACAGCAGCTTTCTCCTGCTACCAGCTCGGCTAGAGGAAAGCTGCCCCCTTGCCTGCACCTCCATCGAGTGTCTGCCGATGCTTTGCTCCTGCGGTGTGAAGCACCAGGAGTGCCAGCAGAGTCAGGGAGCCACGTGCCAGACATGCACATCTTCTGCTGAAACACCACGTGAGCTTACCTAGCCCTGAGCTCAGCACCTCAGTCCAACCGTGGGAGCTGAGTCCTCCTCGACCTCATCCCCTCTCCCTCCTGCAGCACTGCTAGAGGCAGGTAAGGGGATGCCATGGTCCTTTCTGCCTTGCTCTGATAGCAGTCTTGTAAATAACATTTCCTGAGGGATTTGTTTAGCTTCATTTTTTTCTTTCTTTGTAATAAAGAGATGATAAAGATGAACTGATTGACATTTTGATCTGGACCAGCCCTCCCGAGGAATATCCCTTTTGTATCACACCACTGGTGATGGGTGCACAGTACATCCTGCCTCTCTGGAATGAGTGTGGAGGGATCATTTAATATAAAGGGCAGGACTGATTTTCATTTGGTTGTCCTTTGACAAAGTTATGTGACTTCTGTGTCCTTCCTCCCACCCCATCTAAATTGCCTAGGGAAAAAAAAAAGTGAGGAAGAGAAACAAATTCTTGACTTTATTTGGCTGGAGAACATCCTTGTGAGGGAGGGAAGCTTTAAATGTTTCTTGTGATGGATTGCTGTGGGGGGAGCTGGTCCAATGCCATCTTTGCTTAGGCCACCAGAGCATAACAGATTTTTTTGCTATCCTGCCATTGTGTTTATAAAGCTGGGTAATCCTCCAGCTTTAGGAAATGCACTGCTGGGATTGTAAGATGCTGTGGCTCCCACTGCTCACCTGATGGACATGGAGAGCTTTTAATATCATATCTGAAGGTGATTTAGCTTCTTACTTGTAGCCCCACAACTGCATAAGCTAAAGATTCACTTGTTGGTGGCTGTGGAGTGGTGAGGAGGGAAGAGGGAATTTCTGCTTGCCAGAGTGCAGGTGTTCCTGTGACTGGGGGATGATTTTAGTAAAGCAACTACTGGCTCGTTTTGACCTCACTCCTGTGAAACCAAATGAGTTCAGTTATGAGGCCAGTGGAAACTGAGTTAAGGCCAACAACGTCAAAAGTCCTGCACTTACAGCTCATGTGGTTTTTTTATTTGTTTGTGTAGAGAGTGCCCTCAGACTAGAGGGTAGAACAGAACTGCTGAGGGGTGAAGGGAAGGCAAGTATCCCTGCCTGCAAGCAAGATACACATTTTTGTCCATGTGTAGAGACAGGAGGATCTCTGTGAGTTTTTCTCCATGTCAATATAAGGCCATGTCTCAGAGGTTCACTACTTAAGTCAGGGTCAGGCACACGAACACACTGTGTGAACAAGAACTCTTCCATGTTCAGGCAGCGCATCCCACACGCTGAGACCCAGGGCTGGCTGTGGGAGCTGTTGTGTGCCAGCTGAGGAGGTGCTCTGGGGGGTGCTGAGGTGCAGGAGAGGAGATTGTGCTTGGCAGAGCTCTTCCAGCTGGGCACAGCACAGGGAGAGGGGCTGGTTCAATCCCCATGCTGCCTTGTGGACTGTAGTCAACATGCAAAAACCCTCAGGGTTTTTTGGAAATGGTGAGCACCTATATGAATCTCAGTGGAACCAACAAGCTGGATGGCAGCCAGGCAAGCCAGAATCAGATGTCTGGAACTGGATGAGTACATGCAATTCATTTTCTTTATCCTGCAACTCTTGTTCTGACAAATTGTTCAGTCTGGATGGAAAACATGTGCAGAAAGGGCAGTGCCCCCCACAGCCAGCTGAGCCACGCCATGAGCCATGGGCTTTCCATGTTCAAGTCACAGTTCACACACATGTGCAGGAAGTAAGTCTTTTATCTGGGTGAGAAGTTACTCAAAAACTACTATTTCAGCAGCTTGACCTCACAAGATTTGGTGTGGGCATTTGGGCAGTTTTCCACTCATGTGAGGCTGGTAAAGTTAATTGTGCAGAGGCAGGTGAATGTGGGTCATAACAGAGAACAAGAGGGGCTGGGAGAAGCACAGGGCTATCAGGCTTCTCCAAAACAGATGCCTACATCCAATCACAAACCCTTCTAAGAAAAGCTTCTGACAAAGTCTTGTGATTTTTCTTACTCCTCCAGGGAAACTGCTCTTTCCTCCTCCCATTCAGACAATGGGCTGCCAAGCGGGGTGTTCAGCAGCCCAGGCTCCACCTTCATCCTGGACGAGCGAGTACAGCTAACCGTGGGCCTGCAGACCCAGGAAAGACATCTGATTTTGTTCAGTGATGTGCTGGTCATTGCCAAGTCCAAGTAAGAGGAATTCCCGCTCATTCCTTTTCCCCAGGACATGCTGTTGAACTTAGGCTCAGCACGTGCCGGGATTTTTGGAGCTGTCCTGTGCAGAGCAGGTGTTGGACTCAATGATTGTGTGGGTACCTTCCAACTCATGAGATTCTATGATTCTGTGGGGCTCTGATCTATTTGTGGAGCACCCACCAGCCTTCAAAACAATGTGGCATTTCCCCCTTGCGCTTCCTCACAAATTCTTCTTGGTATTAATGTTTCACTCCATTTATCTAAAGAAAAAAGTTGTCTAATCAGTTTTGCCCTTTCCATTATGAGGTTACTTGAAGATACACCATGAGGGCAAGAGATAGAAGGACAAAACTGACTTTCGGTCTGACTCCTTCTGCCACATATAAATGAAGAGCTGTCACTGCCTCTGCATGACTGGAAGGGGGCATGATCAGACTCTGGAGGTCTAGATGTTAGTCTCTGGCCTAAGGAATTAATAATTTCCATTGTAGGTCCTCCTCCAGCCTGAAGCTGAAAAAGCAAGTGCACCTGAGTGAAGTGTGGACCGGCACCTGTCTCAGCGAAGTGACAGAGAAAAAGATGAGTCCCGAGAATTCATTTGTCATTGGCTGGCCCATCACCAACTATGTTGTCACCTTCAGGTATCTGATCAGACATCAGACCTTCCTCTGCATCCCAGTAGCTACTCAGGTCTCCCATGTGTCAGGTGAAACAATGGCTGAGGCTAGAGGGCCTATCTCCTTTTCCATTTCTTTACCCTGAAAGCTGGCAACCTGTGCTGGCAGCAAAAGCTTCTAGGAACAGCAGACTTTGGGAAGGAAATACTAGGAGAAAGAAAATAGCAATTAAAGGTCACTGCAAAAATAACGAGGGCCCACAAGACGAGTTAACTCTAACTTCACAGAAGGGGATTTGTCCCTTATCTGAACACTCACCAGTCTGACAGGAAACATAGTCCAGTTTGTTGCTGGGATTTTTTTGCTGTTATTATTTTTGTTATTTGTTAAAATAGAACAGAAGAAGGAAAGGACTGTGCTTTTGTTCCAGGGCTTTGCAGGAAACAACTTTGACTAACAGCCATATATAAATGAAATTGGGTAGAGTTTCCAAAGGCTGTTACCCATTCAGCACTTGTTTGATGATCTGCCTCCCTTTTTGTCTTCAGCTCAGCTGATGTGAAGGAACGATGGCTGTCAGCATTACTGTGGTAAGTGACCCTCCTTTCATCCTTCTTCTAGGTGGTTCCTCTATAGGCCTTAGAGAAATTTGCCTGTCAAGTTGTGCTCTGATTTTCAGCGTGTTAAGTGTCCGAGTACTGTTTGAAAAATCCACTTTTGAAATCTGAATATAGATGCCCCTGGGAGAGTGCAAAATTGGTGTTAACAGTTGGGAAAAAAGGGAATTCATCAGAAGATGATATTATTGTAGCATCTTTTTTCCTTTGGAGCTGGAGGTTGACTTTGCTAATCACTGTGGAATTGTCATAAGTGTTACCAGTTCTTCAGATGTTTTTTGATTTGAACTAAAATTTTTATTTCATTCCATCTAGAGGCTACAGTTTTTTCTTTTTCCTTTTATGTTTTACATGTTGCTTCCACTAAGACCCAGACAAAAGTGTTTATATAGGGACAAAGAGGGGAAGAAATCTTCTGATTTTTGGAGAATGGTAGCAGTCCTCAGGGAACACTGGAAGGGTACTATGCAGGACACATCTATCTGCACTGAAGTACTGCATGTGGGGGGATTGTTACTCTTTGGGCTCCAGGCAGATAAAGAAGTCAGTACAAGCATGTCACCACATTATGAACATTACATTCGTATCTGTCATAATTAATCTGTATTTATTACAGTGCCAAGAAGGATGCCGTGTCCAAATTTTAGGGTCCTTCTCAAATTTGGTTGGAAAATTACATCCCTTCCCCTTTTCTTTGACTTTCAGGCATATCAATGAGCTAAAACAAAATGAGTATCTGAAGAATCTGACCCTTCAGATCTTTGTGCTGGACGATGACAACTGTTCTTCTGTAAGTAAAGATAAGAACCTGCTCATCAATCAAGGCTATACAGGGGTCTGTGGAGTAGGGGAGGGAAGGCAGGGCTGTGCTGGTACTCCAGTTTCAAATTCAAGTCCCAGCTAGAAGGATTTACAGGGTGTGCATCTGGGTATCTGCATCCTTCCCACTGGAAGCCCACGTGGAGAGTTTTGGTTTGAGAAATGAGGAGGTAGCCAGACCCTTACCACACAGCACTTCATTCTTAAAAGATTATTCTGCGCCTCTGACTTCCTTTCTCTTTTCTTTTTGCTTCGTTTCAAAATTCATGACAATTTGTGACTGAGTGCCCAGTCAATTCCTGTTTCCAGTGCTGTGAGTTGAGGATATTGATCACAGAGTCACTGGTGTGTTGTCCTGAACTAATTCACTGGAATGTGTCCCAGTCTGGCATACATTGCTTTGCTTCATGCCGAGCTTGGTGGGTCGCATTTGCCTCCTGGGTATTCTTCCCTCAAAGACTGACCCTGGACACTCATGGTTGATGAGCATTGCCATGTTCCATGTTCACCCTTTTGAGTGACAGTGGCACTATAACCAGTCAGACACTGATGGGATCAAACACAGTATCTGAGCACCACCTACCTCCTGTGATTTCTGCTGGTGGAATCTTTGGATGGTACAATAGAGCCACAGCAGAGGAAGCAGTGGAGAACAGTTTTCACATTGTATAGCCATCATCTTTTCTGGTGTAGTTCAAATTCATACAACTCATCCAACCATGAACACTTAGTAAAGACAGTCATTAGACAGAGATGTGACATTTTCCCCAGATTTTCAAGTTACAAGAAAGTGCAACCAAACTTCTCACCTTTGTCTTAGCTTACTGTATTTTCTGTTTGCCTTTCTAGACTACTGCAGTCAATGTGTCCAATGTGGAAACTGCAGAGAGTGTGATGAAGAAGACCCTTCTGCAGCTTGGGCTCCCTGTAAGTGCCAGTTGCCAGATCTTACCTAAGGATGCTGGCAACATCTGGTTTACAGGACAGTGTGGGTGTGGAAAAGTCTAGATTTGCTGTCTATTGCTTTCTGAGTTGAGGGCAACCTCATGGACCCTCACTCTGACCCCTCTCAACTAACACTTTTCTCTTCTCTGTTCCTCACCCAACAGGACAGGACCAGTGAACACCACCTCTGGGTGGTCTCAGGAAAAGATGAGCCTGCTTACCCTCTCATTGGTAAGAACCCTCCCCTGCTGAGCATCATTTTGGTGCTTAATTCTGGCACCAGAGGAACAAGTGATAAATGATACTAGGGTGTGTGGCAGAGATTCATCACAAACATCGCACTCTTCACTCAAAAAGGGATGGAAGGGACACTGATGTGAGATGAGTTTTTACCATAGCTCTGCATCTTTGCTCACTCTTTACACAACTCTGCTCAACAGGGCACGAGCATCCCTTCAGCATCGCCTTGAGCTGTCTCCGGGACTCTGCTGACCAGCAACAAAGAACCAACAATAACACTCTCCTGGCTGATGGGACAGAGCCTTCCTTCCTTGCTCAGCTCCCAAAGGAAAAACAGTGTCAGTTTGTCCTGAAACCCAGACTCCAAGCTCCGATGCAGCTGAGGAGAGGTAGGGGCTGCAGGAGTGCGTTACAGCCAGATAGAGACTTTATTGCTCTCCAGTGCAGTGCTGAACTCCTCCTGGCATCACACATGTACCCCAGAGTTGCTCTCACACCTGAATGTAATGTAAAGAGGAAGAAATTGCAGAGAGGTGAAATTTGTCTGTGCAAATTTCAGACTTCACTTTCAGTCCTTCATTAGTTTTCAACTGCAAGTCATCGTAATACAATCATAGGAACTGCTGAGTTGGATGAGAACCATCAGTATCATTGAGTCCTGGCCCAGTACAGGACACCCCAAGAATCCCACCATCCACCTGAGAGCATTGTCCAAATGCTTCTTGAACTCAGACAGCCTTGATGCTGTGACCACTTCCCTGGAGAGCCTGTTCCAGTGCTCAGCCACCCTCTGGGTGAAGAACCTTTTCCTAAGATCTAACCTAAACCTCCCCTGACTCAGCTTCATGCCATTTTCCAAGCCCTGTCACTGGTCACAAGCGTGAAGGGATCCTTACACTGCAGAGACAGCAAGGTTCCCTGGAGAGTGGTGATTGGGAGTTTTGCTGATGGGTGAGAGATGAACAAGTGGTTTCACTGCTGTGTATTGTCTAACCATGCCCATTAAGAGTGCAGTTAATAAACAGGTGAGGGTAGAAAGTCCTTGTTTTGCTGGGAGCTCTGCCCCCACTGTAGATCACTCACAGGCCAGCAGGAGGACAGAGAGGGGTGTAATGTAGGTCTGTGCTTTCCTTCAGAGTCACTGCAGAAACACACCAAGAGAAAGAAGTCCTTGATAGACTGGGCCCTGCGCCGCAGCACCAGCACTCCCACGGGCAGCCCTCCCTCACAGTCCCCCACCACACCACGGAAGCTCTTCGGCCTCTCCCTGTCCTCTGTCTGTCCTGACGGAATCCTTCCCAAGCCAATCATGGTAAGCAGCAGCCTGGACTGCTTGTCTTGACATAAACTTGATGTGTTCAGCCCAAAATTTAAAGCCACTTGCAGTATTTATGACGTTTGAATGGGGAAGAGGACCATTGTTTGCCTGTGATTCACACTCAGCTCAGTAACAAGGGTGGGAACAGCCCTCTCCTGGGTAATCCCTATCACTTCATTCACAGATGTCTGTCCTGTTTCAATGGGTGTCTCCAGCCAGGTCATCACCAGCTGACAAGGGGCATTGTCAGTGGATCCTGCCATGCTACATAGCCTGGACCTCACTCACTGCAAGAGTCCCCTGAGCTCACACTTGTCACAGCATAACTGTGCCCACATGAACTGTGTCTGCAGCTTGGCTGTTGGGTTCTTGTCCCTGATTAGAACCTGATATTGTGATATCTTGTATCCTGATTAGATCAGGAAAAATCTCTTGTATTGTTTTCTTCCAGTTACTGACTTGGTCTTATGCTAATGGTGTTACAACACTTGATGTACAATACACACAAACAAGAGGGTAAAGTGTTAGGCTCTTAAGTACCACTGGGTTTTCTCTTAGGATATGCTGCTCCTCTTGTACCATGAAGGTCCCTCTACTAGGGGCATTTTCAGACGTTCTGCCAATGCCAAGACTTGCAAGGAATTGAAAGAGAAGCTGAACTCTGGAGATGATGTTCAGGTGGATGGAGAGTCAGTCTTTGTGGCTGCAGCTGTCATCACGGTATGTTTGGCCAAGCAACTCAGCTGTCTGGGCTAAATGGTACCTTCCTTTTTAAGGAAGCAATGAGTCTTTATGGATAGGGAGGATTTCAGGGGAACAGAAAGCATTTTCCAGCAAGGAATATTTTCACCTGATGGCTCAGTGTGTCTGTGTACACAGAGGTGTCTGCCCCACACAGTGACGCTGGTTTGCCCCTCAGGACAGAGCTCCCTTTGGCACCTCCCTGTACCAAACCACCTCCAGCAGGAAATGCAGTGATGTCCACCTGCAAGATAGCCATGATGTCTGCACAGTGCCAAATAACATGACAGAGCCTGCACTGACATATGCATAAAACCCTCTGGTGGCAGCAGCACAGATGTTCTTTGTCATTTCTGAATGCAAAGAAGAGGCTGCAGAAGGTTTGGGAGGACTTGTGCCATTTGAGGGCAGCTGCAACCCCCAAAACAAGTCCAAGGAGCTGACCTGTGCTGTCAAGCCTTCATCCCCTGATCAGCCACCAAGCTAATCCAAGCAGAGGGGTTGTGGTGGGTGGGGGATGAAGCTTGTGATAAGACCCATGGTTCTGTAAGGAAAAGCCTATATTTTGCACTAAATTAAATCTGGTCAGAATAATTTAGGCACCAAAGTATCCAAAAAACATCCCCTTATTCTTGTTGGCCTGATACTCAGGCACTTTCCAACACAAGACATGCATTGAGTTGTTGAATAGCCCCCTGAGAAATACCAGCAGTCCTCCTAGCTGAGAAATGTTTCAGAGAGGTCTGTGCAGAGCCTTGGGGCTGAGTCCTCTGCTGGAGTGGAGTTTCAGTCCTGCTCTGGAGAAGGGGCAGAACAGGAGGGCTGCCTGTTCATCCTGCAGTGCTGCCATGGGAGAGCCTGAGGGAGGACAGCTTGGTGGGCATGGGAGGGGAGAATAAACATGTTTGTGTCATGTATTGTTTTATCTTGTGCTTAACATGAATAAACAGTGACTGTATGCATTGTGAAACCGAAACCAGGAATTCAAAACTGACCAGACTGCTCTGCATATATATATTTAATTCAGGATTTTCTGCGAAATATACCTGACAGTGTTCTATCCTCAGACATGCACGGACTGTGGATGGAAGCTGTGGACACAGAAAATCGGGCACATAAGATTGAAGCTATCAAAAGGTTTGTAAAAGCCTTTGTAAAAGTTTCTGGTTTCTGTTGGTGGGAAAAGGGGGAGCATATGGCCCTAAGAATAGCCTTCATTTTCTGGGAGACTATGGGCAATGCTTCAGGCCACAGTGGAGGAGCTATTGCTGATTGCCAGTGTCACTGATCAGAAAATTTTCTTTACAATGGTCTTTTTTGAATATTGTTAATATTTCTGACCACAAAAGTCATTAAAAAATTCTTTTCTGATGATTAGTTCAAATTACTAGAATGAGTAAACTGAAAAAGCACAATGATTCAGCCACCAGGAGTGCATCAATGGTAGCATCAAATTAGATCTTCAATGACAGTAACTTTATTCTTATGTGCACAAAATGAGGTTGACCATCATACTGGCAGTTACAAGAAACAGCCCTGTCAGTGTGGTGACTGGGACCTTGAAAACAGCCTTACTGCCTTGAAACTGCTGCCCTGAGCAGGAGCAGTTTATCAACCTCCTCTTGGATATCCAGTGTATTTAAACGTGGCTCAGCTCAGTTTTTGAACCTTACCATTTAGCTTGGGCTCCTTTCTCCATGGTCTCCATGGCACAGGACATGGCAGCAGCATGGCCTGGAGCTGTCTCCTGTCTCCTCTGCGCTGTCCCTGTTTTGTCAAGGCATTGTTGGTTCCCTCCCACTTGCTCTGAACCCAAGTCCCTTGTCCCTCCAGCTCTGTGGGCAGTACGGATGCAGAGTTGTGACTCTCACCTGAGTTGGTGGAGGGGAGTGACACAGACTCACCTTATTATCAAATGTGGATATCTCAGGCTGGGTACAAAAAGGCAGAAGGGGGAAAAAGCTCTGGGAGCAACTTCTAGTATTTGAGGAGCAGATGTTTGTGAACAGCACTGTTTTCCTTTGTTTCCACCCCCTGAACAGTCTCGTCAACCAGCTTCCAGAAGCCAACCTCATCTTACTCAGACACCTCTTTGGAGTCCTCCATCACATTGAGCAGAATTCTGGAGTGAATCAGATGAATGCCTTTAACCTGGCTCTTTGCATAGCACCCAATATGCTGTGGCTACCAAGTCCCACTGGGCCTGAAGAGGAGAGCCGCTCTACAAAGAAGGTAATTTTAGTTTTGGCCTCACCTCTGTGTTCCCCTTTCTCTGCTTTTTATGGGCACTGCCTTTTGTAGTCTAGAGGAAGGCACAGGGCCAGTGACAGTGCTGGCTGAGTGGCATCCAGGCCTCATCCTTTCCTCTGTGCAGCTGTGCCCATGCTGGGAGGGGGTTTAGCTCCTCAGAGTATCCAGGGTGAAAAGGGAAGCGGTGGTTGCTTCACCAGATGAACTTCCTATATGGTCAAGCAAGCACAAGAAAATTGGAGCAGCTGAATTGGACACTGCCACCTCAGCTGGGACAAAGTGAGCAATGAGCACCACAGTGCACCTGAAAGGAGGAATGCTTGCTTGTCCTTTATGAGGTGTGGGCAATAGTGAGGGAAACTGTAGAATGTGCTATACCTGGCTCACAGTACCAGCTCACATAGTTCATATTCTTGCCTCAGGTGTTCGTACAGATGCACTGCCACATTATTAACAGCTTCTTGAGGAAATAACATCTTTGTAAAAAAATGGGAATGATCTGGATATGATTTTACTTGCTGTAAATGGCTGGCTCTATTTCCATGAAAATGAATCCGTGAATTCCTGTCTTTACCAGGTGGCCTTGTTAGTGCAGTTTCTGATTGAAAACTCAGGAGAGATTTTTGGGGGTGATATTGCTTCCTTGTTCCAAAGACCTGACAAAAAGAAGTCCAAAAACTCAGCAGAATCTCTGGGTAAGTTGGTGGTAGTAAATCTTCCAGAAATATTTAAAGTCTTTTAATAAATAAAGTCCTCAGACAAAAGAGTTTGCTTTACCTTCATGTTTCTTCTAAGGAGAAGCATTGAAAACCAGTTGGGTTTGGTTTTCCCTTTGCCTGTCAAGCACAGGCAGGAAGAGACAGCAAAGCAGAGGGCTGAGGTGCAGAACCTCCAATGTGTCCGCAGGGATGGTTGTCTTTCTCTGTGGCTGCTGTAAAACCTACTCTAGCCATCACAAGAATTTAGTGTAGCCTGAGCACTGCCATGTCCCAGCAGTCTTTTTATTGTCCAGGTTAGTTCTGTAAAGCTAAACCACATGGTTTGTATGGAAAGAGATGGAGTTGTCTCTGTTAACTATCCTATGAATACAGGCCAGTGGTGAAAACTTAGATCATAAAGCCAGAATTTTATTATTTCCTGTGAGAATAATGGATCATCTTTGTTTTTCCATGGGCTTGATAAAATTTCCCTGTTTTGGTTGTGAGGTACTATATATATGGCAACAAATTAATTTGTGTCCTCTGCCCCAGACATAGGCTTAGCTCAGCACGATGATTCCTCTGACGAGCTGGAGTTTTCCACTTGTGATCCAGAAGGGCCAAAGCAGCACCTGGAATCTGAAACAGACGCCCTTTTTGAACCACCCAGCAGCTTGTTAGTCGACTGGGACTTGTTCAGTGAGATCACAGCCTGCTACCAAAGCAAAGCCCGCACCGACGCCAGCGCAGACAGCTACGAGCTGCTGGAGGAGGACGGCTCCTTCTGCTCCTTGGGCTCCATTCGCTCGCTCAGCCCGGCCCGGGACCGCTGCTCCTCCGAGCCCAGCGTGTGCCTCAGCTCCCAGCTGCCTGCCCAGAGCCACGAGCCCGTGGCCCGCCAGTCCAGCTGCGACGCCACCATCATGGGCAGCCACACCGACTGCATCCACAGGCTCAGGCAGCTGCAGGTGGAGAGCCAGAAGCTGATCGATGAAGGCCTGAGCCCTGGGGTTAATAACGCCAGGCAGAACTTGTGGCAGTCACCTCAAAGCACCTCCAGGGTGAAGCAGCTCAGCCTTCAGAAGTCCAGCCTGTCCAAGAGGTCCAGCTTCTCCAGCCTGTCCTCTACCACCACCTCCCCGTCTGCCTCCTCACTCAGCTCCTTAGACAGTGCCTTCTCCTACTGCTCAGAGTCGTCAGCCATCAGTCCCACGGATGTCTCATCCCTGCCATTCATGTTTGGCACTTCTGCCAGGCTTCGTGCTGTGTCTCCCACAGCTGCCAAGAGGTCCCAGAAGGAGTGGCACAAATCCTTCACATCTCCTGTGCCTTTACATCAGTGCAATCTGGACAGTTTTCATGAGGATGAACCCAAGGCTGGAGAGAGCAGTCATTGCTTTGGACAGCAGAAAAGTTTTCCATGTGTCAGCAGAGCTGCCATGGGAAGCCCATTCACTGACATTGACTGGGAAGAAGAGGAGAGGCAGCTGAGTTGTTCAGGGTGCCCTGGCCCAGGGCTCAGGAGTCAGGATTGTACCAAAGAGTTTGAACAAAGCCCTGAGTTCTCAGCTGCCAGCCCATCCAGCGAGACATCCCCACAGGTCAGCCACCAGCAGCACAGGGAGAAGACAGTGAAGAACATAGAAATCAAAGGCATTGATGACTGCCCTCTGAGCCAGGAAAGCCTGAAGCGCACCAAGATAACTTTCTTTGTGGCCCCAAATAAAGAAAGCTCTTGGGGGTCTCAAGTGGGAGAAGAGGAGAGATCTGCAACAAACACCAGCAGCAGAGACTCACCCAGCAGCAGCAGTGAGCAGAGCCTGTCCAAGAGCTTGCAGACTGTGAGAGTCCACATCCCACAGACAGTTTTCTATGGGCAGAACACCCCCCTTGTCCTGCAGTCCATCTCCAGGCGCTCCCACCGTGAACCAACAGTCCCATCCCTGCAGGCCGAGCACAGGGAGAGCCCCCAAAGTGCCTCTGCTCCCCAGGAGCTGGAGAGACAACCAGTGGAAACGGCGCAGGCGCCAACCCAGAGCAAGGGCTTCGACACATTCAGCCACACCATCCGCATCATCCTGCCCGACTCCATCCGAAACACCATCAGGGAGTATTTCAAGCACGATGAAACCCAGCCCTGTCCCACAGCAGAGGTGGAAGCAGTGGAGAAGGAACTCCTCCGGAGCAGGGGGGAGTGGCTCAGGAGCCAGCCCGTGGCAGAGGTGGCCGCAGAGGAGCGTGACACGGCTGTGTTTGCAGAAGAGACATTTGTCTAAGGCGATGGACGTGGAGGGACTAAATATTTTTTTTGTGTATGTGCAACAGAAAATATTCTGTAATATATGATCAGGGTGTGAAGAATTTAGCAGGCTGCATGGGGCAACAAGTGTAAAGTGACACTGATGTGTATGTAATGATGGGGTTCAATATTCATTTTGGTGGGGGGTGGGGGGGCTGTTCTTGTGTTTTCTTTATGCCCTTTGCTGAGGGAAGAGACTTCACTGGCTGGGTGCGTAGTGGACTGAATTCCACCAGACTCTCCCTGTCCGTGAATTAGCTGACCTGTACAGGGCCTGACCCCATTTTTTATTAATAGCAGGAAAAGAGAAATGTTGCTTTATTTTCTCCAGTCAGCTACTGATGTGTGTGGATGACTGGACAACTGGGACAGGTAATGCTCCATAAGAATTAGTTAAAATCTTTACACTTGCACAAACTCCACCCTTATTCACTGTTCATCACCACCATTCATCATCCAAAGGAAGATCCTTCAGCTCCATTCCAGAAGTCACTGCTGCTTCACTCTGCTCATCTCTTGTCTGCTGTGGTCTAGCTCACAGCCCACATCCATTACTGGTTGAGGCTGGGTTCCAAAATCAGCAGCTGGAGCCCAGGGTCCAAAGTCCAGCATATGTAACATTTTAAGCCCAAGATTGCATTTTTCTGGAATTAATTATGCAGTGATTCTTTCTTCTCATACCTTCCCCAAAGTTAGCATTTGACAGAGACACAGTTGCTATAAAGGATTTTAGTACTGTCACTTTGACAGGGCTATGAATGTTCTTCAGTGTCCTCAGTAGCTAGGAATTCCACTCCTAGTGAAAGTTGACAATTTTCTGTCAATGTTGATGCCCCTTCCTAGAGGCAGTGGGGAATGAGGCAACTAATCAAATTCCTAGTCATGCTGAGAGGGACTTGAGCAGGGCTTGGTTTTAGCATGAGGTCAAGGAGTTGTGGAAGTTGTCAGGAATGTTGTTGAGTAGATGCTGAAGTAAAGTCACATCTGGTGAGAAAGTTGTCAGTCCATACACTGAAACTGTCCAGGTTTCATCACCGATGCTGGCTCAGAGAAACACTGAGTTCCCACTCAGCATAATACATGGCCTGGTGCATTCCAGCAGGATCAAGTTTGGTGAAATTCCAGGCAGGGATGCACTAAGCTGGCTGCTGGTAAGGACCACCAAAGAGATGCAGCCAGGGGACTCCTGGAGCATCCCTGTGATTCCACTCAAAGCCATGCTCAGAAGTGCCACAGCTATAATGAGACCTGTTAGAGGGTTGTAACACTGCCAGCTGAGCTCTAAAAAACGCTGAGAGCATCACAATAGTTTGACAGGTTGTTTTAAGAAAACAGTGGGGAAAAAGTCTCAAAGGTTAAAAGGTTTGGTATAGTTCATTTGGAAGTTACATGAGAGTTTTCTATGGTGGTATCTGTCAGAGAGACAATGCTTTTGCTCAGTGAACAGTGAGTGGGTGAAGGAGAAGAGAAATACAAGAATCCTAATGACTGAAAGATAGTATTTGTGTAGGAAGTAGCCCTGCAAGCTGCTGAGTGTTTGCAAATAGCCAGAGCTGGAGCTGTATGACAGCTGCCATGGTTCAGTCCCTGCAGAGGGGAAAGCCACCTCTGTAAAGTTATCTATTGTCAGATCCCTCCCCTCATCTGCCAGGTGCCTGTGAGGGTCAGTGACAGGAACGTGGCCCAGCACTCTTAATTCACATCATCAAATACTAGGGCAAGGGAGCCAGGGGGAAGCCCAGAGCCCGCTTTCCAAGGTGTATACAGTTTGTTGTGTTAGATGAAGAGTGTTTAACTCTCAGATGTGGCACTCTCTGTCCCAGATCACAAATCTGTCCCCTTGTAGCCCTTGTATAATGAAAGGTGTATATAATCATAACACAACTCCACCACCACCATAATTTTCCTCACATGAACAGCAACAAGGCATCCACAGTCTTTTTTTTCCAGAGCTACAGTTGTAACTGTTTTAATAAAAGACACACAAGTTGTCATTGTGGTTTTGTCACCTTTTGTTCCCTTGCTCTTGCACCCCTCTTCCCTGTGTCAGGGTGGTAGCATTTGCACTCAACTGCTGTGAAACACACTCACCTCCCAGCCCAGGTCTGCCAAGAAACCTTCTGCCAGCACAGCAGTCTAGGCATTACTCCTGTCTTTTCCAGAAGGTGAAACAGCACTAAATATTACAAGCAAAGTCTGCCTGTTCTTGGAAGAGAGATTATTCTGTATTCCAAACATGCTAACCGATGTAAACTCAGTGGTTGGGCTTAGGTCAAACAAATGGGACCTGAACCAAATGCAGAGTGAGAGCTCACAATTTGCATCACCTAAAAGGATCACAAGAAACTTAGGAAGAGATTAGTTCATAGAAACACACTGGGAGGGGCAGGGGAAAATGCACAGTTTTCCTTGTCTCATCTTAGGCTGCCTAATATGGGCACAGTTCCCTGGGTAGCTGCTCTAACCCAGCTCTGTATTAAGCATTTTTCTTTATTAAAAAAAAAAAACAAAAACAAAAACCAACCAAACAAAAAAACCAACAAAAAACAAACAAACATAACTTCTCAAGGGGATCCTGCAAATCATAGCACAAACCAGAGTTCTGGGCTTAGAAGTTTGCAGCACTCCTTTTCCATGAACCAGACAATAATGCAACGCAGAGACCAGTCTTGAAAACATTCCACAGCCACCAGCTTGCTCATAACAAGAAATAACAAATACAAAGACACTTGGTTGGCTTTCTGCCCCAGAAAGGCCACATTTTCCCTTAATGTACAGCCCTGAGACACAAATAGGTTTCCCTTCTTTGCTCTTCTCCACATCATTTAGACCACGTTGGCCTGTCACATACTGAAAGCCCTGCTCACTGAAGTCGTGTTACCTGGTCACCATCCAGGAAGTGAGGATGCTCCCAATATAGACCAAGGCCAAACAAGTCCAGCTCATTTGCCTTGAAGAGAAATGACTCATGCAGTTTAGCCTTCTCTTGTTTCTGCTCAGGATATATGACTTGTTTCCTTACCCTGCAGGCTGACAGAAACGTGACAGAAGTGCCTGAGGCAGCTGTAGCTTGCTTGAAGCTTTTCAACTGTGTTTCTGATGTTTCAACAATCAGGAAAGCCAGTCTTCCAAGATGTATTCTCCCTCATCCTTTGCAGGCAGCTCCTTTGTGATTCTGTGATTTGTGCAGGGGCCTCTCTGCTATCCCACGGCACCTTCGAGGACAGACAGCCCCTACCAAAGAGTAGCACGGGCTACTTCAACTCCCTGCATTTCAATGCTAACAGCTCGTCCTGGAAACTCTTTCTTCAGAGGTCACCCACACTCTGAAGAGGACCACAGCAGCTGTTCAAGCCTTCCAAGCCAGAAGCTGTCTCCTCCCTTGCCATCCTGCCAGGATGTGCGCAGAGAGCTGACATCTTCCAGCAGCAGCCTGGGGTCCAGCTTCAAACTCACAACAAGGTGGGGACTGAGGAGTGGAACTGCAAAGCTCTGGATCACCTTGGCTTTGCAATTGGCAGCAGCAGGAGGGGGACAGACTTGAAGTGCTACTGAATGTGGTGGCTTAACTGCTTTCATTTAATCTATATTTATTTTCTTTGCTTTTTTACAGTAAACCTGGGACAAGTTGGAGGAGAAGAGGTTTGGGAGAAGCAGGCACAGCCTGGAAGACTTTTCTGATGCATAACAAAGCAAAGGGCTACCCTGTGACACGCCAGTCGCGAGCCTGAAGGCCTAGTGCATCACCACATCCGTGGTCCCCAAACAGGACGGGGACCCTGCAAAAAATTAACCCTGCCATCAAAATTAACCCCACTGCCATCACCTCTTACAGCACATGGTTCTGGTCATGGTTCTGGACACGGTCAGTGCCAGAGGAAGGAGGAGGGACGGACACAGCACAGCAGCCCCACCGCCACTGCGGCCTCCTTCTCCTCTTCTTCCTCCTCCTCCTCTTCTTCCTCCTCCTTCCCCTCTTCCTCCACCACCACCTCTTCCTCCTCCTCTTCCTCCACCACCACCTCTTCCTCCTCCTCCCCCTCCTCCTCCTCCTC
>VZTJ01000523.1:3752634-3869500 GCA_013397795.1 Orthonyx spaldingii
GAAGATGTTGAAGAGCACAATGCAGGTCTGACCTCAGTTTCCTCTTCTCCAGGCTGAACAAACCAAGTAACCTCAGCCACACCTCACAAGGTTTCCCCTCCAGACCTTTCATCATCCTCACATCCTGCTCTGGACCCTCTCTAACAGAATAATGCTTTTTTTATATTCAGTGCCCAAAACTGCATGCAGTGTTCCAGGTGAGGCCCCACCAGTGCTGAGTACAGCAGGAAAATCATTTCCTTTGGTCAGCCGGCAATGCTCTGCTTAATGCAGCCAACCAAATTTCCATCCAACTCATTCTGTTCCAGCCAGGCTCATGGGACCAGAGCACTGCATCTTGTAGGTCTAAAAGCCTCAGTATTAGAATTTTATTTGACATGTGTGATAGTACAGCAATGAGAAAATTTAACATTTGGTGACAGTGGCTTCTCCTGGCACAGAACAATTCAGGGACCTACAACATCTCAAGCTGACAGAAGTGGTTCCTGCTTACAGGAACTGTCAGTGCACCAACGTCCTCAGTTTGCTCTTGCTGACCAAACTCAAGTCACCTACATCACCAAGCCCATCACTACACTGACTTGCAAACAGCAATCTCTTCTTAAGCTTCCCAAATTGGGAAGAGTCTGCTTCACTTTTAAAGAGCCAAGCCTTGCAAAATTCTCAGCAGTTACTCAGAATAGCAGAATTCTTACATTTCAAAGGAGAAAGCAGGTCACATACAGCAGAAATGTATCCTGACACCCACTCAGGGAAATATAAAGCCATACACTTTAATCCAGTTGCATTCAGCAGAGCATTTAAGCACTCAAAATACGTACCAAAGACCCTATTAAGCATTAGGCCTTGTTTAAATAAGAGATTTGCCAAACACGCCTTTTATACTGAACCAGACCTCTATGGTCTGCTGCAAGCCAGCCACAAAAAGCAGCAGTGTCAACCAAAAGCTAAGTACCCTGCCACACCTAAATGAGGATGTGAGCTGTGCAGCAGCCGTTTCCAGTTACTGTTTGCTTTGCTTTCCAGCCTCCAGCTGCCTCCTCACATCCGACACATCCATGGGGACCCGCACTGTCAGACCATCCAGCGACTTCTTAACGCACACCTGGCAGCCCAGGCGCGACCTGAGAAGAAAACACGAAGTGAGGCTCCTCTGTTCCCAAAGTAAAGGGAGAAATTCCCCACCCACACTGGGATGTCTGGTCCAGAATGGGTTTTCACTAAAGCTCCCGTTAAAGCTGCCCTGTGCCTCAAGAGAAAGCAGCTCTCAAAGCATAACTAATACATAACAAGCCCCATCCCCTTGGAAGGAGGTGCCACACGGTGAGAATCTGCCTCAGAGCCTGAGGATCTGCTGCGGTCAGCAGGGAGGCTTACGTGTCAGTGAGGCCGTACGCCAAGTCCAGCATGTCCAGCTCTTCATCTGAGATGGCATCAAGCTTCTGGAAGGTGTCCTTGTCAAAGATGAGGTGACAGGTAGAGCAGGCTAATGTCCCCTCACAGGCACCTGGTAGAGAAGCAAGGGAATGGCAGCAAATCAGGAAAAATAAGGGGGGGAGAGAGATCATCTGGAGGAACAGAGTGAGAAAAGGCTCTTTAACAGATCCAGAGCATGTCAAAAGAGGTGCTAGGAAACACCACAGATAGATGCAGTTTCCAGCCTGCCTCTTCGCTGGGAGAATCACAATCAGTTTTCAAATTTTTACATCAGCTTTATCCAGCCAAACGCACTGACAGAGGCTGCTGGAATGCCAGTGGTGACCGTGTGAGGTTACATTGCCATCTCAGCAGGGTGAGCCACCCAGCAAGCAGCTGGTGGGGAAGGGAAGCTTGTTTATGGTCTTGGCAGAACACAGTACCATATGTACTGTTGCACTGTTCCTAAGTACCCATAGATCCTAACAGCACACATACATACCCTTCTGCAACACCTACCAAATCCATCAATGGCCAAGTTTTGATTGACCACCACTTCCAGCAAACTCTGCCCCTCCTTGGCTGTGGTCGTAAGTCGCTCTCCATCCCGATTTATAAAATGCACTGTCACCTGATCCTCAGAGCTGTAAGACAAATTTGCAAAAATCAGCGGAGTCCACCCTTTCCTGCACATCCACAATTGAAGTCTTTTGGTTGAGTGTTAGAGACATGGCACTTAGAGGGAAATGTGCATGCAAACACTTTCTCAAAGGATTACACCATGCTCATCAGAAAAAATTCAAATTACCAGTTCTCAGTGGCAGGCAAATCTGAGTTGCTCCGAAATATTTCCCACTTTACCAAACAGCCCTCAGAATAAATGTCTGTGTGTGCACAAACAAGTGCAGGTGCTCTGCACGTGCTGCCTCTGCTGGGCTGGCTGGCAGAATGAGCATGCGTAGGCAGGCAGAGCATTTGCAAGTCCCAGGCCTGGGATGTTAATCCTGGGTAGAGTGATGCAATAATAACAAGCAAAGTGCTCAGGATCAGATACTAATCCTGCAAGAAGGGCTGTTGTTGTTCGTGTTTTGTTTCCCCCTTCTCAAGGGGATTACTTGATAATTGTTCCATTTCTGTTGCGTTTTCTTCCATGAAGTGCCCATTCCATTCCTTAACTCCATCACAGGAACCCTTCTTGTGGCGAGGCACACCCAGCCCCAGCTTACAGAGCTGTGGGGCTGAGTAACTTCCTCTGAGCTGAAGTGATCCACACTCGGGAAAAATTGCTAGTTATTTTTGACAGCCTGCAAGATTTAATCTGGCCAAGAGTTAGGAACATGGCCATCCGCTTCTCTTAATGATAACTTGCAGAAAGGGCATCTACAAATGAGAGGAAAACAGCATCCACTTCATCTCCTCCTGACCAGGCTCTCACACCAGCGCCTGGAGAAGGCTGCTACCCTGACAGCAGAGTTCAGGATTTCTCACCAAGACAGTGCATTCTGAGACTGTTATATTTGCCAGAGGAAGCACATGAGCAAACACTGGGTTTTTCTCAGTGTACTTACCAAACGCTCACTTAGCTAGAGGAGATCCCAGTTACTCACAGGTCCCACCTCCTGTGCTGAGAGAAGGCAGCACCCTGGAGGCAGCTGGGCTTTTGCCCAGTAACTCTCAGTGTGGCACTGCCCAAGTGCCCATCATCCCAACGCCCAGGGCACTCTTCAGTGGCAGAAGCTGGGCCCACCCTCTTCTCTTTCATCAGGCTGACAACATACACCGCAGTTTCCTTCATAAAGACACTTACAGATATTTTTTTGCCAATACGCAATTTAAAGACTAGTTCTCAAATGTCAAAACAAAATAAAACAATCCTGTTCATTTTTGATGGATCAGAGTAAATTATTCCATTTGTATGGCAAATAGGCAGGTTTCCAGGCAATGGTTTGTTTATCTTTATAGGTGAAATAATTTGTGGCACAATAGAAATGGCAAAGTGACAGAATTTCACTTAGTGCTGCAATTGAATTGATTCCTCAGCAGGATAATGAGAGTTGACTGCCTGCAGAGACTGCTGGATCCAAAATTCCCCAAAGCTGTCCACACATTTGTTGTCAGAGAACTTAATTCCTGTTATCCTTGAGACACCTAGACCTTCAGCCAACATGAGTTGCAGGAGAATCTCTGCACCAACCTCCCACAAATCTAGTTCCCTGCAGTTCCTCTGAGTTCCAGCCTTGCTTTGGCTGTTGCTTCCAGTTATGTGAGCCCCAAGGCAGCCAAGCTGCAGCCAGGGACAGCACACAGGGTACCCAGTTAGGTACAAGGAAGGACAGATGCTGTTGTGAGACACGCTGCGTGACTCTGGATAAGCCTTGGTGCAGAGTTCACTCTTCTCAAGAGCAGGGATGATGCCAAGCACTCCTGACCACCATGCAGAGAGCACTTTCAAGCAGCTTTTCCCTCTTTGCTGGCTGAAGGGAACATTTAAAGTATTTGGCTGTGTTCTCAGGATTGGTGCCTCTTTTGGGGGCATAAATCCAGTCTGATGACTCCCTGTTTTCACTCTTCAGTTCAGTAACAGACTGACTTGAATACTGGTCTCATTGTCTTTATATCTCTCAAATCAGTCCCAGGCTCAAGTCTCCTCTGAAAGACACATGCTTTTGGGTACCCAAAGCTGGAAACAAAGTCTGCAGCTTTTCATTTACTTTTGAATTTGTTTATTGGTGGTTTTGAAACAATAAAAAAATTCCTTTCACATTTTGCTAAGTGATTTTGAACCAGGATTAAAAAAAAAATAACCACCCAAATTGGTTAAACTTCATTTAGGCTGAACTATTTTACAATGGCATTGCTGTCACAGGATACATGGTAAGAGCTTTGGAAAGATCTTACCAGGATATGACAAACTCAACACTGCAAATTCAGTGTACGCCAACCGATAATTCCCTTTTAAAATATAAAATTTTAAACCTTTTGTGACACAGGAAACTAGTGAAGGAGGTTTCAAGAAAGTAGTTCTTCCCCCTATCAATGTTTTCCCTAACAGATAATTTCCAAGGCCATACAAACCAGAAAGATGCCTACAAGTGCTGCCAGAGATAACTTCATAAGCAACAAACCAATTAAAAAGAAATCCCATTGATAATGAGTCTTCATAAATCCCACCAAGCAGGGTTATCACTATGACTTTTCTCTAAGGTCAGATAGCAAAATGGTTTATTGTATTTTCTGCTATGTTGGTTGGATCTTTCTCTCAATGCCTAGCAGATTACAGTCTGACCCAGATCATACTCGTCTGGAGATCTACAAATTACTTTCATTTTACCACCTCTTCCTGAACTATCCCTAAAGCAGAGAGAGGAAAGGCTGGCAGGGAGCCTGCAGTAGTTCCTGCTGTGAAAATGGGCCAAAGGACTCTTGTGCCTCTTTGTCACCTTCACGAGCAGGTTCCCAGCCACTAGCTGTGGCCCCCACAGCTCTGGAGGCAGGGACTAGCACCTCTGACAGGTCCCCAGAGCTCCAGGGACAGGAAGCAGCACCTTCCTCCCATCAGCATTAGCTCACCCAAGGTGGTGGTCTCATCCCCCAGCTCTCACAGGCCATGGCTACGCTGGCCTCTTTCCTCTCCCAACACGGGGCAAGGCAGAGGTGCATGCCCATCCCTTTGGAGGCAAGCATTTAACTCACCTTGATTCCCCAGGGGCATCCTGGAACCCGTGTGTGGAGCTGAAGCCTCTCTCAGAGCACCACTGTGCTGGGCTGTGATGCTGCTCAGCCACACCACAGAGAGAAATGAGGTGAATTTTGCTGGTGTTCAGCCCTCTCCGCAAGGGCCGCAGGAGCCCCAGGATGCCGGGAGCCATCGTGCTCCTCTGGGCCCCTGAGCTGCCGTGTGCTGCAAGGACAGCTTGGTTAAGGACTTATACGTACAGCTGGGGAGGATGGGGGGAAGGAAAGGGGAAAAAAAAGAAAAGAGTAGGACAGCCTCCCTGGGGGTGGAGGGAGGGAGGAGGAGGGGAAGCAGGAAGGAAGGATGGACAAAGGGATTGTGCTTGGATCTTGCAGCAGCCCAGCCCATCAGGGCATGGGAATTGGTTGAAGCACAGTTACATGTGGAGCATCACCTCCACATGCCAGTTTGTAAGCAATGCTTGCTTTGTTCTCCTTACGGACTTCCCTTTCAGGAGCCAGAACTAAATCCAGTTTCAGGAGAAATATTCATTGTAATGTCTAATCACACAAGAAGTGGCAAGTTGAGGGCTAGAAGAACAGACAGGCAGGAGTGCTGATGGCTGCTGCCTTGAGGAGAGGGACACACCAGTTCCTACAGCAACAGGGTGAAAGCAGACACACGAATTCTGCTCTTGACATGATGGCATCCAGCCATATCATTGCCTTACCCAACACAGCAGGCTCCCACCTCTAAAATGTGAATATTCACTTACTTCACGTGATGGTGGAGAGAAGCAGCCACACTTAGCTCATTTACTAAACTCTTTCCTGAAAAGTACAATAAAGGTGCAAATAAGTGTAATTGATTTGATACTAAATAATAATCCACACTGGCAAGCTTTGAAGCCTTGCAGAAGAAAACCCTTAATTTATTCCCAGAAACAACAGTCACTGGTCTAGGCTACCCTCTTCTACAGGGTAAATCAATATGAACCCAGGGGCCAAAAATACAACAGCAAAGACAGTTTCAGTTCCTGGTTTCTGTGGAGTTAGGGAACAGCTCTCATCTCAAGAGGCCAAATGGTTCCTTCCACCAAATTAACAGCTCACCATTTGGTAGGATGTCTGCTTTAATCAAGTTTTTTTTTAATGCCGTAACATATTAGTAGCCAGTATAAGCAAAAAAATGTTGATACTAATCAATCTCTACAGGGGAAAAACTACAGCATAAGATAGAAAATGTCTGCCTCAACACAGACACACACACAGTGGATTCATAGCTCTGAAGATAACCAGAAAGCTTTGGCTTTTTGCCCCAAAATGAAAATTTTCCACCCAAAGCTTTCAGGTTGGAAGGGTTGGAAAGGGGTGCTTAAGCTTTCTGAAAAAAGCATCAAAGACATTAAGGAATGCAAGCATTTCCCATCAGCTGGGAGGGAAATGTATTCTTCAGTTCAAAGGCAAGTGTTCAAGCATTCAAACACGCTCCTCAGACAGCTCCAGTGGAGACAAATTCACGGGCAATGCATGAAGGATTAACAAAAAAAGTTCTCTCTCTTCAGAGGAAAACACATTTCTAAAGTCACCGGTCTGCTTCCCTCTGTTCACTTTGCACACGGCAGAGCAGCACACAGAATGACTTCTTTCTGCCTCCCGCTGTTTACTGAGGGCAGAGTGGGCAGAACTGCTCGCACAAGGTGACACTCACAGGAGGAATCTGCAGGGCTCGGCTATGGAGGGACATGAGCTGGCCACCAGCAATCACAGCCTCGCAGAACCCTCATGCCAGTCCCTGCTTGTCCTACAAATGCTTTTTTTCCCCTCTGATACAGGATTTGCCCCTGAGGTTTTGTTCAGACCAACAGCTTTGGGCACAGGGAGGGTGGGATGAACACTGAGTATCGCTAGGATTTTAATCCAAAGTGAGTGCTATCCCCAATTCACTGAGAGGTGACCATGGGTGTCCCTGAGAGCAGCAGGGCACTGGCAAAATGCCAAAGCAGGGATGCCCTGCAGCAGGCATGGGTGCACATCAGATGGCCCAGCCATGCCCAGGATCACTGGGACTTCTCTGCAATCCTACTCCTCAAAACCAGTTTATGTAAAAATTCCTCATTTCAAATAATTTGCAGAATATCCTTCAAAGGCTTCCCTCCCCACCCTTGCTTGTGTCACAGAGGAGAGCTGGCAGTGAGGCCAGCACTCTGTTTTAGCTGAACACAGCTCTGGCCAGGGTCCCTGCTCTGTGGCCTCTCACCCTCAGGTCAACTTTTCCAGGTGGTTTGCTCTCTCCTACAAGCTGCCCTGAACGCTTCAGACTTCAAAGCCAAATTCTTGAGCTCCATCTCACTCCCAAACTTAAAACCACTCTGTGCAGCCTCTGCAGCTGAGAGACTCTGACCAGTTCTGCCTGTGCTTTTCAGGCACTACAGAGATGCAGCAGAGAGCCCAGTTCTGTCTCTCAGTCATTTCCATGGAAAGAAAGCAAAGCTTGCCATGAGAGACACAAGGAGAGGGGCCACAGCACATACAAACCACAAAGCATCTTATCTCTCCAGCAAACCTTGGGTTGAGAGAGATACATTAGATATATGCACAGCAGTTTCCACAGCAAGGACATTTGTGTGTTTGTCTGGCACTGACTCCTCTCCTTGCCAGAAACTCAGAGCACAGCAAGTGACAGGTCAATGTCACCTGATGGAAGAGAGGCCAATGCAGAGAGGGATGTCAGGGAGACGAGGTGCAGCAAAGGGAACAAATGCTCCCTGGTGAAAGCAAAACAATTCTGCTGGGGCAGGAGAGAATCAGGCCCTTACAGATTTTGGATACTCTGTTTTAAGGTCTCTGTAATACTGAGAAAGGGCAGAAGCAAGATCTCGTCTTCAGAGTAAATCGTTGTTCATTTAGCCAAGGCCACAAAAATAGAAAGCTTTGCAGATAACCACCCTTCCCACAAAAAAACCAAACCAAACAAAAAAAAACCCAAACCAAACAACCAACTAAGCAAAAATACCATTGCTTTGCAAAAAAAACCCCCTCAAAATACTGCTTCACAAGTCAGCACATACTTTATGAGCAGATCAGACACAGCTGAAGGGAACCCTTAGCTCTGTTTCAAATACGGTTTGGTAGAAACAAAGTTCCCAGCAGTGCACACAGGCACATTTCTCCCCACCTCCCCATTTCTTGCCAGCAGGCCACACTCTGTCAGTGCAGTGGCTTTGCCTACACATCCAGTCACGTGTTGGCACGTGCTGGTAAGGAAGTGGTTTTCTAGCTTGAAATACATTGTCCAGTGTCTTCTCTACCACACACCAAACAATTTGGTCCTCCCTCCCCCCAATCTAGGGACTCATGCAAATATCCAAAACACCTATGAGCTGCCTTTAACTCCACCTCAGCCCTGATTTCTGCACAAAGAAATAGACACTGAAATCAGCACTGCCCTAATCCAACCAGGAGCTACACATCACCCTTGCAGCCCTCCACAGCGAGAAGCATACTTGGATTTTTGAGATACCAAACCCAGCTCCTCCGACCACTGTCAGAGTTTCTTGCCAGCAAGCAGAGCTGCCCTGGCTCAGTCACTGCCCATGCTATTCAGGTGTAGATAGAGGCAAGCTCATGCTGTTCCAATGGGGGAAGTCTCAGGGACTGCAGTCAGAGCAGCAGGCACACAGACATGGGAATAATGAAGATTTCCAGAAGGAAGCCTTCATTAATTGGAAAAGCAAGAACAGCTTACCCCTCCCCTCCTACCAAGCCCACTGCCTCACAAATACTCCTGTAGGGAAGCAGATACAGGCTGCTTGCTGACACAGAACTAAAGAACTGAACAAAACTAAAATTCCCCTCTCCCACTGTCACTTTAAAAACCCATCAACCACCTTTCCTGTTCCAGAGCAAGTTGCTAATAAAAGCAAACAGAACAACTTGTACTGGTTTGGCTTTTTGCGAGCCCATAAGCCCAGAGATTGCTTCTGCTGCCTCAAAAGACATGCACTGAGCACAGACCCAGGACAAAGTGTTCACACCAAGTGAGCTGAAGTCGCAGATACTGCTGGGGGGCTTGGGGAGAAGACTGTAAATGTGCCTCAGTTTCTACATCTCTCAAACAAGACTGTTTGCCCCATTCTAACCTTCCCTAGATGTTCAGCAGCCTTCTGAGAATGACACAAACAAAAGGAGCAAGAACCATATTCTCACCACTGGAAGCAGGAGGGGAGAAATGCAATCAGAGATGGGCTGACACTGCAAAAAGAAAGCACAGTGAATTCACAACAGGGCTTCTGGACAGCAGCCACTTCTGACAATGCAGCTGCTGCCTGGCTGGGTGAAGGCCACTAAGAAGTTACAGTGCCCCAGCCAAGACCTTCACTTGCACATGCTTCTCCTTCAAGCATCCAGTCAAGGACGCTTCAAAGATGGATGGGAGTGCAATACTGCTGCATGTGGGGTGTAGACAGCCTTCACCATAACCTCCCAGCTCAAGAGCAGTTTATTTCACACCCCCTTCAGTCAAACTTGTTGACTCAAGACCAATCCCAGCCTGCATTTCATTAAAGGATCATGTACAACCACAGGCTATAGCAATCATGGGGGCTTGTAATTTTTGAATTAGCTCTGCTCACCAGAAAGCTGTGTATTAACTCTGCTCTGAGCAAGTGCATTCTGACCAGAAGTTGAAGGTATAGTCCCTTCCACAAGCATCCAGTATTATCTTTTGTGGTTTCAGCACCCCTAATCTAATATCTCCTCATTCTTTCCTCCCCTTTTAGCTATACCCAGCTCATCCTGACATCTGTCCTGACAAGCTCCATCTTGAAATTGCAAGCAATGTTTAGACACCCGTCACCTGGAGCTAGATATTCATTTAGGCATTGTCCAGACACAGGGACCTGCTCCCTTGTCTGTATACAAACTGCACTTGGAACTGCAAACCTGCAGGACAAAAGCCAGTCTCAGCCTAGCATTTCATACATGGAGGCCCAGACCTTTTTTCACAGAATGCCTTGGACTGGAAGGGATGAAGATCATCTAGTTCCAATCCCCTGACCATGGCCAAGGATGCCATCCACCAGACCAGGTTGCTCAGGGCCTCATCCAACCTGGCCTTGAACATTTCCAGGGATGGGGCATTTTTCTTACAGAAGTTATTTTTCTGCAAGGCAGACATTAACATCACATGTGGCATCAGTTTGCATATGGGTATGCAACAGTTATGGGCTGACATCAGTCACAAAGGAATTCTGTTCTCTGCCAGTTGTCACATGCTCTGAGATTATATGCCCTGGTATAAGACATTCAAATTATAGAGCCAAGATTGAATTATGCATAGCTGCAAAGCTGGCAGGGAACAGAGGAGTCATAGTGATGGCACAGGGCAAACAAGCCATGCCTGGGGTGCTCTCTGCTTTCTCATTGCAGACAGGCTGCCTTTGCAGGTGTTCAAGCAGCTGCCATACAACTGCCTGCAGTTATCATATCTTACTCCATGCATTGCATTACCAAGCTTAGGATGCTGGACAAATGCTTGTGCCTCACTGCAAACATCCTGAGCAACTAATAGGCTGTTCATCTACCTACAGAAATCCCTACAGGACTTGTCTGCATCAAAGCAAATCAGAATCTGGAGACCATGCCCTTGCAATTCCCTGCTTTAGAAAGAGCAAACAAGAGAAGGAGGAAGTAATCACAGTTCTATTTCTGCAGTTACTTTGTCCCACTTGGAGTTAGAGCATCTCAGGCCAAATGGATGAGTCTACCAAACAGATTGAGCTCAATGAAAATTTTACTCTACAGTTACTTTGGCTTTTCTTTAGAGTTCTTAATAAATTGCACTGCTGAATAAAGCAACATTGCAGAACCTGCAAAAAGACAGTGTTTCTAGTCTCACAGCCTTCTGAGAGCTTTTTATGCTCCAGTCTGCCCCTGTCCCACAGACAGAAGCAGCTGGGCCCCAAATATTTGTAGATATAGCCTAAACTGGATCTGGAACATCCCTGACAGACTAGCAAATCCAACAGAAGCTGTCTACACAAATTAGAGGTTAAATTCACATTTCTGATTCTAAACTACAGAATGCATTACAACTAGAAAAATAGGGTGGTGTGGGCTTTTTTTCAAACAACATGGTCCTGCAGAGAAGCAGCCTTCAGCCTTTAATGCTTTGCACTTCCATTTCTTCAAAGATAAACTGAATATAGATATACCTAAATGGGGAATGACTAAGACAAGGCAACATTCAAGCCTCTAAGGTACTGTCCATTGAGCAGCAAGGGCACTAGAAACAGCAAGAACAGGATCAACCTTTCCAGACCAGTGCAACCTTCAATTGAAGGCTGCTACGGCATTAAAGGAGACATGCAATTCCTCTGGTGTTCAGGTTTTCTGAATCCTGGCAGGAAGGAACAAAATAAAGACTCACCTGTAGAAACTGGATCCAAGCCATGCCTGGTGGGGATTGCAGAAGCCTCTATTGCTCCACATTTCATGTTTTATTTATGGGAAAGTTCAGGTCTCTTCCCCAGCACCAGATCTCTGAGCACTAACGTGTTCCAATGAAATCTCCACCTTATTCTGCAGTGCAGCTACCACTAGGCAGAGGTTCTGCGAGGTCCCTCTTCACAATCACAAAGAAAGCAGCTGCAAATAAAGATCACACAGCTCATTAGCAGAAAGGTGGCAGCAGCCACTCTTCCACTGCTGGAACCCATCCCAAGGCACTGGGAAACAGGCAGAGACAGCCAGAGCAAGGCAGCTGTAAAGCAAATTGTGCTGAAATCCCTCTTACAGGCTGATGGCAGCACAGCCTTGGCAGGGTGTGGGTGCAAGCAGCAGCACCAAGACCCAGCTGCCCTATCCACGCTGCCCTGGGTGCCCGTGGGCCTGGGCAGGGCACAGCAGGCACTCACCCACAGCAGCTCCTGCCCTCCCTCTGCCCAGTCCATTTGCAAGTTGAACATTTCTACTCAGTGGCCCCACAGAGAAGTCTCAGTTCCAGTACTGGTTCCAGCTGGGCAGCTGGGGAGGGGGACAGGGTTGTTGTTGAAGCAGTTCCTTTTCAGGGTGCAAGTGAGATCTCTTCATTTGTGAGAGAGTTACCAGGCTGACCTCAGGGCACCACAGGGCAGATCTGCTCGGCTACGAGACACAGCACTGGACTTGAAGCAAACCCTAAGTAACCAGCCAGACACAATCTGCTGAATTTCTCTGAACTTTATTGGCACTTCAGGAAGAACAAGGTATGGATTTTAACAACTCCTCTGAATAGGAAAAACATGTCTTAATCAAGGTTCTCTCTGCAGATAAGCACATGGACCCGTGAATTACTCCAGAACCTTAAGGAATTGATGTTTTATTATAATCCAGTAAAACAACTGGTCACAAACCTTCAACATAATTTACAGCAATAAAAAATAAAACAAGAAAAAATAAGCCAGGCAAACATTTTATAAAGTACTTCCCTCCCCCCACCCCCAAGAGGAGCAGTTATCCAATTAAACTGGAACATGAAGAGGAAGAACAATTCACTGTATTCTAACAAATAAAAAATGTGTCTACAAATCTCACCATAATACTGAAAGCTTCTTACATTAGTTTTCTTGCAAAATACCATCTTTATAATACAGTATACATTTCCAAGGGAAGGAGGACCATAAACGTACCCTCCATCCCTTGACTAATATTTTCTAATTGTGCATAGCTAGAAATATTGAAATCAAATATCATTAGATACCACTGGAATATAATACTGGTTAAAAAGAAGGCAGGGCTGAAACAACTACAAAGAGTTAGGTGGACTCACTGGCACAAGCCGTTCTATTCCTATATTGGACCATGTGGAATTAGAACGTTTAAAAAAACCGTATAAACAGAAGTCATGCCAACATCATAATACATGAGAGCTCAGCAGTGTTGTGTGACCCATCAAAGCAGAAAAGGTTTACTGGTTTATTATTTGAACACATATTCCAGGCACCATACGTCAGCTCATTAGGAAATTATTAAAATGTTAGATAGGCTTTTCTCCCCTCAAATGCATCAATAGTTGCCATGGACAGAGCAGAAGTGCTGAGAACCAGCTTAAAGCACCAAAACAGAAGTTTAAAGGTTTTCTATTCCCCAGTAATGAAACACACGCAGAGCCAATGCCAATCACCTTCAGTACAGAAATATGCAAATACGTTCTGACACATTTAACTGCAATCTTTCATTTGTGACTTTCATAATACTGAGGCATATTTTTCTTGGCCAATAAAATGCTTGCCATGTCATGTGCCCCCCAATAGCACTCTGTGTCCAGAGGAGAGAAGGGGGCTCCCACATGACACACCTGGATGTTTAAGAGCACACCTCAGCATGTTGCTTCTAACAGAGGCTGGCTGGTATTTGTATGAATCTCCACATAGACTTGCATTGCTTTCAAAAAATAAAGTAACACAGCACTGGTGAGGTTGTTTCCAGCCACCCAAGGAATTCTTGGGGAAATACTGCATTTGTTAACACTATCGTGAACATTTCTTTTTGGCACAGTTCCCCTTTGCCCTTTTTCATACACCAGGGAGCTGCTGAAAATGCTCCCATTTTCAGATGTTTTCCTTCTATCACCATTACCAGTAACATCATACAAAGGGAGAATCAACAAAACTGAGCAAGTCACAAAATTTGGGATTATACTGGGCAAGAAAATAAATCCCAGGCTAGCCTAATGACTTCCTATAGGGATAGGCTAATCCAAGGAGGGTAAAACAAAGGAGGACTTCACTTTAGGTGGAACCCATTTTTAAGATGACTCTCCTGAAGGTTAACAGTTCCTTTTATGAGGGATCAAGGCAACACCCAATTCAACCCTGAGCATACATGGCTATTTCCTCCACAGAAATGGCAGGGAGGATTCTGGGTAGCTACAGCATGGACAGCTTGGATGACATGAGGTGTTGGTTATTACAATAACTGGCACAAGCAGCTCTCAGGACCAGTGTCACAACCATTTGTATCCCATTTCTAAGAGAAAGCCCTCCGTTCTCAAAGCTACAAAAGGCCAAAGCATCCTTCTGGGGAAGAAAAAGCACTTGAGCCAGGGATGTGGCAGACTGCTAGTGAGGATTAAGAAAGCAAATGGACAAGTGTCTCAGGATCCTCTCCCCTCAAATGCTGCCTGAAGCCAGGAAGAGAGATGCAGTCTTGTACATGACCCAGATATGAGAGTAGTTTTTGGTCCCCAGCTGCTGATCACTTTTTATGATTGCATCTAGTTTAAACTAAAGGTATCTGAGCTACAGTAGATCTATACACAGTCATAAGGCACCAAGGACTATGTGCTAAAAAGGCCTCTTATGGAAAAACCTGAAATCTTGTTCACATAACTAGAAAAACTTGTGTTCAGCAAGGGAAAATACAGCTACAGGAATTTTTAGTCTTTTACATTTCTGCCTCCCACTTTAGGTTTTCATTGGCAAAACCAAAAAGGAAGGCAGTGTACTTTAGCTATCTCTGCCTCACTGGTTACATTCAAGTCAGACAAATGATAGTGAAGAAAGCCATTGACCAGAGACAAAACCTCTGGAAAGCAGGGAATTCAAGGCTTCAAACCACACTGTATCAGTGGAAATACTCCAAAGGCCTCCTCATGATTAGGAAATTCAAAGCTCCATCATTAAACAACAAAAGGTAACACCAGCAGGAACACCACAGAATCTGTTTGGTCTGCTTATTTTTGTAGGACAAAAGCTTTGGTATTTTAAAGAGAAAGTCCATATTTTACCTTCAATCCTTCTTCCTAAGCTCCAGTCTCCCCTTTTTAACTACATGATTCAGACTCTGCGTTAAGTCAGAAATTCAGACCCTGGGTACTAAGGTTAATCCCAAAGCTTGCACAGGTTAGTAGGAAGGCACAGTGTCAGACTGTCAGCTCCTGACTGTATATAATGCATTCCAAGTATCTGCTGGTCTCCCCACACAATGGGAGAAGACAGCAACACAGCCACCTCAGTGGGCAATACCAAACCCAACACAGTGAGACTTTACACCCCAAGCCAAACAACTTCAGATTTACCCCAATACGTGTCTGCTTCCCCAAGCCGTCCCAGGAAGACGTAATTACTTAATTACTATTCTTTCTTCTGTCACTTAACTCCAGCATTTGCCCAAAACTTGATAAATAAGACCATGGTCACTCTTCTGTAGTGGTTCCAGCATAGCACGATTATGAGTGAATGATGGGAGAGGATGGGAAAGAGGGGAGAAGAGAGTGCAGGGCAGCAGGTGCAGGGGAGAGTTTACATGGACTCGAACTCGTCGATGCGCTGCTTGGTGTTACCCTGCCGGATCTGACGGAGGGTCTTGTACTTGTCTCGGCCTAGGCGCATGTTCTCAGCGTGGATCATGTCATTTGCCGTCTTCTTGGTTTCATCCCGAGCATTTGCCAGCTCTGAGGAAAGAGCCTTTGGAGAAGGGGAAACAGCAACAGGTTAGTACATGCCAGAGACTCAGAACTGGACAAGATTTCCTGTTGATTCTCTTAAAGATTCAGTATCAATAGAGACAGGAAACAGACAAGCCCCAGCATATTCTTCTGGGCAACCTGCTCTAGCTGACCTTGCTTGAGCAAGGAAGCAGAACTAGATGATCTTATGGAGGCCCCTCCAACCCAAACAGATCTATGATTTTGTAGAAGTTGTTAATATTTCTCCCTAACATTTAAAGGTAGAAAACATCAGGCAATCTGCCACTCTTTTTATCTTTATCTAGCACAGTAAGAGAGATTGTCTCCAATGTCTGTAACTGAAAAGAACAGCCATGTGGAGGGATCCCTGAAGACAACAGGAGCATCTTGCAGAATTTGAGGAATTACTAACTTTCCACCAGAAAAGAAACTTGCTGCAGAAGATAAAATGCACCTTTACCCCTCTGTCTGTGTGCAACCATTGCAGTACAATGCAGAATGAGCAAAGCCTGGTGCAAGTCAGGCAGCACAACTAAATGCTTGGAACTTAACACCAGAACACTGGAATTCCTTCCAAGAAGATGGTGCAGTACTGCTGTCTCTGTGCTGAGCCCTAGTGGGCTACTCCCAGGGTTTTGCAATGCAAGCCAGATTCAACAGTTAGAGACAGCTTCTGGACAGGAATCAGACCAAGTTCTTCAATTCACTGCAGCCAGGGCTGTGAACAGATGGTTGGCAATACTCACACAAAGCACACTACATCTGACAGATGCTACTTGTTGGCACTGCTTCAAAATACTTCACCACTTCCAGTAAAATGGAAGTCAAGTGCCAGGAGACAAGATCTGCCTCTCTACTCAACGGTCAAGCAGCTACCTGGCAAGATCATGATTATCTCTCTTCCCTGCTTCTCCCCTCATTTTTAAAATAACAGTAATACCTTGCAGCTGCAGTAAATGTTGAGAGAAGTAGAAGCAGCACCCAGACACACACACACACATACACTTGCCAGCTTCTTACCTTCAGGTGTTTCTGCACCCGCTCATTCTTCTCTGCTTCAGTGGTGCGCTCCTCCTCGCTGCGGTCCTTGATGGTGGCCTCCGACCGCAACTCAGCGCTGGCTTCTGCTGCATTCTCATCCTGCTCATCATCGTGCTCATTCTCAGAGTGCATGGGCTCAGTGACGTGAGGGGTGCTCATGGCAGTCTTCAACTCCTCTTTGGTCTTCTCTAGGTCTTCCTGCACCATCCGTGCCTGCAGCAGGATATGCCACAGTGAGTCAGTCAGCATAATCCTGAGTGCCTGAGACTTCTCACAGAAGCACCGCTTGGTGCTTGTTACAGGAAACCTTGCACCTCTGAAGGGGTATATTCCAAAGCTACTCAGCCACCACCATTTGCAAAATTTTCTGCTGGGTAACACTTCACAGATTTGAAGAACGGTTACAGTTAATGGGAAATGGGCTACAGACCCGATTAGTCAAAAATTCCTACACGGAGTTAGAGTAAGTCACCCATTCCACGGAGAAAACCAAAGCTGCGTATTTACAACAGCCTCAAGCTTGCAGGCGTTGAGTCTAGTGTGGAATCTAGTGCAGTAGTTTAGGTTACAACCCAGAACAAAGAGCAATTCCACAAAAAGTATGCCATTTGCTCAGATTCTGCTTTACCTTATGCTGCCACTCCTGTGCCTCGCTCTCTTTCTTCTGCCTGGCCAGCTCCAGCTGCGTGATCCTAGCTGTCAGTTCTGCCATCTCAGCAGCCTGCAGAAGAAAGGCTCTTAGTGGAAATAAAACCCAAGGTTTTGCTAAATGAAGCATTTAGTCCAAGTCCTGAGTGAAAATACATCTTTTTAGTAAGAAGAAAGCCTTACTGTTAACTTCAGTTCCACCAATACCTCCATGATGAAAGAGGAAAGGAAGCCAAAAAAGTTTTGCGTTTCATTGTGGGTTGGGGTTTTTTTTTGGTTGTTGGGTTGGTTCTTTTTCCTTCTCCCCAAAACAGAGCTACAAAACTCAGTTCTTTGAATCCAAATCAGGGAAAGGAACACTCTTCTCATTCATCACATACAAAAAAGGGCATAAAGCAATACAAATCTACTGTACAAATACACTTGTATTTACATATATGTTGGGGCTAAAAACTAAAGAACCTGTGAAGGTAGTGCTTCCTTGCTATATTCATAGCCTGGTTTGCTTCAAAAGCTTAGATGCTTCCCCTTTCACTATTTTCCCTACTTGATTTTCAGTCCACCAACTTACCAACTGTTCCTGGGTCTTTTGTTGATCATGGGATGCTCTCAATAGGGCCTCCTTTGCCTCTTCTGCTTCTCTACGTTCCTTAGCCAGTTTCTCTGCTTCCTCCTGAGCTCGTTTTCTCTCCTGTTCCAGCTCCAGAGCTCTGCGGGTCTGTTCTTCCAATTCTGAAAAATAGGGGAGCACGTTTCAAGACAGATCAAGTAAAGAATGGCAGTAGAAGAGGAAAGTCTCTTATACCTACTGTCTGATAAGGATTTTCCTTCAGAGGGACAGGTAAGGGAGGGCAAGCAACTGTCCCCTTTCCTCTCCTTCACATTTTACCTGAAGCTGGAAGACTAACAGTGAGACCAACCCCCAGTGGGTGGGAAGCACCCATCCCAAAATTACATACCTAAGGGCAGAGAAGCATCCAGTATTTTGCTTGGGCAGCACCACACTAACTCCAGCCAAGCAATTAGATAGTAAATCACCACAGCAATGGCTGGTGTGACCCCTGTTACACTGTTTGACTCCTTCCTCTATAGATATTCTGGAATAAAGCTTCCAGCCAGCACAGGAACAATGGCAAGGTACTTCCACCATCAAGAGAGACATCTTGGCTGTTACCCATTTCTTTAATGCAAATCTTTTTTCAGCAACTGCATATAGAGAGCTTCCATTCAGCTTCAGGAGGCTAAACCAGGGCCCTAACACCAGTTAGCACACAATACTGGAGAGACAAATTACTCAGAGATGCTCACAGCTTTACTGTTTGAACCTTTCTCACTCAGACAGTTCATCATCCAAGTAAACACTGAAAGATTTCCTATTACCTTGCTGAGCTTTCTTGGTTTGCTCCTCAATTTGCTTGAGTCTCTCCATCAGCTCCTCCTTCTCACGCTCAATCTTCTCCTTCTCCTTTTCTGCCAACTCCCTCTTCTTCTTCTCATTCTCCAGCAGGGCTCTGATGGAAGGAAGTCACAATGTAATTTCAAACCAACTATCACCCAGACTGGAGCTCTTCCTAGTAAACACACAAAAAGAACACACACAAGATGTGCCCTACAGCACTCAGATAATGAGCTTTACTCCAGAGGTACCCCTTTACAGAAGTGCACAGATAAAAAGCTCTGCTGGCATTCATCTCAATGACAAGTTCATAACAGCAACATTATATAGGAAATCTCCACATTTCAAGTTTTTGTATTAGTCCCATCAAACAGACAGACAAATCTGTAAGTAGAAAAAAGTCCTGCTGAGTCACATTTGTGATGAGCACCATTGCTATCAACCCATTAGACCTACTGAAGCAGAAAGCAACCTGGTCTATTTGTGGCTCAAGCAGATTAAGGTGCTGCCAGCCATTTATCTTGCACATGACACTACTCATGCAGTGATTAGTCACACCCAGGTTACTCAGAACCCTACCAACCTCTCCATCTGTTTCTGGTGTTTCTCTTCCCGAGCCTGTGCCTTCATCTGCTGCACCTCAATGGTGTCTGGTTTACGTCTGCGCATGTAGAGCTCGTGGTTCCCCATGCAAAGTGCCAAGATCCGTTTGTTAATCCGTAACCGGGGGGCATAGAATACAAAGTCCTCAGGACAAGAAAAAGGCAGCATTAGACCTGTTCTTTCAGCATAAGAAGCCCCTTGTACATGCACTATGCTCCCAAGACCCTGAGCTTTTTACAGTTGCTAGCCAGCTTTTCTTAATAATGTCTAATTCATTGGTGGTGGCAGTTAGACTCTTTCTTCTGGGATGAATTTCAATCTGACAAACACAGCCAGAGCAGGAGCACCCAATGTGTCATTCCAGTGTGCTGGGTTTCACTCTAACACATCCCTAGCACCAAGCACACAGAATCTTAGCATCACCATTTCCTCACAAACACCAGCAGGGCTGGTTTACCAGGCACACCGAGTCCCTGGCTTCTCCCACCTTCCTTCCCACTTCAATAATCTATACAATAGCCTGGCCAGCCACATCGAATGCAATGTCTTGGCTTATACCAGAAAGAGTGTTAAACATTATAATCAATGGATAAATAACTTTGTTCTGTTAAAAAGGAGCAACAGCAGCAGGGAAATGCTTCCAAGCAGCAATGCAACCAGAATGACCAGAAGAACAGAAGGCATTGGCTAGCACAGGAAATTATTAGGCCTTAAAGATGAAAGCAATTACATTCAATACAAATTTACAAGGTAAAAAACTCCCAGCCTACCCTACAAAATGACCTAAAGCTTCTAAGTAAGGTGAAAACCTGCAAAAGATCAACCCACACACTATTAAAGCCTACAGGTTGCAAAGGAAGCATCCACAGCTAACAGAGGTACCTCAGATCCCTAACTGTATTATCAGAGAATCTGAACAGTCTTAGGAGAATCAGAAACCCTAAGCAAAGAGCTACTCCCTGCCACTGACCTTAAAAGCTTAAGCTTACACTAAATTTCTACCCTCTTAGCCAGAAAAAAACATAACGATCACTTTACTGCCCTCAACAGGCCTCCCTGCTTACGTCACCATTAGCACTATCAATGAAAAGATTCTGTGTAAAAAAACCTCAAAAAGCCCCCAAAACCAAACCCACAGAAATCGTTCAGCTAAGATGTTGAAAGTTGAATAGCTTAATATGAATGTTGCTTCTTACTGGTGCTTTCTTGTCAATAGGCTTAATAACAAATTTCTTGTCATTGAATGAGATATTTCTGATCTCACTCCAAGGGAATCCAATTTTCGGTGTTAGCCTGCAGAAAGAAATAAGAGAGCCCAAAGTCATTCCAAACTCTTGACTTAGAATACAAAGCTCAAAATTATATCAAATCCACTGTCGTATTTCAGTGCTCTAATGGTACTTGAAATCAGCAGACAAACGTAGTCATGCAGATGAAATATAAACATAAGAAGCAGTTTTTCAATCCCACTTTTTTTTGTTTTTTGACATGAAAAACAGAACTGGAGCATGCATCTATGGCGGGAAGACTAGGGATACAAGTGAAACTATCTTCAAAAGATTTGCCAATTTCTTGTATTTGTTGGTTCAAAAAAGCTCATTTTATGGTAATGTCAAAACCACAGCCAACAATGATACAGAAATTGTGGAATTCAGTTGAAGATTTGAATTCCAGGAGACATTGGTTTTGAATGAGTTTATATTGGAAAGTAGCTGAAGGCAATGATGAAGAGAGAGGGGTTTATTACCTATCATTCTGCTCATAAATGTTGAGTCCAAGAGCATCTACACCTAGCCAGAGCTCAGAGCCTTTCTTGTTCTTAATGCTGAAGTAGTTCACACCATACATTTCCAGATCCTGTGCAATTTTCAGGTATTCCAAGACAGCATCTTCTCTGCAGCATGTAAAAAGAAAGCAGATATTCTTTTTTGAGTCTTTAAGTAAGAAGGTGCTATTTTTCCACATGGACAGAGCAGCAACAAGCTATCACCCTAGCAGATAATTATAAACTCTGCAAACTCAGCCTTGTTTTACTAAGAACAGCCAGCTGATGTGGACCAGCAAGAGCAGAGGCACATGAACCTAGTTACTCTGAGCAAAATAACCTACAGAATGCTAACTTATCCTGAAGCAAGTCACAGTTATTTGTATGCATTCATACATTACACACTAACACTCATTCAAATACAGCAGTTTCACTCTGCATCAGTTACCTAATCATTCCTCGATGTTCCTCATGCCACACCTGGATCCTCTCCTCCCACTGGTCCTTGTTAAGCTTGTGCTGTTCCAAAACCCTAGAAAAAGTATACATGGAATGTTTAAAACCAAGCACTACATATATGCACACACACAATCACATCTCTTATAATAATGCTTCATTAAATACTCCATTGGCATCAGAGCTCCCCCACAAAAAATATTCCAAGAAATGCAGTTTTATTAAAAGGCTAGATAGAGACACAATGGTCAGTATTCAGACTTCTAACAAATGGCAAATTTTATTCAGTTTTGCTTCTCCTTGTAGCGTATTTTGTTTTGGAGCTTCTCTCACTACTTTTGATTAGAGTTTCAGAGTAGCAATAGGAAGTTTAAGGTTAAAGCTCTTAATTAATTGAATACTAATCTAAATGCTCAAAGTGGCACAAGGTTATATTTTATTCTGAGCATTGCAATCAAAGCACTCCCTACACTTAAAAAAAAAAAAAAGATTTAAAAAATCAAAAACCCTTTAAGACAGAGAATGTCTGAGACTATCCAGGTTCACTTGCCTTTGTGGGAGCAGTTTATCACTAGCAAGGTAGCCAGACTTGTGCACATCTTTGTTGAAGTCTCCATATTTGGACTGGACGGCATAAGAAGCCAGAAGGACAGCTGTTTCTGGAGGACAATAAATGTCATCGTTCAGAATTGCCTCCTTCACTTGGAGAAAGAAAAGGCGCTGTGTGATGTCCTGGATCAGCTCTTCTGCCACATCTTCTGGGTAGAACTTGGCACGGAATTTGAAAAGCAGGGGGCTTTCTTTACGTACATCCTGTGCTGTTACCTGGAACAGAGTTAGCAGATTTTATAGCCTATATACCATGTCAAGGGGAGAAGTTTACAAATAGAAAGACAAGCATACACTAGAAAAAAATTTCTCCTTTCCAATGCAGAAGCAAATGGACAGAAGAGCAAAGATTTACTGCTAAATACCTCCTCACTTCTCCCCACTGGACTTACAACAAGCCAAGATTTGCAACCAGTGGTAGCTAAGTTACTTTCCAGGTTTCCCCCCAGCCAAGATGCTCACATAAGCACCACATCAGCATCTTACCAGGAAGGGTAACAGTTCTGGCCAGGTAACAAACAGAGCTAGGTGCAGGACCAGGTCAGGTAAAACAACTCATACCCAGGGGAGGGAGTGTGTGGACACCACAACACCAACTCACTGATCTTGCAGTACTTGTGCTGCATGGATAGGCAAGAACAGATCCCTGACAGAAGTATGGAGACTGAATTTGCCCCTGCACTCTCAGAGAAGGGAACAAGGACAAGCAAAATCTTGGAGCAAACATACCTTTTTGTTCAATTTTAGCCATGTTGAGAAACCCTTGGTGTCTTGATACTGAAGTCCAAAAAACCAGACCTCTCGCAAACCAATTGTCTTGACGACCTGAAAGAAAGATAATTAGCAAGATCCTCAGATGGACTGAACTTATCATTGGCTGAGAATGTGTAAGAGGTAAGTTCAGACAAAGACAGCCAGTGTCCTGACCTCCTACCTCTCCTGCTACAGTGCACAGAAAGATGATTTGGCATCTAAGAGGTCTTAAGTGGATATGTATAATATTCTTCCTTCTCCTTTGGCTCTTTAAGGCTTGTTGCTATTTATAAACAACAGCTGGGACATTATTTTTTTTCAGCTACTTGTAAGCCAACATACAATGCAACAGCTCTGACAGGTTTCATAACCACCAGGAACCAGGAACACAGCTCCGTTTCCAGGTACACCCCTCACTTATCATGCAAATGTACTATTCCTGGGCAAGTCATGAATCACCCTGCTAAGTTGTGCTACTTTAAGATGTGTTTCTACTCCACTGATAGTTGTGAACAGGCCTTTCATACAGCTGTTTACTGAGTAGCACCATTAAGAGGAAGTGCAGTGGGTAAATCCATATGCTATCCCTTGTGTCAGGACAAAGAGCCACCACAGACATTAACCACACCACTATGTAAGCTCTCTCTGTAGTCACTTCCCTAGCACACCAGGCATGCTATTTAAACAACAATTAAGAGGGCTTTAAAGACATATTGTGACAAGAGACAAGAACCTCATGGTGGGGCAGCAAGACTACGGCAGTGCCACAGTTGGTTAAAAGGAGGGGGAGTTTCTCCAAAGCCTGTTTGCTATCAAGACATCACCCTTTGTGCCCTGAGAAGCCTGGGACATGCCACAGGGTGCAGCAAGTCTACAATGTGAAGTTCCCCCACATCCCTCCTGCAGACCCAGGAGTTGGTCTCATGCTGGCAAACAAGGCACCTACTGGTCACCTCCACTGCTGGACAAGACAGGGGAAGGAAGAAGACTTTCTGACTGTCTTCAGGTTGATGTGGTTCCTAAAGTATGACACCATCAGCTGTTTTCACATGCCATTCAACTCGGGCTTGCTCAGAGCTTCCCGCCTTCAAAGAGACTAACAACTAGATGCAGAGACTGAGACTTGCCCTGTGAAAATCAGCTGCCAGGTCAATTGATATAATTTTGTACTGCCCTAAGGTGCATTCTGTTCACTTCTGCTGTGGTCTCTACTTCGGCAAGATACAACACCAAAGACATAGGTTTCCCACAAATACAACACTAGGGCTTGGATCAGACATTTCTTCTGGCCTTTCAAAAGCAGCATTAGGGCCTTGTTCCTTTCAGGCAGAAAAACCAAATGTAGTTTCCAGGAGAGGCATGCTATTGGTGGCACACACACAGACAAAACCTACACTAGGTCATGTACTCTATGTATATCATCCAACTTGAGTTCCTGAAATTATTGAACCTGTCCTTGCTTAAACAGGAACTGGAGAGCTGGGCTAGGGCCCCTGCAGATTTGGGGGAATGTAGGTCACTTGTGCATCACACAGCAGGAAACACACAGCTAAGGAGGCTTTTGGAGAAGAATCAGGGTTTGCTACGTACATGCAGTTTTGTTCACTGCAATATAAGAAAGGTATTAATCTCTAATTAATAGGGTCTAAAGGAGGGCAATGAAGAGTTTTGGGGGAAGCCATATGAGGAGCAGCTGAAGTCAGCTGGTCTGTTCAGCCGGGAGAAGAAGAGACTGAGGGGGGACCTCATCACAGTCTGCAACTTCCTCCTGAGGGGAAGAGGCAGGGCAGACACTGATCACTTCCCTGTGGTGACCAGTGACCACACCCAAGGGAATGGCCTGAAGTTGTCAGGGAAGGTTTGGGTTGGATATCAGGAAAAAGATTCTTCACCCGTAAGGTAGTTGGGCACTGGAACTGGCTCCTCAGGAAAGTGGTCACAGCACCAAGCTTGACAGAGTTCAAGAAACACTTGGACAATGCTCTCAGGCACATGGTATGATACTTGAGGATAGTCCTGTGCAGGGCCAGGAGTTGGACTCAGTGAACCTTGTGGGTCCCTTCCAACTCAGCATATTCTGTGATTCTGTGACTGGAAGCAGATGGTTGAACGAGGGGAAGAAAGGCTGTCCTAGTGCCCAAGGATAGCTCTATTCTTGGAAGCATTAACATATGAATGGGGTGAAATCTCCACACTCGACTGCATGGGTCTGCTTTCCTCTTTTCCACTTGACAGCAGCTTATGCCTGGGAATTCAACAGGCTGGACTGCCAGCAAAGAGCTGAAAGGCTCCACACTGTGGTCCCATACAAAAGGACTTTTATTCCACAGTAGAAGCCTGCACAGCAATAGCAGAGACAAAAACAAGCTGGGCAGAGGAGAGGGGAGACAGCACAGCACTCACCATCACACTCCCAAGCTGCTACGGAACTAAGGCAGGGAGGATAGGCCTCCTCCCTCCTCAGCCTTAGCAGGTTATTTAGTTCCATTTAGCAAGGGAAAAAGCGTGAAGAAGAAACAGCTTTCTACAGCTGCAAGGAATCCGGCTGGCACCAGCATAATTATATATGGGGGTGTACAGCATTTGGAGCCCTAATGAACTGTGAGATGTTCCAAAAAGCAAACAGCCACTGGCAGTGGCTAAGGATGGAGAAGGGCTGGCGTAAAGGATGGGAGAATAGAGAGTACTGTTTAACACAGACCACAATACTTAAATACCTACAATCTACACTCTCATTTGGAGAGCAACATCTTTCCTTCATGCCAGGGGGAGCATTAGGTCCGTCCCTAGGTCTCGTTTAGCCTGCTGGATAAGGCTTGGTTTACGATGGGCAACAGATTGAATGCAGCCTTAAAATCCAGCTGTTCCATGGTGCCTTGACCAGCTATCACAAAGCTCTTAATTGAGTATTACCTTTAACCTAAAATTCTACTTAGTAAGCCATACTGACGTAGGGAACAAGGTGTCTTCCTGGTGACTCACTTCATCCTCTGCAGAAGGACTAAGCACACATTAGTAGGGGTTTTTTACTTATGTTCAGAGAAGAAACAGAAGATCTTTCAGGTAACCTTTTCTCTCTCTCCTTCGTACTCCACATTTTCTAGGTCTGCATGACAATTCCTGTCCTTCCCCTCTGCACTCATCCATCTCCCTCTGAACCATGTTCTTGGGTGCTGCTTCACAGCAGAAGAGGGAGCCATAAGCAGCCTCTTAAATGTAGATTTTTAGTGTCAAGATGATGATTGAAAATGGCTGTCATTCTCAGCCCAGGAAACACACCACTACACCAGCAAACAAGTACAGATCCTGATGAAAGCACCATTTACACATGGGCAAGACCAAAGCATGTAAGCAGAGGAAAAGGCGTTCCAACTGGACCAAGTTCCTGCACCAAAGGCCAAATCATCTCAGGCTGTATTGTGGTACAAGTGTCTTGAATGTTGCCCTGGTTAAAGATGAGATAGGTTTCTCTCCCTTTCCATGACAGGCATGTCAGGTACATCTAAGAGAAAACTGCCAGCTAACCTTATTGCTGGAGGAGCTCTGAACTGGTGCCACACCTGCAGTTTCAAATGCTGGTCAAAAACAACTTCCAACGTGGTCTTCCAGGTACCCTAACTTAGTACCCCAGACAGACTCCATCTACAGCCACAAATATTCAGATGTTCCCCCTCCATTTAGCTGATGGATATACTTCTAATTTTCCCTTCCGAAGTGCTAAAATGCCAGAGTGCTAACTGACAGAATCTTCAAGTTTTTGAACTTACTGCAGTTTGCCATTGACCTCTTTAGCAACAAGCAGTCCATTTTTGGTTGGAACTACTGCTTTTCTCAAAGTCAGAAAGTTTCCACATGTTCCTGTGAAATTTGAGACACGTTTTCATACCACTCAACCACAAGCCTTCATTACAGGAACAAGAGTTCTGGGGTTTGCTGGGGGAACCAGCCACCGCCCTGAGACTTGCTGCTGTCTGCCATGAAACTACCCTAGTGAGTTTTCATTTCAGTGCTTTCACCTAGTGGATCAAGAGTTCCAGAGCCATTTTCTATGTGTTTGAACACTATTAGGTAGGACCTTACCAAGGCTAAGGGTTTTTCTTACAGTGTCCCTCCTCACAAAGCTTAGTTTGCAGGCCATGAGACACCAACCACCTTTACTCCAAACACAGCTCAACTCAGATGGAGTTACTCAAAATTCAAGAGGGGTTTGGTCAGCCTGTGCTGTAAGCTTAAACAAACATGAAAGAAGTCTGGCAAACTGGTACTCTACAAAACCACTAAATTCACCACAGCAGGTAAGTTAAGCAAGAAGGAAGCTGCTAAGCATTGCCAAGGTTTCCAGCTGCATGACTACCTCAGTGGCCCATGCAGTTAGAAAAGCAAGGCAAGACAAGCCAGGGCACACAAACTCAGCATCTTAGGAGATCTGGCTCTTCATGAAATCTGAAAGAACCTTAAGAACTAAAAAGAAAATGAAACAAAAATACCCCTCCCCTGCCAACACACATTCCACTATGTATAAGACTTAATGCTGTACATAAAACACAGCATCAGTAACCCAGCTTAAAGTGTGCAGAGAGATGTTATTGTTATAATTTTAATCCATAGATAAGTGCACTTTTCTATTACAAGCTTAGTTTTGACCCCAAAAGCTCATAGAAATGAGGAAAAGCATCTTAGGAAGATTAACCACATGTTTTTAAAGTTTGAAGTGATAGCTATTGAAGTTTCTCATGTCACATTTTCTTTAACCTGTGACTTGTGTTCATGGCTCTTAATTGGACAGAAATCACCTTTAAGGAGATTGGATGCTCAATGATTCAAGCTAGAATCAATTTACCCAAAAAAAGGAAGTTTGAAAGGCAAAAGATTGGAGGGACACAATTTCAAAGCCATCCACACGAAGAAGTAACTAAAAGGTTTCACCAGACAACAGATTAATCTTTTATGTGTAGAAGACACAATGCAAAGCACTGCTTTGGTTTACTTACTACTCTCCAGACCTGCTGCACTTCAGTCCAGTAGAGAAAAGGGTAAAAGGAAGAAAACAAGTAGCTATCACTGTTGCAGTGCCTGTTCTCTGCATCTCCAGGAAAGCAACATTTCAAAGTGCCTGTGAAGTAATCAGGCCTAGGGGATAAGCAGTACCCCTGACATGCAGAGCCCATCCTCGAGCTCTTCTTTTAATCCATCACTGGCAGCTGAGGAATGAGAACAAAGTTACTGTTCTTGCTAGTGAGTCAGTAAGCACTGGAGTTCAGCAGCTGATGTTAAGAGGTACATCAGCAAAGCTGGAGAAGACAGACCCTACAATACTGTCTCATTTAATCTGGGTTTTGTCCACGCACACAAGCCTAAAATATTTAAGCTAAAGCTGCACAGTTACAAGAGGAGGGAATGGAAGAGCTCTGGTATAAACCATGGTGTTACTGCACATGTGTATGAGTTCAGTGGTATTTCTACAGCCAGCTACTTTGGGGCAGAAACTGCTTCCTACAAAGCCGTGAAGCATCTGCATTGGTCTGTCACTACAAAAATTCACTTTGAAATTTAACCAAGCAGGAAAGAGAAAGGAACATTTCTACCTCATGCCCATTCACCTATTATTACTATGGAACTTTACACTCAAATGTTTTTCTCCTCATTAAGCTAAAACATAGCTACAAGCTTTCCAAAAGTCTTCTGAATCCTATCCAGAGTGGGTCAGAATTATGTGTGGCATAATGAAACTATTTATCTACCTTTATACACAACAGATGGAAATAAATACTGCCTAAATGTTACAGAGCAAAGCCAGCAGATTGCATGGAGGTAGCCACACAGCTAGAAAGCTTGGTAATGCTTAGCAGCTTCCTTCTTCCTTAACTCAGAACTGACAGTTCAAAATGAAAGGGCACCCCAGGGCAAAAACATGCTGGATATCTTAAAATTTTTCTGTACAAGAGTCAAAAATCAAGTTTCACACCAGAAGTCAATGTCCTGCAACAGCAAAACTGTAAGTGTTTTGTAGAGGTGCTCTCTCTTCCCTCAAAAAAGCACTGATGAAAGCAGATCTTTTTTCAGAATCAGCATCATGCAGAAAATACTAGATTGTCGAGTCCAGGGGCACAACATGGTTTAAGGGAGCTAGAAGATAAACACAAGTAACTTTGTTCTTACACACCCCATCATGGGACCCCAGACAACATAAGGATAGAATCTGAGGCAGTGAACAATGACCAGCCAGAGAGCAGTCACAGTGTCAGTAAACTCAGTTTTGTAACATCACTGGACTATCCCTTTACAGGAACCAATACACACAAACAGCTCAGTCATATGAGACATACTGGATCTGTAACAGCTGACAATGGATTTAAGGGTCCATCCCTTTCCTAAAGGGAGCAAGTTTAACGTCAACCAGACCTTTTAGAAATAGCAAATGTTTAAAAGCAGCTTCAGACACTTTTTTCCCCCCCATTTCCGATTTCACCTGCAATCCAATTTAGGTGAAGTAAGCACTGCCTCAACTTAGAAACTCAGTTCTGCAACAGCATTTGTTTTCTCCCTTGGCAAAGTGTTTACTGTGGAAAAAGCAAAACAAAACTGTGTGAAACACACTGAAGGGAGGAAAACGTGCAGCTGTCCAAAAGCATGACAAAGGAGTGAAATCAATTACTAGACATGAAGAGCTGCTATACTGGAAACATGACTGGATGCTTCTCAGAGACAAACTGATGAAGCCTAAGCCTGCCACCAATGTCAGTTTGCAGCAGAAGCCACAGATGACCTAGAGCTGGCTGAAAATATCATGTGCAGATTAAAAATATTACTGATGTGAGTCGTGTTGTTTCTCAGCACTTGGTGCTTTGCTTGGATAATAGTAGAAGCCAGATATTGAAAAATAATCATGGGAAGCATCCACATGAAGAATACCCCCCTCAAAAAAAAACCCAAAACAGTTAATTTTTTTATGAACCTGGGGATACATCACCTCAGTTTCATTAGCAAATGCTCTCATGAACTAACTGTGGCAGAGTTCCATGCTGCACACGTGCATTCTGGACAGAACTTGACTTTCACTTCTATCAATCCAAACCTGTTAGATCTGAGACCACACAGGGCTATCATATGCAGAAGCTACTACATAGTAAGACATAGACAGCTGAGAACTACACTGCAATTCAGAACTTTTTTGAAAGCCTTTCTACTTTTCCCATTATGAAAGGATGCTCTTTTACTAAAGCTTCGAATCTCACTCCATTCCCTCCATTTCAGGGCTGGGCTGCAAAGAGCAATATATCATCTACTGTTGAATCATACAGCTCAGTACAAGAGAAAACAGTAGTTCGTGGTTAAAGATCTAAAATAAAAACAAAAATTTAAATTATATTTGCTGGCCCCAAATGAAATAGCTGACTTCAATGGATGAATCAGCCCTTAATTTTCTCTCTTCCTTATGATAGGTACTGTGTAGAGCTGACCCCAGAATGCTTAGCTCTACTGAACCACACCCAAATCTCTGACATATCTGGTCTGGCAGTTCCCTCATCTCGTCATTAGTCCAAGAGTCAACTTGCATTGCTTTGAGCTATGAATTTACGGTTCCTGTTTTTCTCCAAGGAGCAAATCCATGGCCAATTATAGCAAAGAAACAAACACAGTGGAGCCTGTCAAAGTTTCAACCACTGCAGCTGATAATGTCTGTCTTCTGCTGCTTCAGCTTTGGGCTGCACGTGCACGTTTGGGCCAAAGCAGGAGGAAATCTGCTGAGCCAGTGAGTGCAGGGGAAGGCTGAAGTATGCCATGCAGACAGCCCAACACAGTATGGTACATCACTGCTCTCAAGGTTGCCCTCAGGGCCTGATGGGAGTACAGAATATCACTTCACCTGCACTTACAGGTTGCAGCAGCACTTGAAACCCAGCTAAGTCTCTCTTGGTTTAGAGACCAACTACCCCTTGGAATCAATTATACAATCTCTGCAGGTATGTCAACCAAAAATAGCTTACTAGGTCCCCCATAAGACTTTTCTTACAAACTAAGACTGCAGGTATCTACTGCTTTCCAATTACTATTAATATGAGCCATGGCACCAATTCAGTTCATTGGAAGTAAGAATAGCTCCTAAGGCATTCTTGGAGATTCAAAAATTCAGTAGTTTTGGGAAAAAATTAGCGTTTCTTACTATGCTGAGTTCTCTTGAAGCTATTACATATAGTGACACTCAATCTTTGAAGTCCTTTAGAAATTATTTGCTGTTGCCTCAATAGAATTACAATGTCTTTATCAACTTTATATCTTCTGCAGCTCCATTGCTTACCTGATCAAAGAGTTGCTTCCCTGTGGTGTTGGGCTGGATGGCAAACTCCAGCTCAGCATCCATGGTGGTAACACGCACACTGATCTGGAAGACAGAAAAATGCATCATTACCACACATGCTCTAAGTGATGCTACCCAAAAATGAAAACGAACATCTGCCCAGGATTAGGAAGCAGCTCTCAAGCCTCCAGGAACTTCACTGCCAGCAAAATAAAGTCATTTGCTCTGCCAACACGGTACTCACAGTTTTCCTGTAGAAAATAATTTTCCTGTTTTGCAGTGTGTTTATCCTCTCTGGTCCTACAAATACTCACATGTACCGACACACACGAGAGCCATTTACATCTTACTAAGTTTAATTTCCAGAGTAGAACATTCTGGTGTCTTTCACAAAAGCAGAGATGCGCCAAAACTGTTGCACACAAGAAGACATCCAACCCTTTTGTTTGAAGGGTGAACATCAAGGAAGTTCCCAGAAGCTTTAACAGCTCAGTCTGGTACAGAGGGCTAGTCAATAATAACAACACGCTTCCAGTCTTTGTGAGTATTTGAAGAAGTTATAAGGCACAATCCCTGACATGCTCCAAGGGCTGTGGGTATGAAGCAGACAGGATGCAAGGATGCCCTCACAGGCTAAGACAAAAAGGCTGCATGCTGAACATGAGAACACTTCCCATAGAAGTAGAGCTGCCAATATTGCTTTCCAGTTCTTTCCGGGAGGTGAAAGACCTCTTAAAGACTGCAGAAATTGCTTAGGTGTTATGTAAAACTGCAATCAAGATTTCATGACTATACTAGGCTTAGATGCAAGATCATGAATGGTCTTCCAGAAGAAATGTTATATGAGGCACTGTTCTGACAGGAATGTCTCACCATCACATTTTCACTTGAGACATGAAAGTGTCAAGGGACTGCAGCGAGGGAGTTTGCAGCTTCATCCCACTGAAGCAGGAAGACATGCACACGGTTTTCACTCTCATGAAGCAAGTTAAACAGCAGAGGCATTGCACCTCAAATGCTAGTGTAAAACATTGCTGATCCCATTCAAAACTCCTGATAATTACTGGGAAGCATGATTTAGACTCTTGGGGCTAGGCAGAAACAGTGCTGGCCTGTAAGCAGATGCCTTAACTTTAGGCCAGGGAAAGTGAGGTCTGTGAGTACACCAAGCTTCCTGAGAATCCAATTTTATTTGCATGCCTATCAACTGAAAAAGGTAATATATTCACAATTTTTGAACACAAGCTGTTCATATTAAAACAGCTTTATTTAAAATATTTTTTCATCAAAGCAAAGGTTCAAGGGTTGAAGTTGTACAGACAAGGTACTCACAGTGCACCAAACCCCAGCACACAGGTCTTGCATTAACAGCTCTCTCTCTTGCCAACAGTCATTTACCTCAGATCAACAAATCCTAATTTTTTTGCTCTTCAGTGCAATCAATCCTATTAGTACACTCCACCAGACTTCCAGTGGTGAGGGGTGGTGGGAATTACACTGTGAACAGCTTTGAGAACAACTCAAAGGCATATTTAAACTATAAGCTAACTGCATGACACAGGAGACCAAAAAAGCAAGAGTCAGCAGAGAAATATTCAAGAAACCACATAATACCAATATGATCACAGACAGTTCTGATTCCTGTATTTCTACCAGAAATATGTACGGATTTCACATCTTGTTACTAAGAAACCAGACTGCAAGGGAGCTAGAACTAGGGGGTTTTCCCCATAAGCAAGAATGTTCTGCTAGCTAAATCTAGGTAAGTGTCAAAAAGAGACACTACTAACTACATCCAAATACTTTTTGAGGTTTCCCAGAAAGCCTGCTTCAGACTAGGCACACCACTATTTTGTACTTGATAGCCTCTTGAGATAAACCTAAAGGTTTTCTTGTTTTAAGTTAAGCTAAAAATTCTGTAAGGTTAAAGGTAGGCTTAGCACAGCTAAGCTGAAATACACATAAGTTGAAGTTCAAGTTGTTTCATGCTATTTGGACATTACTAGAACAAAGATATCATGAGTAAGTATATCAGGAATAAGTTGGCTTTGAAGCCCTCTAAAGCTTCTGACACAATGATGTCAATTTAAGGCAAAACCATCCCACAGAAGTAGCAAGGAAAGCACAAATGACCTAAATTCATAAGAACTAAGCTTTTTCAAAAAATTAGCAGCTTTCAATAGAATGCAGACACCTTAAGTTCTCTTAGTATACACCTTCCCAAAATTATTCTCTTCGAATCCTACACCTTGATAATGGGCTTATTTCATGATGCTTTGGTGAAACAAGAATCTGGTCACTTCCTAGAAGGGTTGAATGCTCCCCAGAACAGCTTTGCTGCTTACACTTGGAAGCAGACTCTTCTAGCAGAAAGAGTGATGGCTTGTAAGCCTGATTTGCCCAGCATGCCCACCACTGAGAGCAAAGCTGTCCACAAACCACCTTCAGGTATAAGAAGGGTTACATTAAATGAGCCATTAAGTTCCACGTCGCATTTTGTCAGCTTTGAAGTATTTCCTGTTCACCTAAAGCAGTAATGTATCAGCTACTGTGGAAGAAAAACACAGGAGTCTTTTTGCTCCACTGTTTATGGACAAAGCATAGTAGCTACTCTTATCTGCTATCATCTGCAGAGGTGATTGAGGGCCCAATATTTGAGCACCAGAAAACAGAACTGAAACATCTGTGGCACCTCTTTGCAACTTGTGCCTAAACAGCTCTTAGAGCTATTTAGAACAAACCACACCTTAAAATTTAAAATAAAGCTGCTTCAGTAACCCCCACTATTCATGCAGAATACTTATTAAGACCCACATCTTTGTTAGCACAGTAAAATAAGGTTCCATGCTGTAACCAGCAAAATTCCTTCACTGTCAGTCTCTTAAATGCCCTTAAGCTATCTGATCCAGTACCATCCTTCAATTAGTACATTCAGTAGGAAGATTTACACATTTCCCCCTGCCCCAGAAGCCCCCAGTGCTCAAGATGAGTCACAACCTAACGTTTAGGAGCAGCAAAGTCTTGAATGGGTCTGCACTTGCACCTTCAGCCTGATCTAAGACAGCAGAAGCTGAGATACCACAGGAAACAGGCTTGTGCTTTGGAGAACCACACCCCGGTAGTGCCGTTTCCCCAAGCCGAACACGATTTTAACACATTCAACAGCACACTGCTGTGAACTGTCAGCAAAACGAGCTGGGGGGAGGACATCCTGGGCTGTGCCACTGACATTTTAACCATTAGTTAGCTTGAGCCATCAGTGGTCATTGAATACTTGGCTGAGAAGCTAGTTTGCTATAAAATTGAGCTTTGTTACGGCTGACTGGTGTGAAAACAACACACAAAGAATTTTTTTCCCCATATGCCACCAAGCCAGAGTGGTTTTGTTTTTCCAGTTCAAAACAATTGGCTCAAAGTGAGGTTTCTACCATTTCAGGTTGTGGGAGGCACTGATCTTAATGTGCTCTGCCTGCAGCTCAAACAGGCCACAAGAAGAGATCTACAGACTGCTGTAATCTCTACCAGACAAGTACGTGCCAGGCACTGCATGTTTACTTTATTCCTCTTCATTCATTTAAAGTCTCACTTTAAGTAAAACCACTTTACTAAGGTATTCATAGCTGAGGGCTGACCAACACAAATGTTACACATAGGAATAAAAATGCTATAGCAAAACAAAGCCAACACTATGCAGTCCCATCATAATTTAGACTCATTTGCTTCATTCCTTGGGAGTTACCCTGACAAAGCACTTTTAAACCATTTATCTATCTATCTAGCTTACTACCAGTGCTTATTCTAAGAAAAGCCTCAAGATTCATTAGCATGAAGCTTTTAGATTTTGTATTTCTAAACCATCTAATAAGGTTCTCCTTGGTTTGAGAGCTGGCGTAAGTCTCGCCACACTTATAATTTGGGTTGCAAACAGAAAACAAATGTCAGTAAGGTATCCGACTTGGACTGCTGAGCATGTACAAATTTAGTTCTGTCAGTCCAGACAGGTAAGGTGCACACTGCTGAGAGGTGTGCAAGACAAAGACATTGCACACGAGGTCTACAGTGGCAGCACTTGTCCCCAAGTACACTGCACTCCTAGTCCAACCATTGTTACTAAACATCTATCAAACTTTCAACACTCTGGAGGTGTTTTTAGAAGGTTTACTGAATTTCATCAACAGATTTATCAAAAATACTATGCTAAGCCAGTAATTTATACTCCAACTCTGTTTTAATCAATTAATTGGATTCTTTCATCACAGCATTTATAATATACCTGCTGCAGCATGCAAATATTTCCAACTCTCTAAATTCTACTTGGATCTTAAACTAACAAAATTTTATTCTAGTAGGTGGCCTCTAAACAGTCTTTTGTCTTTCCATCATCATTTAATATCCTCTCATACAAACAGCAAGAAACAGCGTATGAAATGCTTCCAGATGCCATTTTGCACATTACAAGAACATTCAACTATCACATTTCAACAGGCAAATTTATACTCACCAGATTTAAAAAAATATTTTTTTAAAAGTGTCCATATTCAACTGATTTCTTTCATAACAGCTACAGGAAAGAGACAGAAAACGAGCAACCCTTCCTCTTCTCTATTTGGGGAATTACCATAGTTCCACCAGTCAAAGCACTGCCAAAGCTTGCCAATGCCAGAGCACATTAAAGAGCTTCCTGCTGCCAAGGACAGTATTGTCAAGTGTGATACCTTCTGCTTAGACAGCATCTCTGGCATGGAAGAGATACTCTTCCAGTTCCAGAGCAGCTGCAGCCAAAGAAAGCTCCCTTTGACCAGCAAAAGCTTTCTGAAGGTACAGGCCACCACTACCCCCTCCTCCCATGGTGTTCAGCAGTCTACAAGAGACACACTTAATAGACAGTGGTACCAGACACCTATCTGTAGCATCTTTTCAGGTATTTTAATATTGCCCATCTACCTTCAAGTCTCAGTTTCTGCCCCACTGAGATTCCACATAAATTTTACTACCAGCAGTAATTGTCAGGTATCTTCCAGGTCTCCGAATAAGCCCTTCTAAGAGTGTGCTACAACAACTTCCTGAGATGAAAATGTGTAGCTGCATATGGCAGGACAAACAGGAAGCACTGATAGTGTCACGCTCAGTAACGGATGCATTGCTTGTGCTAATGTCCCAGTGCATTGAGCAGCACGAGAGGTAGAAAAGACAACTCTGTTTGTCATAAGTTGAGACAGGAATAGAGTACTAGGAAATCCATGTCAGAATAATAAGTAGAGTCAGCACAACAGAGTATCGACCTCTACAAAACCCTGACCCTGAGCTAAAGCTTCTTTCCTCCCTGCATTTCCTGTATGCAAGGAAGCTGTTATACCCTGGTGGGCTCTGGGCTTCAAGCTTCAGATATTCCCTCCAGGTTCAAGCCATCAAGTGGACCATTTCTAGAGAAAGCAACATAGGGAAAACTTATACTTTATCGCAAATTTGGCTGTTACAGAACAGAAGCAAGCTCAATTAAAAAGAAATCCCAGACCAACATTTCCAGCCTCTGCACTAAAAGGCACCAGTGTACCCAGCAGTTACTGTATGTAAAGATACTAGACCATGCACCAGTTCCAAAAGGTCTCAGCAGGGAAGCACATCAAATCCAGCTGGAGTTGCACGAACTAAGATCTCATAAGGCACCTTAATAACCTAAAAGCCTGCCCAGTTTTGGCTTTTAGCAAGATTAGTGGCAATACGGAAAGTTTAACAAGAAGTGTCCCCTTGTTCCTCAGAAGTGAATTCTGGAGTGTGAATGCTCTGCAGTCACTTCCCTTCCCACCACACTGCTCAGCCAAGACAGACCCGCTGCAGGGACAGCAGAGCCAGTGCAGTGTGCTCTGCATTGCCTCGGGGGGGAATCAGAGGTGATGCCCCACACCTCCAGCACCAGCCATACTCACAGACATCTGGCTCCTTCCCGAGCGCCAGCAACCCGCCGAAACAGCCCTGGGTCCTCTGTGTCAGGGTGAGGCTGGGATCGGGTCATGTGAAAGCGCTTGCAATTTCTCAAAGGATTACACTTAATTAACCAAGCCCCCTTCCAGCAGTCTTAAAGGGCCTTTTCATACCTCTAAGCTCATCAGGGAACAGAACAGCAGCAGGGACACCCCAGGCACCACACTGCAGACACCAGAGAGAGGTTAACCCTCCCAGCAGCTCCTGGGAGCCTCCCAGCTCTCTCCACCATCCCCATCCTGCTCTGCTGGGGACACGGCACTTCTCATTTCACTGGAGCACAGGGCAGGCATTCAGTCCACAGAAGGTATCCCATCCTACCCCTCTATTTGAATAAAGCTACCACCTGAGGAGAAAGGTTGCCATGGTACTTCTGGTACCAGTGAGTCAGAAAGTAGGACTTACATCCTGTAGAGTATGTGGTTTTCTTTTGATACCTAAGTACAGCCTGTAGCAGGAATGCACCTTTTAAAGCATCCCTAAATGATTTTAGTGTGAACTCTGAAGACAGAGAGCAGTGAAGGGGAAGCTGCTACTACCCAGCTCTCCTGTGAACACCAGAAAGCCTGGTGGAGGAAGAATTCAGGCTAAATCTAACTAAATTTGTGCTCACATAGTCTTATTCCTTCCTTGTGAAAGAGCAGGGCAGCAAGCCAACTTGGATTCAGAAGCTGCTGTGGAGCCACACCTGAGCAGAGGCACACCAGAGCTGTATCCCCACCACCAGCAACTGCTCTTAGTCCCCAGCAAGACAAGATGTCGTGGGCAACAAACCACAGCACCCACACTGCTTCAGGAGCCATGCTGCTGAGGACAGCAAGAGGAAGCAGGCCAGAGCACCACCCTGCAAGACCAAGAAAGTTCACAGCTTTGAGAAGTCTGCTTGTAGAAACTGGATGGAGAAAGGCTGGAGGCACCAGCACCTAAGAAAGGGTGGAAGTAGCAGCGTCTGAGCAGACACGCCCTGTGACAATTGTGGCATTCAATACCTCACTGCAGCAGAGACACCAAGGGATGCTGCCAGTGCCTGCCCATAGCTTCCAGCAAAACTCACCTTCACAGCAACGATTTACAAGCATGGGTTAGGGGGGAAACCTAGTTACAGGTCATCAGCCATTAAAAAGATATGCTTTCCTATGTGGAGCTTGGAAGAGCAGAGAATTCCTGCTTTACCTAACAAAGGAGTTCAAAATGAGCCATATCTGTGCCCATTCCAACTGTATTTCTGTAAGAGTTTTCTGACAGGGTTCATAGCAGTCACTGCATCTATTGGTTGCAACCCTAACCCTATTCTTGAAAAGGGTAAAGAGAAGAAACTGATTGAGGTGATTAATGAGATTAGCTCAGTTGGTTAGAGCATGGTGCTAATAACATCCAAGGCTGCAGTTTCAATCTCCATACACACCATTCACCTGATAGTTGGACTTCATGATCTTTGTGGGTCCCTTCAAACTTCAAATATTCTCTGTGTGTATGTGACTGTAACTAAAAATCTGGTACAAAATATAATGCTAAAGCAGTCAGTTTCGAAAAAGAAACCAAGTGTTTTATTCCAATATAAACCCTGTCATAGTGCAGTGTGAGAGCCTGAGTGTATTTGTTTGACTGTTAATCTCAAAATATTCTCCTGTGTTAATTTGTACTGCTCACCTCACAGTGATGAGAAGGAAAATAAAAATCTTCCATACAGCAAGGGGTAATCAGGAAAGCTCCCATTTAAAAAAGAAAAATAAAAAAAAAAGTTTCGTTAAAGGCACTTGTTGCCATTGAAAAGACAATGCCTACAGAGCACAGCAACACAGCAGTGTTTTGTTGCTTATCTGGTTCTCAAGACCAAGTGTGAGAAGCCACAGCTGTCTTCCTGTTTAAGTCCTTCTTTGAACATGACTGGTACCTGGTATTCAGAGACGCCTGAGTAGAGGATCACTAAGTGGAGTTGGAGTGGATCATCCCTGCAGGATGTGTGTATAAGTCCAGAGATCAGTTATTCATATCTAGTCAGGGAGTCTACTTCAGACACCCTTATATAAACTAGAGATCCCTTTTTTTCTTTCAAGTGGTGGAAAAGCAGATTTATTTCCTTCAAGGACAGTTTCTCTAGAAAAAAATGAAGTCTCCTTCAAACCACATTCAGAGTTCACACGAAAACTTTAAAAAACGCTATTCGTCATGCAAAGGGTCTGTTGTTTGCAGTTGCCTTACTTCAGATGCCTTCACTCACTCACCCTGCTCCAGCTTTGCAGCTTTCTCACAATCAGTGTTTCACCACTCTGCAGACAGCTTCCTTCGTTAGCACCACTGAGCACACACTCATAATTGCACTGCACAAGCACACAAAGGGCTGTGCCAGTGCTGGCTCCAAAGGGCTGAGGAATTCCACATTTTAGAACTCTGGAGGAATCATTTACTGAATTTAATCAGTTATCTGATTTGGGCAGGCAAAAAAACTTCTCAGGAATGAAGGTTCTATTTGCAAAAAGACTACTACAAAGTGATTAACTCAAAACAATTATTAAAATCCCCCTACTGCCTACACAGCGTGGCTTCCAAAACCATTAATATTTCCAGGTTAAAGCTACTTAAATGTAATTTCCTATTTTTCAACCAGTCATATCCCACCAGTGGTGTTTGAACACTGTGGCTGTACTAGCAGCTTGCCATCCTCTCCAGAGGGCAAACAAGTTCCAGTCAGAGGAAAGGAGCTGCAAGATGAGAGTACTAAGCCAGCAGAAGCAGCCAAGGGTGGATCCCCACATTTACAGTCAAGTCAATACTTGAATGCCACTTATTACACTACTTACTCCCAACCTTGTGCAATGGATCAATTCCTCTATTTTTGCCATTTCCTTTTCCATAAATAGATTCTTCATGCACCTCCCTTTGCTTTCCTGTAGCTGTTCCAAGTAATTAACATTGCCATTTTCTGTTTCTTTAGAGTCAGTTTGAAGAAGCCCTTGGAATAACTATTTTTGTACCTGTTGTTTGAGCTACTTAGAGAGAACATCCTTTACTAGTCAAAACTCAGAAGGAAATTAAAATATCATGGGGAAAATCCCCGACCCCTTTTCCGCAACTTCTGGATCAGGAGGTAAAACTTGGAGTGAAATCGAGCAACATGCAGTTGCCATCATTCAACTTTTACAGTCTGTGCAGCTTTGGGTTTTATTTTGGGGGGAGCTTGCTTGTTTTGTAAACCGTTTTTTTTGTGTCTGTTAGAAGGGCTTTTCTCTGGAGAAATACACACGCCTCTTATGGGTTCTGCACAATAATAGTAGGGCTGGCAGTTGTACTTCACATGTCAGAGCTTAACCATATCCCTGCTAAAGCTCTTCAACCTAAGGGCAGTTAGCAGGCAGTGGGCATGTTTGAATGCCAGCAGTGGTGTGGGTGACATTCCTCACAGCTATTGTGGGATCCTTCCAAGGCAATCCTACTCATAGGTTACAAACAAGCATTTTGTGCCAGCCCCCTTGTATCGCACCCTGCACAAAGGTGTTACGATCCTGGCTCTGACTGCAGTCACTCGACCAGCAAAACAGTCCCTGCACTCCCTACCACCATCAGAAACACTTCAGGTTTTCTGAGAAGGCTCTTAGAAGGCAACTTTTCCCCCACCCCAACCTCCCCTTAGTCCAGTTCTTCTCTTCCCATCCTCAAGCCAGGGACAGGGAATTTCCCAGAACTGTTTCACGGTTGCAAAGACCCAATCTGAGGGGCTGATCAGTCAAGACAGGTAGCCAAGACATGTTCCCAAAAAGCCGAAGAGCTTTCCAAACATAGTATCCAGTGAATGTCTGACAAAATCACAAGCACCTACTGTGCTGGAAGGAGCTCAAAACAAGATCAAGACAGGATGCTAACAAGACAAGTGTGACCTGCACTAAATAGTCAGCCCTATGTAAAGGTCTCTAAATTCACCTGCAGTTAAGAATTGTTCCAGAGGTAACTTGGAATCGAGGGCAAATAAAATCTCTACAGTCCAACACTCTGCTAATCATGAAAGAAACTTTCCACAGGGAAGAAAGCATGAAGATAACCGCTGTGGCCAAGCTCTTCCTTCTAAAGGACTCACGTTTAGATAAAAAGTCAGAGCAAGCTTATCTGTTTCACGTGCTTCTCTCTGTCCTTCAATCCAGAGACTCCTAGCAGTTTAGCTCTGTTACAGAGAGGGGAGTTGAACACAGGGCTGCCTGTTCTAGACACCCGGAGCACGGCCTGGGTGTGGCACATCAAGTTCTTGGCCAGCTCACAGCCCTCACTGAACCTCTGAACAATGGCCAGACTTCTAGGAGCTAGAACACAGTCTTACTGTGGGATCTGACTGCCCAGACTATGAGCCATCCCTCCAAATTTAACTACATGCACAGTCAAGTATGAGCTAAAGATGTTTCATCATCCTGTGATTCTGGAAGTTTTATCACTTCCAGAATGCTAAACAAATCCTGCAACTTCCTTTCAGTACAGGGTCTCATTTAGGCTGGCTGCATTTTCATATCTATTTAGGTCATAGTTCCCTAAAATGCAGGATTTCCCCTAAATGGCTCAGTTCTACACTTCTTTTTAATATTCAGTTTCCCCACCCATACTTGCTTCCCTCACCACCGACCTATTTTAGATTTTTAAATAGTTCTGTTGGAACCGTCCACAGTTTATAAAAGACCAGTTTGTGACTGCTGAAGTATTCTTTGTTATTTTAAGCTCCATCTAGTTCAAACATTTGAGCTTTCCTAATACAGAGGAGAGTAGCTACACCACCATGACACAGAACCCCACATCCCAAAAGGTTCCCAAAGGGGCACAGACCTGCACAGGAGCTGAGGAGAGCAGTGCCAGCACATGCAGTGTCTGCACCCACCACCATGGGAAGCCATCCTGAACAACCTGCACCCTTCCAATTGCTTCTCTGGGTTCATATTTGTACTCCACAACTACACCACAAGTAGGAATTCAAAAGGATGAATTAGGGTGGGAGTAGCTCTTCTGTTATTTTCTCTAGCAGAATCATTGCACTGGTCCTGTTCAGTACATTTACACAGGGGCACTGCCACAGGGCACAGGAAGAGAAAGGGCAAGATGGCTTTTTGTGTACCACTGGACAAGATGGACCAAGCTATTGAACCACTCTTATTCCTCACTCCCAGGCATATCTGCTTTATCCTTTGCAGCAGCTCTGATACACCTTGGTGAGATTTACCCCTCATCAAGCCACATATATACGTGCCCTATGTCCCATTTTCTCTTGAACTACAGAACAGAACTGATGCAAAACTTTATAGTGGCAGCAAACCATCAAAGCTCTCAAGCAAGCAACCAAGCTGATTTAGTTCATTCAAGGCTGCAACTAAATCCACACTCTTGAGTTCACATTCATACACTTCTTGAAATACACTGTTTGAAATTGGCTTATTTTAGAAAGAAAGCCTGATAAACTTCAGCTAACACCTGAGACCTAGAGGCATTGATGAAGACATTGCTGAATGTCCAGGAATGTCAGTGGTAAAGTAAGATTTATTAACATAAACAGACTTCTTGTATCAAGTGGGCAAGAGTAATTTCCTTACATGATTTGCAGTTTCAGTGTCTAGATCCTTTATTCTCTTCTACAAACAGAGATGGTATGGACTATCTTTATGCAGTCAAACATGCAGATAAGACAAACTGTTAGTGGTCTTGCTAAAGCTGCAGGTCAAAACTGAGAAACACAACTGGGTAGTAGGAAGAGAAGTAGCCAGATGCTCAGTACATCTCCTGAATAGGTCAACATACATGTGGATATAACATAAAACAGCAAACGGTAAAACTTCACTATACTAAGGAAAGGCAGAGAGCCTGAAAACTAACTTTCTGCAAAGAACATTCAGAAGTCAGCTTGAGAGTTTAGCTCTTACCCAGACCTGTTGTGTAGGGTTGCTTTATGTTTTCAGGTTTTTCCATATGCTAAGGTACAGCAGTATAGGGTTTGCAGACATGAATTCAACTTTGATCAAAGTCAGGGGTTCCTTCAATGTTCCTGCATGCAGATATCTTACCCCCAACTGCACATTTACAGAACACTGGGAGCAGTAAGAGCAGCTAACTACTCTTGCTCAGGCTTGTTGTGGAAATAGATAGATCCACATTAATGCATCTAATCACCCATCTTTCTCTAAGGGAACGGCAGACCAACAAAAGTACTTGGTTTATAAGACTGTCTGAATCCTCTCAGACCCCAATTATTTTCAAATCCTTCCAAACACTGCCAAATCAAACCTGTCATTAGAATATGGTAAAAGCATTTAATGGGAAAGTCCCCTTTGCCAAACTTTTCTGAGTCCAGAGCATTTGCATACAGCAATTTGTAAAAAGAAAAGGAAAAACTTGAAAGCATAGAGCAATGCAGCGCATGGTTCAACGGGTTCTGTAGAGAAAAAAGATACATTCACCAAGCATTTTTTTGCAATATGAAAGACACATTCAAAGCTTAGCCATGGGAGAAGTGGCTGGTCACCTCTGACTAAGATACATTTGGTGCTTAGGGACAGAAGAGACTTTACACAGCGATGAATCAAGTACACAGCAAGCAACAAAGCCTATGCATTAAATCTGTCAGAACTTGAAGCAGCAAAGGAGCAGGACAGCCTTCTGCCAGAAGGCTGATTTTACTTCATTATTTAGCATTTGTCAGAACAAACAGTAAGATAGCATTGCATTTCCTGTGCATGATGCTGAAGAAAGAACTATTCAGTTTGGTCTGATCTTTTAGTAATTTAGAAGTTACTTAGTCCTTCTATTTTCTCTGTCTTTTGGTAGATTCAAGACAACACTACACTGATACATTCTTACAGCTGAAGATGCTGACATGAATCCCCTCTCAAAAAAAGATCTCTACCCTAAACTGCTGGGTGTGCAAAAGGGCATTCAGACTGAGCACAGTACATTGCATTGCATCTTGCAGTCACCCTTCAATTTGAGATGTTAGTAACAAACCACAGAGCAAGATAAAGGAAAAAAAAAAAACTAAGCTGGGGGTTTTTGAGATTTAACACGCTTCCGCACGTATGACTGCCAACACAGAACCCAGGTATACAGTGCAGAAGACATTGGTGTCTAGAGATTTCACAAAGCCCAAAACACATGCAGCAACAAGTCGTTACAAGTAGAGTAAGAAAATTAATTTTCAGGAACTTGCTGCTTCCCAGTTTGTCATGGCTGGGCCAAGACTATCAGTATCAGGTGCAGTTTAGTGTTTTAAGCAAACCAAAAAGTATTATGTGAATACTTGGTTTTTTACAATACCAGCTTCAAGTAAGAGAAGTTCCTTGATAGTTTTTTGAAGTGAAGGAGCTAACATAGCAACAAAGAAAGTATGTCACCTCAGTTTGCAGTAAACAATAAGTTACAGTCGAGCTTCTGCAACAAAATCAGCACAATGGAGCTGCAGGCTGGAGGACTAAGACATCACTTATCAAAATGTTTTCTTGGCTTAGTGATAAAGCATTTTATGATGTTGAATAAGAACATTCTCCAAGCCTCCCACAGTCCCAACCATGGACTTGGAGCTTTCTGACATTTTAAATAATAGTCTTTTCTGACCCCATTTTTCAAGTTACTTGTAACCTTAGAGGTTTTGAGGCAGCTCACAAAATTAGCAGTCATATCTAACAGTTTATACAGCAGCTTCTGGTTGTCTAGGGGATTGCGAATAGTGAAGTGATAGAAATTAATCATTTTACTGCTCTCCGCTTCCGGCATTTCACCAGTGCACACAAATTCACATGTTGAGTGTGCCTTGCTCAAACAGCACATTTTCAATAACAGAAGCCAGGTTTCTCTGCTTTAGGCAAGCTCAGATCCTGATTTTTCACTGTAGGAGGATAACTGTAGCCAGATAACTGAATACAGACAGACACTGGACTCAATACATCTCGGCTCAAGCTTTCATTATCTATCCAAAAAACCAAATGAAGTTAATCAGTCACTTTTTCAAAAGCAGGTTTATGTTTCCTTAATATTGAGATACACATAAGAACAAATGAAATAAACAGATGTTGGCAAAACAGTTACTGATGCTTAAGCTTTCAATCTCATCTCACAGACCACAGACATTTCTTAACATTTGGATGCAACACACAGTTGGAACAAACAACACACTAGAGAAGCAACACCCTTCTTATGCCTGCTGTGCAGTGTCTCCATTAATGACTGCTGTCAAAACTTAGAGGAATATATGAATACAATGAATAATATAATCTAGTGACATCCCCAAAAGATAACTTTGCTGATTTTAAAAACGAAACAAAACACACACAAACCACACACCAAACCAAACATGTCTCAATTTTGCATGTTTTTATTGCTTAGACACCGAGTATTCTATTATCTCAGCTGTGCTACAAGTTACAATACAAGCAAGTTTCTTTTAATCCTTCCAGCTTTCCAGGCCATTTTGCTTTCTTCAAGATCTGTTTTAACAGTGCGAGAGTAATTAGATTCACCAAGTTACTGGGTTCTGTTGAAAGGCATTTAAAGGACATTTATTTAATGTATTAAAATATTTATCGTGCTAAAATATTTAAGTATTTATATTATTAAAATATTAAAGTATTTAAAAGACAATGCAATCATCAGGCACAGCCAACATGGGCTTGTGAAGGGAAAGTACGAATTTGGTATCCTTCTACAAGGAGTTCACCCACCAAATGGATGAAGGAAAGCTGGTGAATGTAGTTTTTTGGTATTTTAATAAAGCTTTTTATACTGTCTCTCACAGCATCCTTCTGGACAAGTCGTTCAAATGCAAGATAAGGAAGTTCAAGGTGTGCTGGACGAAGAACCAGAGGCAGCAGGGCTCAGAGGGCTGCAGGGAACGGGGTTGGGGCTGGCTGGCAACCAGTCACCAGTGCTGTTCCTCAGGTCTCCATAACAGGGCCAGTGCAGTTCAGTATTTTTGTCGATGATCTGGATGGCAGGAGCTCAATTCACCATTAGCAAATGTTCTGACAATACCAGCACTGTTGATTCTCTCAAGAGACACAAGGCCTTGCAAAGGGGTCTAGATAAATCAGATCATGTCTGATCAATGGCATAAAATTTAAAAAGAACAAATGCCAGATTCTGCACCTGGAGCAGAGTAATACCAGGCACAAGTCCAAACTGGGAGAGGAGTGGCTGGAGAGCAGCCCTGCAGAAAGAGATCTGCTGGTCAGCAGCAGGCTCAAGAGGAGCCAGCACTGTGCCTTTGGCAAGACACACCCTGGGGGGCATCAAACACAGCAAAAACAGCCATCCAAAGAGGTTATCTTCATTAAGGTGTCTACTTAATGATCTGTAAGCAAATCCTTACTTTTAATGTGTATGTACAAATCCCTCCTTCTCTATCATTTCTAACTAACAGGACTAATAGGATTGTGTTCATGTAAGAAGATGTATTGGACCACCAAGTATTGCGTGGGTTTTACATCACCACTTTTTTACTGGGCAACCTGATATTGCTTCAGTTTGTCAGCAGTGGAGCTGCCTTACTTCTTACAGTCTGCCTTCAGAACCACTCACTGACATTCTGCAAGTCCTGTAGACTACAACTGTCAGGAAGATATCAAGTTCTGGCTTTTAACAGAGGAAAAAAAAAAACCAAAACTCTCTTGTCCATCCAGAAAACTGCCTGAAAAGACATTTAGCATATTGATGAATTAAGGCTTTTTTGCCCCCTGAGTACACTATTATGAAAAAGTGAATTTAAAAAATAAAATCTATGCCATATTCATATTCTTAGAGAAATTATGAATGAAAAGCTACACCTCAGGGGGATGGAAGATATCAAGCATCCTGACACTTCATCCTAATAATTTCTCTGGCAGCTCAGTTTTTGCACTGTAACCAAGTTCAATAGAATTCTGGACTAAATTTTTCCTTACCATAGCTTTTCAAGGAAAAATTTAGCCCAGAACTCCATTAGTTAGCCTAGAATTATATGCTTTATTAGCCAAATACATTTATTAAATGCTATGACTAAGTGATGAGATTGCAATGGCAGGTTTTTCCTGTACTAAGTCACTTCACCACCATAACTAGATTCCCAATCAAGAGAGAAAAAATGCTCTGATAAGGGCCTACAAAGGAGAATAGTACAAATCAGAGATAGACAGACAGACAAGAATGGTTCATGGCTGCAGAAAGTCATCAGGTTACAGCTGGGCTCAAACTTAAAAGTCTTTTCCAACCAAATTGATCCTATGATTCTACCTGAAGAACATAGGAAGGCATACAATGGCACAGTAACAGTTCTCAAATATGTTGCATGCAGAATTCTCAAATATCAATTTAACAACACCACTGCCACCCTCCAAAGAAAAAACAACAAAAAATACAACAAGAAAGTTTTTACAGTATTCACACTCCAGGACAGTGAAGTTCGGTCTCCTGAGAAGCCTTGCCCTAAGAAACAAAAAAGTTGACAAAGAGAACTAGAAATTTGCAAGAACACAGCTCAATCTGGACCATGAATACCATGACACTTCATTCACTTCTTTCTGAACTCTTCTGAGATTTCACTTTACCCTACACAGAATCACAGCTGGCAGAGAAAGGCGTGTCTCTTCCCCCTTCTAGTCCATCATCTTATTCTTGCCTAATTGCATGTTTCTCTACAGAGCTGATCAGATTCAGAGCTTTTTCATTCATTCCTCCTTTAGGGGCACTCCTGTGCCCTTGTCCATAGCTATTCATCAACCAGAAACAGCCAAAGGGAAAGAGGCCTAGCATGACCAAGTACTCCTATTCCTTAGCCTGGCAACAGGATGAGAACTGATCATTGTTCTTTCATCCACAGTTTGTATTTTTCAATAGGTTCCTCAGAACAACTACTGCAGCTTCAGAGATGTTAGAACAACTAGGAAAAAACATTCTGCAGGAATCATGCCTTTAAAAACATCTTCAAAGAGTGGTTTTTTCCCCATTTAAGTTCAACAAGCTGCTAGACAAAGGCGAGGAGTTTCTGACTGCCCCACTACTCCACTGGAGGACCACACATTCATAGCAGTGAACATATCCTTTCACAGCTGCACAGGAAGGAAGCAGCACTAGATCCCCTACCTATTGATAGCCTCAGTTCCTGCAGCCATAATTGTCTCTTGTCAATATAATGCCCAAACCTCTGCAATTTCAGGTTCTAAACCCCCAAAACAGTTGCAGATGATCCTGTGGTCTTAGAACCACCAAGCCTGCCAGTGACTGTCTCGTCCTATCTCCCCACCAAGTACTTGCCTTAAACATTACCTCAAGAGTCAGCATTAGCTACTGGAGTCAGAAGGGTGGGGTTTATGCCCACAACTTCCAAAACACTTGAATGCTCCACCTAAAAACAGCCACAGGAATGTTACAAAGAGATGTGTTTGAAAGAGTAGCCTTCCATCAATCTAGAAACTTCAGCCTAGATTGGAAGATTCAGATGGGATAAAAACAAACTCCTAATTCAGTATTATTGGCTGCACTATGCACATATCTGCTGTTCCCAAATACCCCTAGGGAAAAGCAAGCAATTAACTGGCTGCTTACTACTGCTCCTAATTTACATCAGTTAATTGCCCTGGATTATTCCTGTTTAGAGAGATTTCCTCTTTTCCAATAGTGTGACTACAGCAGAAGAGACTCCTCGCTAGAGTTGGCTTCTGGTGTAACCACTTAGCAAACAGACAAAAGGGAGACGGGACACGGGAATGATAGGGATCCAAGGAGTTGAGATTTTGGAGCTCTTTTCAAACAAACCCCATTGTAGTCTCAGAACAGTGATTAAGCACAGATAACAGCTTTATTGTGCAAATTCAGGGAGGCCCTCTTGCTGCACAGAAGGGAAAAAAAAAAAGAAGTCAGCCAAATAAGGTTGCTTGAGCCACACCGAGCCAGGAAAGAGTCCAGGAGATGACGCAGCCAGAGGAAGCTTTTAGTCAGCTTCCTTTCATACCCCGCAGCAGAGCCAGAGCCACCTCTGTGGAGGAAGAGGAGTTTCTCTGTGGAGCAGCCATTGATCAGCAGGGACAAGGTCAGGCCAGCAGCCCCAGGAGGGGGCCCCGTCCCCCGGCATACCCAGTGTCACAAGCAGAAGGTATTTGAATTCTTTGGTTTCAGTTCATCAGCTCTTTCAAGCAGCTACGAGGGACTCAAGTGAGCTCTTTGCAGGAGAATTTCACTTCAGACTAGACACTATACGTAAAACAACTGAAACAAGTTTCCTCTAGAGGCAGCGATACCATTTCCCGTCAAAATGAAAAAGTCCATATTAAGACAGCTTATGAACCATCCTCATGAGAAAAGCAAGAATTGTAATTAAAACTTCAGGGATGACTAATCAGACAAGTTAGAATCACCCCAAGGAAAGGGCTACAATTCCCTGAAGGTTCGAAAAAGATGCTGCCTGTAAACGTTATGGTGACAGGATATTTGCAAAAAGCAAGTGATGATGAACCCCTGATAGGAGGCACCCTGTTCCCCATAGGATCCTTACAGCAGAAGCAACAGACCTAAAGCTCTCCTTGTGCCCCTTTTATTGGGTGGACCGCAGCAACCTGTTTCTTGCTGAACTGCCTCAGGCAACAAATCAAGAGGGCAAAAATTAAATAAAGGGCTCAACTAACACATTTAATCTTCTAAACCCTCTGGTATGATAAACACTCTTAGACATACCACTGTCACCTTGAAGTTTTATGAACTGGATCATGACTACCAATTCAGATCAGGCACTTGGCACAGTTCTTGCTCACAATAGTGTAAAACCACTATAATTGATGGGATTTCCCCAGGCAGGTGCAGGGCTTGCCATAAGAAGAGAAAGCAAGATTTTATGAGTATGTAAAAACAAAGTGAATGCTAGTTTATCATCAATGATATACTTGAAAATCCCCGTTTAACTTTAATATAGAAGGCCTAAAAGTACCAAATAGAAGCTTTGGCTCACTGTCAGGCTCAATTGCTTCATCTGACATGAAGTAAAACCTTGCTATTCTTGCAGAACTTAGGAACCAAGCTGTTGAATACAATACAAGCCAGGGTGTAAAGGCCTTTCCTGTTTTGCAAAACCCCATGGTAGGTATAAAGCCACAGAAAATTCACTCTTTACCAGTTTCAGTAGTTTACCTGGTTCCACTATAAACTCAGCATGTTTCAGCTTTTGTTGCTTCTGAAGTACAAAGTCATCTGAAACTCACCAACAGGGGAAACACTTCTATATATAGAAAGGTCTTTGGGAGCATTCAAACACATCTCTTTTCAGCAACTTATAGATCTGATGGCGTTAGAAGAAACATATTGCATTGAGTTGGCCCAAGAAGTCAGCACACATGTCAAACTTGGATCAGTGTCACCAAGCTTCCCAAGTTACACTGAGTGAGAAAAGGGCGAGATAACACCAAAGGGTCAGTCATGATATAAGACAGAAGGTGTCTAGAATGCTTCTAGAGTTCCTTCATAGCACAACAGCATCAAGAGAGAAGTGCCCATCCTTTAAAGTCACAGTTTTCATCACTATCCATCCTTCCACCTTCAAGACATCTAGCAAATTCCATAAGAGGAAAAAAAAAAGACCACCCAAACAAGTGGAGCATTCTGCTGGTAGCTGCCATCTTGTTCCAGCATTTGGTAGCAAAGTATCTACCCACAAGAAACTAACTAACCAGACAGTTCTCCTGATATCTACCTCAATCTCTCTGTTACTTTTCTTCTTCCAGAACCTTGAAGTTCCAAAGAGCTAAGTGAAAAATGTTTCTAGGATCTTTCGAGTCCTGCGGGGAATTAGGATCATCAATTCAAACTACAGACAGGGCCCCTAAGGACCCTAATAACTATTGCTACACTTAGCCTCAAATTAAGGTGTTAGGGAAGATGAAGTAGCAAAGCCTTATAAATACGATTACCTGGCAAAAGATGCTGAGAATATGGAAACTATAGGCGAGATTGAAATGAGAACAAGTTTTGAGTTACCAAACCCCAGTTACTGAACAACTGGAAAACAATGGTATGGCCGACTGAAGGTAATCCCCCCTTTGATTATACAATACCCTCTGCTTGCAGACAGGGCCAAGGGTCAGAGCAGATGCTGCCAACTTATCAGAGGGTCCAAANGGGAACCATGGCATCTTTTTGCACTCCTTTTCTGACTCTTTTCCAGCTTTCTTCTTTGCTCTCTTACTTCTCTGACCTGCTTCGAGCTGCATCTGGCAGTTCCTAGAAGGTCCCCTACACCCACGCCCTTCCACAATAAACTTCATGCTCTAAGACCTGACTTCAGAGATCTCTCATCTCCATCTGTCCCGACCATCCGAAACCGAACAACACATCCCTACAGAGTGGCGCCCAACGTGGGGCTCAAACTCACGACCCCGAGATTAAGCGTCTCATGCTCTACCGAGTGGGCTAGCCGGGCAACACATCCCTACACTAAGGTATAATAAAGTTTGGACTGGTACCTTTTCCCTTATTATTTTCTAAAACTTTCTGTATGCACAGGATTAGCTTTGATTAAAACCCTTTCTCTACAATAAGTAAAGACTATGTTGCCTAAAACAGAACTGCCCGAAGTCCCAGTGACAGGACTGTTGAATGCACACCTCACATGTGATGAATGCTCACATTTCTAGTTCAGTGGCCTATCCTCTCACAAAGTAAGTACATGCATAGGCAAAACACTCAATGAATCCTCATAAAGAAGTCTTGTTTTCTCTAACAGCCAAAAAAAAAAGATCAGCCCATTAAATAGGCATGGCTGTTACAAAAAAAAAAAAAAAAAAGTCACTTTCCCTCTCACTCCTCCAACTAAGATTTTTTTTTTACAATACTAAAGTTCACGTGATTAACTATGGGGCTTAGACTAGCCACCAGCGTGACCGCTGATTCACTTCTATCAGGATCTGGAACAACGTGACTTCCAGCACTGCCCAGCCTGAAGTGACTCAATGAGAAACCAGAGCACCCATCAGTCAGGGAGAGGTCAGGGCCTACTCATGGCAAATAAACAGACTGCTCACAACTGGAGGAGAGACTTTCTAGAGCCTGACAACGGCTCATTTTCAGCACTCAACTACTTCTACCCTCTACAATACAAAGCATGGGGGGAATTATATGCCCTTTTTGGTGTCTGCTTTAACTGTTCACACCTCACAAACTTTCCAGAGCACAAAAAACTTAAAACCAGAGTTGTATCACTAGATAAAACAGTGAAGGTCTCCTCCTGAGAGCATGGCAGGATCTTTCTACACAGCCTACAAGGCCTCCAGCAACCAAACCCCCCCATGACATGTCACAGCAGCAAATCATGTGCACTAGTTCAAAGGTTACCAGAGTTAATCTTGGATCTTATTAATAGTGCTACACAGCTTAGTGTCACTCATAGCAAACCTCACACAACAAAATGGAAATCTCCAGCTAGATGTGCTAACATTTAGCCTAGCTTGAGGAGGTGTAGAGACTCAGAACTCAGCAGGTTTTGCTGCTTAAGCCAGGCAGCAGCATGTTTCTGTAAGTCTGGTGAGATGAATGATAAGACATACCAACCAAGTAGTTTTGACACAAATGCTTTTCCTGCCCAGCCAGAACTGTTCTCTAGAACATTTCCTCCATCTGTCTTCTTCACAATGGATTTATTTTTGTGATGAAGCCCACATACACCTACATCTAACTGCCCAGGTTTCACCCACGTTTGACCTTGATTTTTTTTCCTTGATTGAGCAAAGTCTCTTGCATTTTACTGTTTTGTTAATTAAGCAGCTTTTAATAAATCTTATGCTAGCACACTAGTAGTCATGTTTATCTCACATGAAGAACTGATTACACAGTTATGCCAGCATATCCTGTTTCTGCAAACCAAAGATCAAGAAATAATGTTTAAAATATTATTTCAGTTGGGTCTGTAACTAGAGCAGATGGGGCAGGAAACCGAAGGCTGATACAGCAGCAGGCCTGCTGCTCTGAACTGCAACAGGCACAGACACTGGAACTGCCTTCCGTAGAACCTGCAGTGTGCAATGCAAAGCATTACAGCAAAACACTTGCATTTCTCTATCTGCACCGGTTTTTAAAAGCTCTAAAAGCAGAACCTCTCTGTCAAAACCAGAACTGCTGTGTCAAAACCAGAAAGCAACAGGCTGAGAAGGTGAATCCAGCCTAGGGTGTGTCCGCAGAGGCTGCAATGAGCACCTCCCAGCGGACGTTCAGGTTCAGTCTGGTGCTGGGAACCCCGCCCCGCAAGTCTCTGCAACTTGTTCAGGATTTCTTGGCCCACCCACATTAAAAAAAGTCACTCATCACGACTGTAAACTCCCTGGCTAAAATGTCTCAACTGCATTTTACACAGAAGTCCCCTAACTTGCGCTGTTTCTGTTAATCTTACTGAACTTGTTGCCTGTATTTTAGCTTTTTTAGTAAGTCTTCACTAATCATCACTAATGTTTGATGGAAGGCCTTTCTAAAGCTTCAGAAAATACTGTCTTAATGTTGAAGTGGCTTAAGTTGGAGATCCTTTAAGATGCTGATGTTTAAATAATAATAATAATAGTAATCATCATCTAGCTATCCATGTTATCAGAGAGGTGGCATTTAAGATTTCACGAAAAGTAGCTGTCAGTCAAACAGACATTCAATATCTACTCTAAAGTTAAAAAATGAAACTATTAAAAGAAAAAAAAATCACGGTGGATTTCCTTTCAACTTCTGTTTCCATAGGGGTGAGTTTGTGTTTGGGATTTTTTTTTTTTCTCTCCTTTATGTAAACCACAGACTCTTAGCTTAAAAATTAGATTTTCTTAGGCCATTTCAGATCACTCCACTACGGAAACATCCAGAGCGCTCCAGCCTGCTCCTTCCTGTTTTATCAATGAAGGGCTGGGACCAATTCTTTTACTCCAACCAGGAGAAATTAAATGGAAAAACCCCATTCTCCTCATTAGTCACCGAACTCCTGCTGCGAGTAGAGTCAAGTACGGACTTGACCAGACTTTCTACAGCACTAAAATCTCTCCAGCCAAGAAATACCTCGAGTCAAGCTGGGACAAGGCTCCCTGGCAACCCAGACCGAGTAATCGCAAGTTGTGAAAACCCCAACTTCTCCTCTCCAGGGCGCGCACGAGGCGGCCATGGCAGTCCCCAGCTCCCACCAGGCTCTCGGGAGCCTCGCCCCGCTCCCCCCGCGGGCCCGGCCGCACACGCGGGCGGGCGGGCGGTGCCGCCGCCAAGCTCTGCCGGACATTTTAGGGCGGGGAGGCGGCCCCGCCGCGCCGAGACCCCGCGGGCCGGCGGGGCCCGGCCCGGCCCCTGGGGCGAGGGAGCACAAGATGGAGGGGCAGAGGCGGCTCCGCTCCGCTCCCCGGGGCTCCCCCACGCCCCTCGCCGCTCCCTCCGCGGCGGCCGCAGCCGAGAGCAGGCGGGAGGAGCCCCCAGGCCGCGCCCGCCCGGACCCCGCGGAGCAGCCTCCGTTCCGCCCCGCGGCGGCGGCACCCACCGTTTTCGGCATCTTCCCGGCGGGCTGAGCACGGCCGTCGCTGCTGCTGCTGCGCCGGTGGGGATCCGCACGGGCTCCGCGCTGCTGCTAACGGGACTCCGGCTGCGCCTCTCCGCCCCGCCGGCCAGGCCCCGCCCGGCGCCGCCCGAGCCGCGCTCCGGCCGCCCCCGAACCGGGTTGCAGCCCACGCCCAGGGAGGGCCGAGCCCGGCGATCGCTGCCGAGCGGCTCGGGACGGCGCGTTCGCGGGGCTGAGGGGGCTGCGGGGGCCGCGGGACACCCCCACCCGTGCAAGACCGAGGGCTTCCAGCGACCTGAACTAGTGCCTAGACAGCCCCCGTGGCAGAAGTTTCTGCGCGTTTCAGTGTCACTGGGACTTCTGGTCCTTGACAAAAGCATTTTTTAAGAAAATAATGGTGTTTTGTCGGCGATTGCGCTGTTCAAAGTAAGACCGCAGCACTGACCTGTGACCAATGTTTCTGTCCCTCGTGTGCACACAGGTGCAGCTCAGCCCAGCCTCCTCGGCCCGCGGTGTGGCCGGTCAGTGTGTTGTTCTGTACAAAGTTTTCACAGCCATCCGTTTGACTAACGAGCACACTTCCAGCTCCAGGTGCTTCAAAAGCCCAAGGGACTGCGGCTCGCTGAAGTCACGTGTGGTCTTCAAGGCTTCTCCACGGCCACAACCATAATCACACAATATAAATGGCCAATCAAATTCGTGGGTGAAAATAGTGGAGGACCAGTGGCAGTCCATCCGCCAAAGTTTCTCCTGCCATCTCTGTTTTGCAATCACTGATTGAGGGAATCGAGGTTCAGCGTTTTCATGGGGATTTAAAGAAGCCATCTCATCTCATTTGGTACTTTGAACGTCACTTTCAAACAGCAAACTAAGTCTTATTTTCCCCCAGGAAATAAGAAGTCATTCTTTTTAAAGTTAACAGTGTCCAGAAGAAGGAAATTACATAAATTTAATGTCTTATTTTTAAACAAAAGTAGGAACATATCATTTCTTTTTCTTGACTTTGTGTCTTCTTATCAATCATTTTTGTCTGGCAAGAGATGGAAACAGGGTCCAGGCGCTTTGTTTGCTTCAGCTGAATATGCAGGTTTCATTTAAGCTAGAATCTCTATGCTGTGCCAACACAGGAAAAAACATGAGTATAATTGGATTGATGTAAACTGGTGCAACTTTTCTGCACAGAAAGTCACAGGATGCCTAAGACACTGTTTAACAAAGTTTTCTCCCTTTTCTGACTCCTTTTTACGTTGAGACTTTCTTAGACTAGGTCAAACAAGATTGGTCCATGAAAGAGTTCCACTTATTTCCTACAGAAGTACATACTGACAGAAGACATACAGAATAACAAAGTCACTTGCTTGTGTTTTTTTGCCAGGTTTAGATCCAGAGATGTTAGGTGTGAGATTTCTCCCTGAATTCAAGAGACTCTGTGGAGACTTCTTTCATGCTAGAAACATTTGTGATGGGGAGAGCCCAATTCTGCTTCTATTGTAACTTCTATACCAACATACCTTCATAAGACTTAAGTAACTGTTTGGAGAATTCCATTAATCTTTCTTGCAAAGGTGATAAAACTATAGATGATAAAAGTCTAGCTATTTCCTTGCCAAATTTAAGGGGTTGTAGTTTAACATCCAGAGACCTAAGATTTTCTTCATAGTGCTAATGACAGGAGTGCTAATGACGCAAATGAAGCCCCATGCCAGTGAAACAATCAGATCCAAAGCAACTGTATTCCCACTTAGAGTGTGCCAGGCATTGGCCATGCCCACAGAAAGTCATAAACCTCGTGTCAAACAGTCCCAAACAGTCTGAAGGGCCGAGACAAAGCTTCAGCATAACATACACTTGTTTCTGACCCCAGCCATTTCTCTTGTCCTTCTTCCCTATTATTCATATCAATAGCCAAACAAAATACCATTCATGCCACTTCTAAAGACAAGAGTATCCTGTGACAGGCACATGAGTCTCTACACTTCACTTCCTCTCCTGCTTCATCTTTTGCCCTTCCCCTTCACTGCTGAGGTGGAGAACAAGACATCTGAAATTTGAACCCCATGGTGCTACAGCCACAATTCCATGATGAATTCCTGCGACAGAGGAGCTGCACCAAGACCTGACCTTCCCCAGGGACCTCTCCTCTGCCAACTGCTGAGGAGGGATGGTGTCATCCAGCAGCCTTTTGCTGAGCCCTCCCTACCTGGCCATGTGTGAGAACAACCGTATCAGTGGATTCCTTGAGAACTGCAGGCAGGGGTTACATCTCCCTCTGACTTCAGGATGAAATTCCAAGGGGTGAAAGTATCAGCTGATTAAAATCCTCCTTGCAGGAGGCTGGAGAATTGAGTAACATTACCCAGGGCCTCAAAAACGCTGTTACTTCCAGACTGCTCAGATCCCAAATAATATTAAAGTATTTCAGAATTAGATTAGACCAGGATGACATTAAGCATTCTCCTGGGAAGAGGTCTGGTATTTCACTGGGGATTTATTGTCTTGGTTTTATTTTCATCAAGCCTTTTGTAGTAGCTTCTTTTAAGCAGAAAGAGCACGTAAATTATTTGGTCTGACATACCAGAATTATTTAGCGTGAGCACTTAAACAAGGGGGGTTTTTTCATCAGCATATAGGTTTTTTGACTGATGAGGGGTAACTTGAGCTCCCCTTTGCCCGACTTTGAGAGGATAGAAGCCAAAGGTGTTTCATACTAGAGGTGTATTTCAGAGGGCTGAAATTTAGTTTGATTCACGAAAGTAAAGGAAGGCACAAAATGAAATTGTTGCCATAGTATGAGAACTACACCTTCAACACACAGTAGTCCTGGATTGACTCTGTTTAAAATTAACTAGTCTGGTTCTGAGCTCTTCTCTGAATAGCAGCTGAACTTCTTTCTCCTGCTCTTACTGCTTTCCTTCTGCTCAGACATTAATGCCTATAGGTTCACAATGAGTTGCTGCCAGTGATGATCTTGGATCTCTTTAGTGTTTAATTGTATTTAGGGGTAAAAAGCATCTTTTCTCCCAAAGAAATACTATCACTCCATTCACACCTTTAAGTCTTGAGAATTGAAAGTAACGTTCAAAGTACCAAATGAGATGAGATGGCTTCTTTAAATCCCCATGAAAACGCTGTAATTTTTTGCACTGATTCTCAAGCTGGAAGGATAAGAGGGGTAAAGGGGAGAGCATCCCACATTCAGGAAGGCAGGATTTGAAAAGGCCAGAAATAATTCCATTCCCATGGAGCTGCAGTGATTAGGGCAGAAGCTGAAGTGGCCACTGGATGTGTGAACCCATTTATCTGATCCCCTTTGCACCTCAAGAAAAGGAACTCATTACAGTATATGGTCCCAGTTCCTGACTTGTCCATTCATCAGGGCAGAAATAGCTGAAACTGCCTGGAAATCCCAGGGATTTGTGTCAGCCAGATGCTTCGTAAAGTCCTAGTTCCTCATTCCCTCCAGCATATAAATCCCCCACTGGCAGTGACACCCCCTGCAAGGAACATGGAGAAGGCTTTACTAGGAACAATGAATCACTGTATAGCCCACACCATCATCTCTTCCTGTATGTCTGGGATGTGCTGGGAATAGGCTATTTGTGCAAGGGGAGACTAAAGAGGAGGGTTTCAAACCAGACAAAAGGTGTGCAATGAATGCAATGACCATATGAAAAAAAAAAAGTAAGAACAACTCATCTGCCAGAATTGTCTCACCTTCATTTTTTCTTTGTACCATATGGGAGCAAATGCTCATGCTTTCTACATCTTGTACTGCTTGCAGCAATGTGGGGAACAAAAGGAAATCTAATGGATATTCTGTGACTTTACTCCAAATACTTACAACCCAAATAACAGATAGCATCACTAGGAAGGACAAAACAATTAATGGGAATATGTTTTGTCAGTTTGTGTGAAAGGTACTGATGTAGAAATGCTCTTAAATCTGTGCAGAATTGGAACAATGTGAGGTTTGGAGACTGACACTGGCACCTTCTCCTTAGAGCAAGGAGGTGCAGTAAATTCCACTGCTCTGTTCCACCTCAAACTAGTGAAGAAAAATTATTCCTGTGGGTGATGAGAAGAATCAAGGTGGGGCTTTCAGTTTTAGAAAAATTTATCTAATCTAAAAAGTATCTCCACTGATATTTATTCTGATAGGTTTGATGGTGTGATGTGTATCCAAAAGGAAACGTGCTTACTCATATGTATTTCTCAGAGGCCATTAAGCATTTACAGTAATCATGGTCAGCTAAAAACGTAACAGAAGCAAAAGGTAAAAAACCTACATTACCCACTGCATTTTATCCCCTTGAGGCATGTTAAGGAAACTTTGCTATCTGACCATTCAGGAGCCACTCCAGCAGTTACACTCCCACCTGACTTTAATGCTGGACCAAAGCCCTTCTCAACAGGCAGCTCCAGTGACCTGATAGTGGCCCCACTTGGCTCCCTGCACACCCCACTCTCAGACAGTCAGACAAGTTTTCCGTACCAGCTTGACCCCAGGTTTCCCATACCAGAGTCTCAGACCTCTGGTTTTTTTAAATAGTTTTATCGTGGTGCAACAACAGAATCACAGTTTGACCTGGTGCCTCCAGGGAGGGACCCTGAAAAAAGGACTCCCTGGGCTTTCACATCCTCCCAGTCTGTGCTGGCCATAGCCTGGGATCTTCTGACTCATGGGCTCCTGCTGTGTCTCTGAGTGTCCGGTGACCTGGCTGGCACCACAGCTCCTCGTGCCATTGTGCAAAGGGTCGGTGCCAGTCCATGGCCTCCTGTCCTAGAGCTCAATCCTCAGCCTGCACTGGAGTCTGCACACTGAGCTAGCTGCACTAAATGTATTCTTCAACAGGCAGTCCACAAAACCAGTGGGACGTCCATCAAAGCTGTCTTGACCAGCAAAGCCTCACTGTAACAAACCATGATGAAAAAAATCCAATTCAATATCCAGAATCTAACAAAACCTGATGCTCCAGTCTTCATCCACCTTACCTTCTCAACAGGACAGTTCAAAGTTTGTAGACATAAAGTCTAGCAATTTTTTAATTCAATAGGGCTCAGACCATCAAGAGTTTACATGCAGTACCAATAGGCTTTGCTGCAGAAAGGAAGGTGATTTGGAGTCTTCAGCCAAGATCTTCACAGTTTCAGTGTCCCAAAGAAACAGGCTCACTGGGACATTTCTCTCTTCCCCCTCTCTCCTGCTCTGCCTCCTTCTCAGATTGCTGGTGTGGAGCCAAGATGATGGTACTGGTGTGATGACCATGTAGGGCCACTGCCTTTCTGACTCAGAGACTGAGAACTTGGAGCCTGTAACAAAAGCCACCAGGCATTTCCTTCCATGCCTGCCAGAGAATGGGAGTGGCCAGTCCAACTTCCAGGGCTGAGTACCAGGCTCCAGATGGTTCTGATACCCCTCCCATTCAATTGATCAAATATTTCTGTAGGGTTTGAACTTCAGATGAGACAACGACCAGCCCATTTTTTCTTAGTTCAGGAGGTTAGAGGACAAGTCATGCCTTTGCACAATTTGGATCATGATTTCTGCAGATGGAATCTGGCTCACTGTAAGCCTCTGGGAGATTAAAGACCACTGCATAGGAGTCTATCTGGAAGGCATCCATTTACACTGGGGTTTTCTGAAGGCATCAACATTTAATAATCAGGAGTAATTTATGTAGAATCATTCCTAGATGGTGAAAAGGATCAAGGAAGGACCAAACCCAGAAAGAACTGAGCAAGAACCAGGGAGAAGGCTCTTTTGAGAGGGATTTTCAGGTCATGCAGTTTCACTATTTAAAATTAAACCCCTCCCAAAGGCACGTGGGTCACACAGGCAATGAGCTGTAATAGCAGGAACCTCCAACTGCAAACAAAATCCAGTTATGACAGGAGAGTGGAGACAGTAGTGTCCTCTAGATTAGAAACAGAGACTAGCAGATAGCTCTCCTTGGTCCTACAAGCTGTGTCAGAGGGTGACTGCATGATTTTATATTCCTTTTGACTAGCTATGACAGTAATATAATAAGATTTGCTATCTCAGAGGGGGCTGACAAAGTTGTCATCTTAAGGCTTTAGATAACAGTGCAAATTCTGCATTTTATGTTAATAGTTTACAAATAAATATCTCTACATATTATCTAAATTCTTAATTTAAGGGACTTGTTTCCTGGATAATTTTTTGGAGCTGTCAGTGCAAAGAGTTTATTTTTAAAGTCTTTTGTGGTGTTACAGTTCAAGTACTTCAGAGCACTGCTAGCATCAAGAGCCAGAGAGGCAGACAGCAGGACAAGAACAGCAGCTGTTTTTCTTGTCCAGGCTCCGTGATACATAAAAAGGGAAAAAACTGCACAAAAGTCTGATCTAAATCCCACCAACTGCAGATTTGCAGAACAGATGTAGATTAATATGGAGTCTCATTCTCCATATCTTAGGACTTTGTGTCATCAGGCACAGTAATGGTGTAAAATATGCCCCTCTACTTGGAAAGTGTCCATGTGCTCATCTTGCATAGGTGTTGAGAACAGCTGGAAAGTCAGGGCCATGTATTTGACCTATTCACTCTGCACACAGAGAAGTACACCCTGTAGCAGTGTACAAATAGTTGTTAAAAAGTTTTCACACATGCTCACCTTCCCTACCTCTAGCTCTCCTGGGGATTATTAGCTTCTCAGCCACCAAACTGCATGAGCAAGTCAAATCTACATTAGCTTTGTAATTCAGACCAGGAGTTTGGTTTTGAATTTTTATTTTTTTTTTTAATTTTAATTTCCTAATTCAGCACATTTTGTTTCCCATCATGGTGCAGTCTTATACCTGGTGAACTGAATTCCTTTTGGATGTGCTCCAGGAGTGTACCTATCATGCTTCAGCTACTGGCAAGCATTCAGTTAATTGGACCAGAACAGAGCAACTCCAAAATAATCTCACTGTGAAGCACATTTAGTGTTAATGTTAAATATTCAGCAGCAGCTCTTTCATTTTCCATATCTGCTCTTATTACACCACACCACTTGTTAATGTAGGCATGTTTACTTGTCAAAATGATCCAGACTTGCTTGTGTGTCTATTGAACCTAGATGGTGAAACCATCTTTGAACCTGTTCAAACATTTTTAGCAAGATAAATTTTAATCAGGATGACAGAAGTAAGTTAGGAAGCAAAGAGACATGCAGATTTACTGGCACCTCTGTGGGGACAGTAACCTCCAAGGAAGACAGTCTCAAATGTAGCCAGAATAGCACCTTCAGCCCCAGGCCATGCCTGGGAGACAGGGATGGGTTTAGCACCAAACTGCAGTTTTGGGGTTGGCCTCAAAATTCTCCTTCTCCCCTCTACAAAATGCCCTAGGTTCACCCATGCATTAAGGCTTCACTGATTAACATCAAATTCCTCCTGGAACAGAGGAGTACACTTCCCCAGAGGTTTAACCCTCCAATGAGCCCCTACTCCCACTCAACTATCCCTGACCTTCTCTCCCACCTGACATTGTGATTTAAAAACCTTCTCTCCTTCACACACAGAGCAACTCCTTATAATCTAACTTTCTTCTGCTTTTCCAGTGCTCCAAGACTGACTCTGTGCTCCAGGCATTCCAGCTCCTACAGAGCAGAATCAGAGCAGGGGTGGGGTTCTCAGTCTCAACACTTATATTACGTCCATTCTCCCCACTGTATTGAAACTTGGTCAAGTGAATCAATGCATTGGAAAATAGGGCTCAGAAAGCCATAAAAAGGGAAAAGAAAACCGGCCCATGTTTCCAGGTAGTGGCGTGAAACATGGAAGATGATCTCAGCACTAACCACTTCAGACAAATGACCCTTTACCAGTTCTTTCCATTTAAGCCTCGGCTCCATTCATTTTTGCCTGTGACTTAGATCTATTTTTGGAAACCTTAAAAATATACAGGGAGTTGCCAGCCATTTTTATTCCAATGCAGGAACATTTTATACTGATGGCATTACTCCTGGCTCTTGCTTCAAATAGTAGGTTTTTTTCAAGGTGAACACCAAGCCCTGACCCATGGCAATGTCATCTCGGTAAGTATTGCATCTATTTCTGTGCTACAACATGAAGTGGACTCAAACCCACAACTTGATTGTGCAAAAGCTGCCTAGAGCAGGAGTCTAATCTGGGGATGCTGATCTACCTCTCCCACTCAGCTGATACACTCACAAGTGAAGGGAATTCCCTCCCACCCCGTTAATATCACAGGATGTGAGATGCAGTCAGGGTTACATGACTGAGAGAAATGTGCACGCCTGGGCAAGCCTAACTCTACACTCACAGACTATGCACCCAGCATTTTTTTTCCCTGTGGTGAAACAGGATGATGCACTACACAGAACATACCACCCAGCCCAGAGAGATGAAGGCATAAGAGATGACATCATCTATTTTTCTTAGGTTTTTTACTAAACACTTGGCATCACTGATAAAAAAATGCAGAGAATTAAGGCATTTAGGGTATTTGTACAAGCAGAGCAAATGGGTAAGAGGAATTATAGGTGGATAGACAGACGACAGATCACAGACTGATAGGTAGGCACATATATAGACATATAGATACATACTGTGTTCTTGGCCGTTCTCTGTCACAGAACTTGCTGTCTTCACCAACAGACACAAAGAAGCAGACACTCAGTCCCAACTATGCCTGTTCTGTTTCAGGAGAATTCTTCTGTGTTCACAAGGAACGCAGACTTCTACTTTTAAAATGCAGCCATAACTTTTTTGCTTTGTTGTAAGGAGCCAACTCTGCCATTTTAGTCTGCCTCAACACTGTCTGCCAGGGCTGTCAGAGACATGACGGGGGAGAGAGTGAACACTGGCACTTGCAGGGGGGCAGCCAGGAGTGGGGTAAAGCCCGGTCTCTGGGGGGACTTCGCCTGGCAACACCTGGCACCAGGCAGTCGGCAGGAGACACTGTGGAAAGGTCTCCATCAAAGCGCAGCAGAAGAAAGTCTGAACTTGACCAATGGTGTCCTGCCAGCGGGCACAGCTTGGGAGGGGCCAGGGGGGTATGAAACCCCACTGAGCCACACGTTTTCGCGGGGGGCTGCGTCGCCATTTGAGAGGGTTTTTCCAACCCTGCCTTTGTGGGACTGATTGCCGGGACTCCCCCGCTGCAGCTCACCGGTGCCCGCCGGTCCCTCCTTTGCCCTGGCCCCAGCCTGACTCCGGCTCTCCTGCCCTCACTGTCCTGCCTCGCTGCGTCCCTGACCGCCTCCCTGCCGCTTCGCCGCCGCGCCGCTGCCTGGGTCGCCTGCATCCAAGCCTGACCCAGCCGCCCTGCCCCCCCCGCTCCGGCCGCTTGCCGCCACCCTCGCCGCGACCCTGTGCAGTGTCCTGCACCACCGCTCCGAGCGCCTGCGCACCGCGTCTCCAGNGCCCCGCGTCGTGTCGGCTCCTTTCGCGGGGGCAGCCGCGCCTGTGCAGCCGTGCGTGTAAAGCCGCGCCTCTCCGGGAGCTGCGCAGGCTCGCTGACACCCAGCCGGCCTCAGGCAGCCAGAATCCCACCCCTGCCGCCTGGATACCGACAGCACTTTGCTGCCTCACTGGTGGTAACGCCCTCTCTTTTCCAACTGTCCCCCCCCTTCCCCCTCTCTCTCTCTCCCGCAAATACCTTTTCCATTTTCCTGCCCCCTTTTCTGTCTTTCCGTCCTCTCTCGTTTGGGCAACTCCTTTTCCCTTTCGGTTGTGTTACAAATAAACGATTCTCAGATACAAGGTGTGCCTCGCTTGGTTTAATTCTGTTCTTGACCATCCATTTAAAGAGAACTCGTCGCTGTTCCCCCCCCATTGGAACGCGACATTTGTCTTACAATCTTTTTCTCTCTCTTAACCCATTTCTGTTTCTTCATTCTTAAGAAAAGAAAATCCCCTGAGCTAAAATGACAAGGATAAACGCTTCTAATATCAAAATTAGTTTTTTAAGCCAAACATGTTTTGAGAAGATCCCCAAGCCCAGGAGTCTTCCCCCTTCCCCACCATACATATTCCCTGCATTTCCCTGATGATAGGGCCTCAGCACAATGAGTTTGCTTGTGTTTGGAGCCGATTTGCTCCAGAGAGCTTTTTAGTTATACAGAAAACCTGGTACAGGCCCTGTCCTGGACTTGGCATGCAGACCCTGTCACCACCACCAAAGACAGTGGAGGACAAAATTAGAAACTGAACTCACTTTGCCATGAAGCTCCAAAGGCTTCCACTGGCTAACCTTAGTATTTTATTTCCAGTGGTGTGGTTGGCACTGTGAGAAAATATGAAGTTGGATAGTTAACGTTGCTTAAAGACAGGAATATGTACTAGGTGGTTTCTTGAAAGTCCGTTCCTATTTTCTATTAACCCTATTACTTGATGCATTTGTAGGAGCTGAATGCTTCCAGAAGCATAATAAATATAGGAACAGGATGGTGTAAGGTAGGACAGAATAGCAAGGCATAGCATAGCACAGAAGCAAACTTGTTCTTATCATTGGTCATCATGTCTTCAAGTCAATGTTTACAATGACACAATTTATAGTAAAGATACAGTAAAATATAGTGTAGTAAAGATATAGTGAAAATATAATTTATAATAAAGATTTCAGGCAATGTCAATTCAGTAAATATTTCATTTCAGCAACACAGACACTAAGATCCACTTTCATATTAACCAACCTGCACAGCTTGCCAAGGTAACTTGAGCTTTCTTTGAACAAAATTTAAACCTGTATTGCTCCACTGCAACATAAAAAAATGGTGAAGTACATCACCAGACCACACTGTATTTCATTAATCCACCTCTGGGCTGATGCCTTCTTTCTGAGAAAATGGATTGCTTTGAAAGGATGGCTCATTTATCTCGAGAGGAATTACTGCAAGTTGTTCTGTCTTGCCTCATTTTCCCCAGTCAATGCTTAATTACTGGGATGCTGATAGTCTTAATTAACAATTGCAATGCACTCTGAGGTCCAAATGCAAAAAAGATGATGGCATCAGCTTCCCAGGATTCATTTGGTATTATGAGTATTCTGAGGGATTGACAGGGAATCTGCCTTTTATCTTATTAGTCCAACCACTGGTCTCTAGGAAACTCTGGGGGCCTTACAATAAGAAAGCATTAAAAATACTGCTACAAACTCTGCTAAAGGCTTGCAGGAACCAGAGGAAGAGATTCCATATGCCAGTTCTTTGCCCAAGCTCTTGGATTCAGGGGGCTGATCCACTCCCTTTGCCCCAGCACTGTAAATAAACAATGGTATCAGTAAATAAACAGGGAGTATAAAGCCTGTTTCTCTCGACAAATAGAAGACACAAGGCAAGAAGAAGAAAATTCATGCTGATTTTTGCAGGGTTGGCTTAGAAATGCTGAGTTGCTCCTTTTATTTCAGAATACAAGTGGTGTTACTTCAACTGCACCCTTCCACACAGTTAGAGATCAGTCCACCTAAGCCTGATGGCTGGTATCAATATTGTACAACAGGACAAGGAGATCTCAAAACAATGCACTGCTCACTCTGTACAAGCTCCATTCCTTGTGTAAAAGACTTGAGCCTGACTATTTGATCTTTCTCATTCCAGACAGAAGATCCTGCACCTTAGATAAGTACAAAACATGTCAAAGAAACAGTGCCCACCTACTTTTCTGGGTTGCTGAGCAGCTGATCTCCCAAGGTATTCCTTGCCTTGTATGACTTGGTCCACTTCTCCTGTGGATGCAGACAAAACCAGTGACTTGAAGACATGGGCAGACTGGTGACACCTGCTTCAAACCAAATAAAATTAGGAAGCTGTTTCATCTACCACAAACAATCACAGAAAGCTCTGTTTTCCTCAGGCTTTTTCTCCTTTCCATGAAGATGCAGATGATTTTGAAATTATGTATGTTGGAGGGATTGTTGTACTACATGATACATCACATCCCCTGCTTGTTAGCATTAAAATGTAGCAGACATCCCCTTCCCTTGCCTCAAAACCTACACAGGCTAACTCACTGTATGAGTCCCACAACCACACCCTGCCATGCTTGTTCAGCCCCTGCCCTGGGCCTCGGCAGGTCCCCAGGAGACCAAAACAGAAATACACCAACAAATTACAAAGCTTAAAAAGTCAACACCTTCCCTAAGTTCCTCTCAAGTTACTTCACATGGACCATTTCTTGGGCCTGGCATTCATTTTCTCTCTCTCCACTTGCCATGTGAATCTTGTCTATTGATTTCAGGGAATATAAAAGGCCAAGTGTGAGGACAGAATATATGTCTAAATTACCTGAATCTATGCCTAACCATAGATGTGAACTGTGTCAGTTTCCCTTCAGTTGCATTTTCTGGAAATTTCCATTTAAAAGAATTTAGAGGAAGTAGACCAACGAAATACAAATAAGGTATTTCTTTTCTTTTAGAAGATTTTTTTTCACACAAGCTGTGTTTCTGTGAACACTAATACGGGGTTCACACAGTTCTGTATCGCTGACAGTAAACTTTTCATCTGAAGCAGACAGGACATTTCTGTCTGATTAGCTAGGGCATTTTGAGTTTTGCTGACTTCATGCTTTACCATTAGAACATTTCAGCAGAGATGAGATTTTATCTGGCATAATCTATAGGTACGTGGACAGGTGATGCAGAGTCTTCCTGGAAAAACAAATGCAGTAATGTTTTTTAATAATTTTGAACCGGAAGAAAGAGCCACCTCTGGACTGGCTCTTTGTATCACCTGGCTAATTTGTTTCTGGTCTGATACTTAGAGTCCTAAATCTGGCTTTACTGCCCTGGTGAATGATTGCTTTCCACATTCACTTTCACTTCAGTTTTGCCTAGTTTTTCCCAGTAAATGGAGTCAAACTTTCCAGGGTGACTTACCCTGGCTGTAAGCAGAGATAATCCTGTACAAACCAGTGGGAATCAAGCACACTTTTCTCCTCTGCCAAATATATCATAACCTAAACTTCCATCAGTTCTACTTTGTCATCTTTACTGATCTTCTCTCTACATAATTTTGTATTTGTCATAAGGAATTAAGTATTCTCATAAATCCCAATCATACTACATCACAATACTGTATCATTTTTATCTCGCCCAGACCCAGGAAACGTGGCATCACATCATGCCATGAAACCAAAATGGGAAACGTTTAGCAGCAAAGACTGTCTATATAAGAAATCAGCTGAACAAAACCTGCCCTGCAGAGCACTGAAGCAGCCTGCAGTGCATAAGCACCAAGTGAAGAGTGTAGAAAGTCATCCCTGTGCTGTGGGAATGAAACTGAGCTCAGTACGAGCCAAACTTCCTCATGCACAACCACAGATCAATATCCTAGAAACACACAAACCAGTATGTTAGATGAACATTCACACCTCACAAAGCTCCACAGTTACCTGTCCCCCGACCCCAAAGCTGTGACCACCCATCCCCTGCCAGGTACACAGCCCTGCTGCCTCTCCCCTCTCAGTGTGCAGGCCACGAGTTTTCATTTGACTCAGCAAAGATCCTACAGACAGGATAACTGCACACTGCATCTGCCAAATTCAGTGTTTAGAAGAAGGATCTCCTCTCCTGCCCTGCCAGGTCCACCCGATTACCTCAGCCCTCTAATGACACACAGAATAACAGAAGTGAATTCAAGGCCTCGACACCCCACAGCTCTCACAACGGTGCCTGAGCACTTTGTTCTCCTGGTGCCTTGCTTGCAGCACAGCTGGGCATAAATATGCAAGGTCCTGATGTTGTCATTAGAACCTAGCACTTGACTTCATTGGATGCAGGGTCCTGGCACAGCTGTGCATAAATTCAATTCCTAGTGCTGCACTCTGCAGCATTGGGAATGAAGAGCACATGAGTGATAATCATCTTGTATAAATAGCTTTGAAAAGAGCTCAGCATGGTGAAGAATTGAATGACTTGGTTCTCCTATCCAAAAATAGCTCATGGGGAACAGCCCACTTTTGTATTCCAGTAAGTCCAAGTGATAGTAAACACAGCAAAATTTGTACATGATTTTACTTTTTGTCCACTAAACTGCAAGACCAGAACTGCTTCTGTTTCCTTTTAATGTCAGTCCCAAATATGCTTTGTTTATTGTACTTGCTTATGTTCTTCTCTAGGCTGACTCTCTTCAGACTTTTCAAGTCTACTTTATGGTAAAATAAATCTAATATTCTGATACTATCTGAAGGCATAGGATTGGCTTAAACCCGCATTAAGACAAGGCATTTTATTCTGTAGGACAGAGGTTCATTTAATCTCAGTGCCTCATTTTCCTTACATATAACTTGAAAACACTGATTTCTCATGTTTCAATAACAAAAAGTTACATTGTAATTACTGATGTTTGCCAGGTAGTTGGCAGGTGTGCAAGGGAGGCTATGAGTCCAAACGTACTCATATATAGCACTGTATTTATGAAGTTTTTTACTTTGTTTAGGAAACACCCCAGATTTTGCAGATATCCCACCGTGGTCATGTGAAAGTCCACCCAAAGAGATTGTAGCTGAAGGGTGTGCTGTGAAATCAGCCCAGTTATTATCCTTCTCAGAAAAGTTATGAGAGCCCATCTCTCTGAACCTGAATCTGTTCTTCCTTACAGTGGTGCAGACTGAGTGCAGTGATTTAGGATTAACTGTAATTGAGACACAAATCTGACTTGTTCAGTCAAATTTCAGGATAGTTTGTGTATCTCAGCTCCAAAGAGCTTGGCTCTTCACTTTCCAGGAATTGATTTAATGCTCAGAAATGGAGGAAGAATATTTCATTGGCAATATCTGCTATATTGAGGGCTAGTGTCACCTTTCAAAATGATCAAATTAATTTCATATTGTATTTTTTTATATAATCCACAGCTTTTGACTTAACTGCCTTGTATGTAGAGTGATTTGGAATGAAAGTGGGTATTATAAAAAAGTAGATGCCTGGTAATGATGAACTGATGTGATTTTGGTGAGGGGCTTCCCTGTGTTTGTCCTTAGCTAAGAGCATTTCATGTATTTCAGCTCTGCCTCTGAAGTAACCACAGTTCAAGGTATTCATATTTTATGAGGCATAAACTGTTCCCCTTTAGGAAAAGTAAAAGCAGTTTTTCCTGTTTGTGAAATTTCCACATTGCCAAGAACAAGAAAGCTTTCGAAACACTATCTTTGCTGCCTGCAGAGCTTCACTGCCTTATAGGGTCTGAATCCCCTGGATTCACGCTGGGGGCGGGCTGGGAATGCTGACTTTTCCTCCTTCTGGGTGATTCTGGGAGCCCTGCAAATGATGTCATGGTATATTTTCGGCTACAATAACAGGAAATCATCAAGTGTTTACACTGGCAGACTGGGCTGTGATGTGATTTTCCTCCTCTTCCTCTCTGCCCCCCCCCACCCACCTCGCCCCTGCCATTGACTTCCTTGATATATTTGCTTCCTCTGATTAAAATACTACAAGGTGGCAACACTGAAGGAGGAAAAAGGAAAGTGGGGGAGGGAGACAGAAAGGGATATTTTAAAAAAGGATGATGCCCCTCAAATCACTGTCACAGAGCACAGTCCTCCCTCTCTGGCCCCGCACACAGTGTGTTAGTGCAGGGCTCAGAAACACGTCAGAAACTGGCCTGCTGAGGAACTGGAGGATGGACCGCTCCCAGCTGAGACACGAAAAAGAAACTCTCCCCTCCCTAGCACAGATGAGTCACAGAAAAGATCTCCCTGGCAAAGTTTTATATCTGAATTTTCCTGCCACACAGGCACATCTGAAAATACATGGCATGGGTTGATGGACTCCAAGGAGGAAAAGGCCACATTTTCAGGGCTTGGGACAGAGCAAGGAAACAAGTGACTTTTACCCAAAGCCTGCACCACAATCTGTAGCAAACATCAGCTTTCAGTTTCAGTTTCAGAGGTGAGTGAGGGTTCTAGGGTTCAGGTCCTGCCTGTATCAGTGATGCACAGTATAAATGTTAGATATTGTGTCTTTTCCAACCTGTTAATACAAAGGCAAGAAGCAGGAAGATGCAAGGTGCTATCCAGAAGACAAGGGATTCCAGTGAGGTAAAACAGACTAACTGGCTCCAGGGCAGTTCAAGTTTCTGTGAAGAGTACAGCATGACTATACAGAACCTGGCATGAGCTCAGTTCGTTAGAGCATGGTGCTAATAACATCAAGGTTGCAGGTTTCATCCCCAATGGGCCATTCACTTAAGAGCTGGACTCGACGATCCTTGTGGATCCCTTCCAACTCAGAATATTCTGTGATTCTGTGATACACCTCCAGCTCATTGCTATTGCACTGGGCTAGCAGAGTGCACACAAGCAGCTCCAAGTTGGAGGAACATTAAGGAATACCAGGAAGGGGCTAACTCTAGAGCAGATATCAGCATTGCTGGAGCTTATGGAGGATGTGTCATTTACAGCAATGTGGAAGGAAGTCTGAGATGAAAAAGACTGCCAATATTGAAGAAGTTTTCTGTAAATGAAAATGTGTAAAAGAAACACACATCAGAGGTCTCAGAGCCCTGAGTTGAAGGACCATGACTGCACGAATGATCAGCTCCCAGCTGACCCTGAAATTGTGCAGGATCTGCTGCTTCAGCTGGATCTCCACAAATCTATGGGGCCTGATGGGATTCATCCAAGAATCCTCAAAGAGCTGCTGATGTCATTGCAAAGCCTCTCTCAATGACTTTTGAATGGTCTTGGGAATTTGGAGAGATCCCAGCTGACTGAAAGCTGGTGAACATTGTCCTGATTTTCAAGAAAGGCAAGAAGGAGGACCCTGGAAACTAAAGGCCTGTCAGTCTCACTTTGGTGCCCATTAAAATATTGGAAAATATTATCTGGGGAGGTATCAAAAAACACCTTGAGGACAATGGTCGGTCACAGCCAGCAGGGCTTCATGAGGGGGAAGTCTTGATTGTCAAGTCTGTTTCCTTCTATGACAGAGTAACCCATCTAGGTGATCTAGGAAAGCCAGTTGTTGTCATCTTTTCAGTTCAGCAAAGCTTTTGATACTGTTTCTCACAGTATCCTTCTGGACAACACATGCAGCACACAGCTGAACAATCATGTTATGTGATGGGTGAGCAACTGGCTCACAAGTTGGGCACAAAGAGTTAAAGGGCTAACATCAGGCTAGTGACTGGTCACTAATGGGGTTCCACAGGGCTCCATCCTTGGCCCAGTTCTCGTCAACATCTTCATTAATAAGTTGGATACCAGACTCGAAGGAATACTAAGTAACCTTGCCAATGATACTAAATTGTGAGTAGCTGTTGACTTCCTCCAAAGCAGGGAAGCCCTGCAGGGAGTCCTTGACAAAATAGAGACGGGATCACCAACTGCATGAAGTTTAACAAGGGCCAGATTCTGTACTGGGACGGGCCAACCCTGGTTGTATGAACAGACTGGGGAAGAGGCTGGAGAGCAGTGCTGCAGAAAGGGACCTGGGGATCCTGGACAATGGCCAGCTGAACCTGAGTCAGCAGTGCCCTGGCAGCCAGGAGGTCCAACCTTGTCCTGGGGGGCATCAGGCACAGCATCACCAGCCAGGCAAGGGAGCGATTGTCCCACTCTGCTCTGCACTGGCACGGCCCCACCTTGGATACTGTGTGAAGTTTTGGGCACCACAATATATATATAAAAGACATTAATTTATTAGAGAGGGTCCAAAGGAGGACCTCAGGATGGGGAAGCATCTGAAAGTGAAGCCTTATGAGGAGTGGTTGAGGCCTCTTGGTTTGTTCAGCCTAGAGCAGAGGAGATTGAGGGGAGACCTCGTTGTGGTCTTCAATGCCTTCACAAGGACAAGTGGAGGGGCAGGTACTGATCTCTTCACTCTCGTGGCCAGTGACATGACACAAGGAAACAGCATGAAGCTGATCCTTGAGGGTCCCTTCCAACTCAGCATATTCTATGACTCTATGATTGTGTAAGTCTAGACAGGAATAAAGTATCCTTCTGGATAGGAAGGGAGAGAGTAACAAATAATTTTATTTCTATTGTCTATTTCTCTCCATTTATGCAACATCAGCAACACTGACAGTTTAAATCATGCTGAGAAATCTCCCAAATGGAGAGAAGCCTAAGACACTCACTAAAGTAAAACTACTAGGATATGAGAAGTCTTTCTCAGAGTACCATGGCTCTGTTCAGCATAGAAATTTAGAAATTTGGAAATTGCAAGTCTCCAGTTCATAAAGCTCAAGAACAGACAGACAGGAAGCCTTTTAGAAAAAAATACAGTCAGAGGCACTTGCGCCTTGCATCTATGATGCAACTGTAAAGTGCAATTTATAGCAGTTAGCAGAAGGAACAGGAACCATGAAGATGTGATTTCACCACTCTAAGTTACTCAAATAGTTATCTACAGTCAGTGACAAGCTGATACAAACTGCATTAAGACCACTAGTGCTTTTGTTTCAATATTATTACTAATGATGTTATTACCTGAGGGGTCTAATCAGGGCTGTGAGGGAAAGACCATCGCAGCAATGCTCACACATTTATTATCTCCCAGCATGAGTCTATCCTGGCCCCAAATAAATAGGAAGCTGGGATCTTAAGCCCACTTAAATAAATACATCACTCCTAGACACACTTAAAATGAAGCACAATCTCAAAAGCTTTGCTGAATGAGGGGTTGAGGCTTTCCTCTCTTTAATAATCCCAAAGATAAATCGTAAGGGTTGACCCACCAGCAAGTTGTGCAGACCAATTAGCTCATCTTTGGGGATCCATATAAAGATGAAGTCCTGTGCACAACAATTATTATTATTAAATATACCTCCAAGGCATATATTAAATATACCTCCAACGTGGGAGATTTGTCCACTCTGTTACAAGCTTTTTAACAGACAAAAAGCAACAGTCTAAATCTACAACCTGGTATATGATATGAAGCCATATTGGCTGCCAAGAACTACATGAATAGACATGGATATGATTATTAATACTGCTAACACAGAAGGTACAGAGGGTCAACTTTGTGCAAGGCTGGGGTGGGGGAAGGATATTCACTTCATATTTTACTCCCAAATAAAAGGTGGGATGGAGATTTGTTCCAAAGAAAGACAAGGAAGCAGCAGATTAAAATCAACCTCACTACATCATCCCTGTCTCCTTAGTGACAAAAGTGGCCTCACTGAGGATGATTTCTGCAGTTTGGCAGCCAGGACAGAGGGTGGCTACAATGAAGGCCTTTGGTGAGGATCATGGGAGAGACTCACTCCTCACCCGTTTCCCCCAGTGCTCCTCTGCAGGCAGAGGTAGGCTGACAGAAGGATACTCAGAATGTTAGGTAGGAAAGGTTCAGCCTTACTGCAAGCAGCCGTTTTCCCAGACACAAGCTCCAGGCTGAAAACAGGTTTGTTCGACAGGTGGTAGCATCAGAGTGGTTACAAGCTGCCTGGCCACAGCAAGTGGATGGGCCCTCCCATACACACACACTCTCCCATCATTCAGTCACCAAGGACTTTCCATCACTTCTTTGCATACATTGTGGGATCAGGATGAAAACCTTTGGACAAGTACAAGGACATCAAATATAAATATATCCAGGACAGCAATGCTACAATTGTACAGAAACAGGAAAAGGCAGAAATGTCTGGAAGGGGCACTACTTGCACCTCAGTTATCAAAAACTTTAAAGTATGACCATCTGAGAGCCAACAAATATCCTGAGGGTGCTTGTTCTTGAGTCCTGAGGAACATCCAGATTTGGGAACTTTCATTCACGTCCTGCATATGTCAAATGCATTTGCTTTCTGTGAGTCAGAGCCTGGGGCTTCACCAGGCTCTGACTTCACCATTGAAAACTGAATTTCCCTGTGCTGCTGAGTCACACTGGCAACTGACAGGCTGTGCAGATAGGCTCTGCAGATGCAGGCTGAAAGATTGTGTGAGTATGCTGGAACAAACTCTAAATTTTCCATATCCTGAGGGCCCATGAAAGTCACTGCCTGCACTGGTACAAGTTTTCACCAGTCATGGTGCTGGCAGTATTCAGGGTGGGTAAGAATATGGATTATTTCTCTCAAAGTGCCCTGAGTGTCAGTGGCCCCTCTTATTCATTTCATGGCTACAGAAATTCTGACATACTATCCCTTCTGTGAGCAGTATCAGCCTCTGTCATAGCCTTTGTAGGGGAAAAGAGAAGCAGTGGATCAGGTTTGACTCCTTCCACAACGAACATTTGACCAAGAGATTTCTTGAAGGGACTTAAGGCTTCTTTGTTCCAGCCCTGGACAGGTTTGGTCTAATAACTGCACCATGTTCAAAGCACAGAGAGCACAGATGGATGCTATGGAGATAACATGGCTAAAATCCTTGTGGGTCCCTGCCAACTCAGCATATTCTATAATTCTGTCATTACCAGCTCCCCAGGAGGCCAAAGGAGCAGGTCATAAGCACAGATAAGCCTAAGTTCCTTCCTTTCCTGGGCCGAACTGGAGTCATCAGGGAACTGCACCACAAACTGCTCTCATAATGGGTAATACCAGCAGGCAGCAGTGCTTTTCCCTTTACCTTCACTAAAGCAAAATGCCTCAAAGTGCTCATCTTGCTTGGGAAATATGCAGCTAAGAGACTCCATGAGACAGAAGTGTGGTCTACAGATGGGAAGGATTCTCACCTTCTTGGCAAAACTGTACTACCAAGCACAGACCCCATTTCCCCATCACTTCTGCTCTGTATGAAGCTGTGTTGATGTTTTCCAGTGACAAGCAACTCCTCATGCTTCCACACTGGGGAGTGCTGGGAACATAAAAAAGGAGGGGGAGCTGTATTTATTCCACGCTGATTCACAGTTCAAGTTAGCAGGACTGGTCAGCATGTGTGAAGTAATTTTTTACTGAAAAATTCCAAGCTGTTTTGAAAGAATGTGTTCTTTTACTGATACTTTCATTATAGGAGGCAAAATGCTCTTTGTCATATGGTTTAGTTTCATATGGTAGTTCTGCAAGGAGCAGGGAGTTGGACTTGATGACCTTTATGGGTCCCTTCCAACTTGAGATGTTCTATGGTTCTATGAAAAGTGGCTTGTTTTTTTTCACTTTCTAACCAATAAAGACAGAAAGATTTTTCATGAGCTAAAAATGTCTCATTACATCTTTCTTATTTTGGACATTACACCCGTACCAACGCATTATTGTATCTTCATGTTAAACATGTAAATGTTTTCTGTTGCTTTGTCTTTACTGCAACCAAATGGTTTTACTCAATCAAAATGTCTCATTGTGGTCTTACCAAAGTGGTTGCTTCACTCTGGATGTAACTGCTGATCACTGGTCTGTGTGACCCTGGTAAACAGTCACTGGATGTGATCCTGATCAGGGTCTGCAGATTCACTCCTCATCAGCACAGATTTGCCTGATGATGAGGGGTCCTGGCTGAATCTGGTTGCCATCTCTGGGTCTGCCCTGTTCAGCACACCTCACCTGGTTGTGGTTTTGTGCTTGGATTCTGGCTCACTGACAGATCTGTCAGGAATTGCTGCCCTCCATTGCATCCTGACAACCTGATTCTTAAGAGGTATCCAGTTTTTGCTTTTTTATTCTGATTCAAAATAAAAGCATATTACCAACTGTCATTGTCTCTCCAGCTTCACATGTGCTTTGTGCCTGAAATGTTTGCAGTGTTTTTTCTTTCACTTTAGACAAAAACTAATTCATTACAATTGCACTGGAATAGAGATAAGTTACCTCATGTTACAATAAAAATAAAGCAGCCTTAAAATGCTATTGTGAACAGAAAAATCATAGATACAGAAAAAACTTAGCCAAAACTGAAATCAAAATGCAACCTTAATGAAATTTAAATAGTTAAATGTTATTGTATACCGAATTTTTCACTTGCCAAACAAAATAATCTTAGAGCATCATCCTGCTACATAAACAATGGGATGTAGGTTTTTTGTATCTCAAAACTTCAGTTATTTCAAAACTAAACATATGTAACAAGACTCTCCAGTTAAAAGAGAAATAGTCCTAATTTATATCTATGCCTCAAGAAAGTAAATTACATTAAAATTTGAGTAGTGTAGATCATGTTCTTCTTTTTGAACAACAAAAACATACAGATATTTTGGCTAGTAGCCCAATGACTTTGTTACATAAAAATCAAGAACTGGTGAAGGGCCTTGAGGAGAACCTGTATGAGGAGAGCTGAGGTCACTTGGTCAGTTTGGCCTGGAGGAGACTGAGGGAAGACCTCAGCAGTTTACAGCTTCCTCATGAGGAGAAGAGGATGAGCAGGCACTGATCACTTCCCTTTCATGACCAGTGACAGGATCCGAGGGAATGGCCTGACACTGTGTTAGGGGAGGTTTAGGCTGGATACTAGAAAAAAGTTCTTCACCAAGAAGTGTGCTTGCCCCACCTTGAGTACTTTGTGCGGTTTTGGGCATCCAGAGGAAGGCCAGGAGGAAGGGGAGAGGTCTGGAGGGGAAGCCTGATGAGGAGAGGCTGAGGTCACTTGGTTTGTTCAGCCTGGAGGAGAGCGAGGTCAGACCTCATTGTGCTCTTCAACGTCTTCATGAGAGGAAGTGTAATGATCTCTTCATTCATTCTCGTGACCAGTGACTCAAGGAAATGGCATGAAGCTGAGTCAGGGGACGTTCAGGTTGGATATCAGGAAAAGACTTTTCACCCAGAATGTCTGAAAGACTTTCAGAGGGTGGTTGGGCCCTGGAACAGCCTCCCCAGGGCAGTGGTCACAGCAGCAAGGCTGACAAGAGTTCTAGAAGCGTTAGGACGACATTCTCGGGCACATGGCGTGGCTGCTGGGGACGGTCCTGCGCTTTCCCGCAAGGCTCCCCTCGCCCTGATTCCCGACACATCTCGCCGCCCCTCAGTTCCCGCAGCTGCGCAAGGGGCGAACGTCCTGTTCCGCACAGCCCCGAGCCCCCCGGCCGCAGCGGTTCCCCTCAGGCCGGGCCCGGGCGCCGCCTCAGGCCGCACCCACCCGGCGGCGGCGGAGGGGAAGCGGAAGCGGCAGCGGCAGCGGCGCGGAGNCGGCGGCGGGGGGGGGCGGGGCGGGGCGGGGCGGAGGGGGCCGCGCGATGCCGGGAATGTCGGGCCGGGCGGGCCGGGGCTGGCGCCGCGGGCGGTTGAGCTCGTCCCCGGCCCGCAGGCGGCTGAAGCCGCTGCGCACGGTGGTGGCGTGGCGGGGCCGGGCCGAGTGGGACCAGGTGATGGTGGGGCTGTACTGCGGGGACAGCCGGCTGCAGCAGGACGCGCTGGACCGCGTCTCGGCCTGGAAGAGCCGGTACGGGCCGCGCGGGCGGGCGGGCGGGGAGCGCCGTGCGGCTCTCGGGGCCGCCCTTCTGTCCCTGGAGCGGCCGCTCCGTGCCCAGGGCCCGGGCGCAGCTCCCTCTCCAGCGGGGCAGCTCCGCCGTGTGCAGGCCGCCGGTGCAGCCGGGAGGGCGGCCCCGCCTCGCACCTTTTTCATTGCGGGAGGCTCCGGGCACATGGCTTATGCCCGGGCACACAGCTCATGGCAAGAGCACGGTGGCCCCTGGCAGCAGGGCAGGCAGAAGCCCTGCATGCCCGCAGCTTCACGGGCTGATTTCTCGAGGCAGTGAGCATCTCCAAGGCCCCCAAATTGCCCCTGCTGCATCCATACACAAGATCCGCCTAGGTGAGGCATCCTGTGTATGTGCGTAGCATATCAGTAAGTTCTTATGTAACGTGTAATCGTGTAATCACACTATTCCAATAGAAGCATTCTGGAAAGAGCCTTTGATGCTGTCTCAGCATACCATTTCTCAGGCTGTTATGTACCACAGAGCACAAAACGTAGTTGGAAAGTTGCCCTTTTTGCAGGGTGAGTGTATTCGTGTGAGACTGCTCACCTGCTTTTCCTTTGCCTCCAGGTATGGTCCAAAAATGCCTCTTGCAGTGGACTGCACGGCAGAACTGATCCGTTGTAAGGTCCTCGATTCATCTGGCAGACTGAAGTCACATGAGCTCATCCTCTCTTATGGGCTGGCTCTTGTAAGGTAAGGGCTCTCAAGGCCTCTGTGCTTTGAGAGAGAGACCTGGGCAGATGTCATTATTCAACTGCCTAAGTTCACTTTGTGTCTCCGGGACCACAGGGTTGTACAGCATGTGGGGAGTTGGTCTCTGAAATTCCAAGTTTCTCTGCAGCTCTTGAAAGTAACTTATCCTTTCTGTAACCTGCATGCAGGTTTGTCAACTTGATCACAGAAAGGAAACAGAAGATGGTCAGCATTCCTCTGAGACAATTAGCCAGAGAGGTAAGTATTTGATGAGAGTTGCTTGATAATTTACATCTACACAGAAAGCATATGCATTGGTTATTAACAACACTGAGTGGAGGAAATTGTTGGGGGTTTATTCCTTCGTAACCAAAATAACAGATACAGATGCTAGTTTATTCTAGCTACAAAGTTTTAAACAGACTTATTGCAACTTATTGGATCTAAAACTTTGTGCTTTGAAGTCACAATAAGAGGAACAAAGGCTGATGATCACTAAAGGTTTTTGAATCACATGTGATCAAAATCTTGATTTACGTGCATCTAGTCCCTCTTGACATACTGACACACGTTTTTCTTTCTCAGCCACTGAGACAGGAAAAAGAGCTAAATCTGTGGTTTATAAATTCCAGTCTTTGGCAAGCAAGGTTATACATAGAAAGCACTCATATTTGCAGGTATTTTCATCTTGTGTCTCTTCAAGTGACCTTGTCCACTTGTGTATAGAGGAGGGAAGGTTCAAGCTGTAATTGTAGTAGTAGGACCAACTTGAGTCCTTTTACTGCCAGCTGCACTGAACATCATACCTGGGACTGAACCAGTTTTGACCGTGAAGGACAGACAGTATTTGAGACTCTTCTATATATGTTTAGGCCCCTGTGATGAGAATGATGAATAAATTTTTATTTTTTTTTCTCAGTTTTTGAGAAAAGTTCTACTTCTCACTTTTTAAAACTGATCAAGCTTAAAAGCAAAGGTCTTGCATAGTTAAAGGTAGTTGTCCTCAGGAAAGTTGCAAGAAGTTGCTTGCAAACTAGTGTGTAGATTTGAGTATTATATATTATATTATTTATATCTTTGATATATCATTATCCAGAATGTCTCGTCCATTTAAATATAGTTTAACTGCTTCTCAGTGTCATTAAATTACATGTAACACCTCTGTCTAAAAAGAAATCTGCTGTTACATGTAACATTGAAGAATTTAAAGTGGAAAATGCAACTTTGTGTGGATCCTAGGCCACAGCAGGAGTGGCGTCAGAGAGCTGGGCGATCCTGGCCCACTCTTGAAGTGGGAAGCACGGGAACTACGGTGCAGGAGCGACCAGGAAGGCGCCGTTCCCACCTAGGCAGAGGCTCTCTGCAGCTCTGCAGGTGCAGTGGGAGCAGTGGGTGAGGTGTGCTGGCTGTGGTTGCAGGTGGACATCCCCGTCTGGGTCGTGGACCTCCGGCACGAGCTGACGCACGGGAAGCTGCCGCGGCTGGCCCTGTGCCGCAAGGGTGAGTGTGGCACTGGGAGAGGTGGCCTGAGGCACACTGGGGGTGGCAGTGCCAGTGCTGCAGGCCCTGAGGGCAGCACCCCTGCCTCCGTTTCGGGGTGCTGCAGGGCAGGCAGGTCCTGGCAGGGAGAGCTGTGGTATCGGACACCGGGAGAATTCGCCGCTGCCCTGTGGGAGTAGCTGCGCTGCGTCTGGTGGCTCCAGGTTGTGGTTCCTCACAGAGCAGATGTTCAGAGGCTTTCTCCTATCCCTGAAAACATCACTGGAAACAATGGTTTGGTGCTTTTGATTTTTGACAGCACAGGAAGTTCATCTTGCGGAAATATGTAAAAGCTTTTCCTGATGGTTTAGAGATACCTAAGACTCTTAAAAAATCCCATTTAGAGAGAAATGTAGATGCTGCAAGCCTGAATGAATGACCAACTAATGACATTTGAAGACATTCCTGGGAATTTTTGGTTAAGGATTAAGAAACCCGTTAAATAATCTTCAGCAGAGTCCTTAGATTGAATTGGGAAAATGCTGATTGAAGTAAAGGCATTTTCTTTCCATTTTATCTAATGTATGCCTAGTGTAGTCTCTGCACAAAAGAATTGTTATTGTTGTAGATGCTATGTTGACCATGGTGATACTAAAGTACTGACTTGTTTTCTCATCAGAATGCCACTTCAGGGACCCAGTTTGCTTAAATTTGACCTAGCCTGAACAAGCTGCAGTGCAATAGCAGTGTCCAATCTTTTTTTTTTCCCTAAAAAAACTATGAGTTGTTACCATGCAAGTGATACTGGACTGGAGGGGAGGGTGGTGGTGTTTTGTGATTTCTTCTTGGGGATTGGTTTTGGTTTGGGTTTTTGGGGGGTTTTTGTTTGTTTGTGTTTTTTAAACTTGTTCACCTTTTCATTAATGGAGGTTTTTCTTGTGTTTTCAGGGTTCATAACTGGTTAAGAGCATTTATTTTCATAATACAAGTTAGCAATATGCCACCTATATTATTTTTTGCTGTAACACAAATCCTCACTGAGAAGAGAATGTTTTCTGTTCTCCATTAGGTTGTGATGTTGTGCTGGACTGGCTACGGAAGATGTATTGGAGCCGTCAGCTGGGCAATAACTTGTGTGAAGAAAGTGAGGGTGAGGATGAGGAAGAAGAGCAGGAAGAGGGGGAAGCAAATGGAGAGTTGGATGCTGATGCATGGGAGATTCAAACCCCACAGCATGAGGCCTGTCAGAAACACAAGGAATTCCATGGTAGGTGTTCCTAGAACAATGGCAGATACAAGGATTAGATATGCTGGGGAAAGCAGTTGAAATGTGTCACCTTCTAGCATAAAGATACACTTTCAGCTCAGGTTTTGGGATTCCTCTTTGGGCCTTGATGGATGGCTGGGGTTGACTGAGTGGTTTGGTAGTATTTCTCCAAATCTATAGCACTTTGGTTTGTGAATAGCTGTAGCGCTGTTGCAACTGTTGCAAAATGCAAGTGTAAGGAATACAAATATGCATCAGAACATAAACTGCATATGGCAACAATTTCTTCCTACACTGATCTATTTAGGGATTTGCTTTTGAGCTGTCTGGGTTTATCCAACTTACCTATTTTTGGCTGCTGCTAGTGATAAAATATGGAAATCGTGGTTCTACCTCACTTGAGAAAATTTATGTTGCTGGAAAAGTCTGGGAGTTTTGGGAGTCTTCAGTGTGTTGTCTGAACAGAATTGCTGACTTCATTTGACTGATGCCTTCCTTGAGTGTAAATTTAGCAAAACTAAGCAGCTTCCTTAGATGCAAAACTCCCTTACATAGTTGGTCTTTTGCTTAAATGATATATTTATGTTTATTTCTAGAAAAAGTCAGAGATGTTCTGACATCTTACAAGAATGAGCAATTTCGGGTAAGTGCACTCTGTTGATCAGCACTTTTGTTAATTCTCTTATCTTTCTTGGGCAATGTGTCTTCCTTGTTGCCTTAGTTAGTTCCTCGTTCAGGTCTGTCTGCTACTGTTGTCATACATGGCTTGCCAAAGGAAAACTTCACTACAGAGAACAAGCACTTTGAGCTGTGACAGGTCCTAATGTGGACACTTTGTTCAGGTTTATAAAGGAAGTCTGTACTTATTGAAGACCCCAAGGAAGGGGGACTTTTGTGAATTTTTTCAATTGCTGTTGAAGTACTTGTGGCATGTGCATCTTCTTGTCATAGCAGTGATGTCTTTGTCTTTGCCATAGGAGTATATTTTCTGTTAATGCTTGAATTTTTCCTTCACTCAGGTTATGCAGACTATGCAGTCTCTGTCAAAGTCTCGAGAATTGTGGTCTGATTCCTCTTCAGAAGTGGACTGGATTTTGGCTCAGATCAAAGACCTGGTGCAGGAAAACAGGTGTGTCTCTGATAAAGAACTGAGGTGAAAGGTACAGTGCTGAACTGTGCTGAATAAAGACCTATTAAATTGCCTTTTTATAGTGTCCTATAGCTGATCATGGAGAAAGCAATTAGTAGATTTACTCAACATCTTTGAGGACTGAGTTGTTGATCTGTGCTAATGAGCAATGTTCCTTGTGCCAGATGGTCTCCAAGGTTGTCTCAGAGATGCTGGCCCCAAGGCATGCAGCATCTTCAGTGTCTTCAAAAGCTCCCAACAACCCTACAGAGATTTTAATTTCACAGTAACCTTTAGAATTCTTAAAAATTGCAGGGCAATACTTGGCATTTTCTATATTTCCTATTTTCTATTACTACAGAGCCTCTAGGACCCAGTGTGCTGAGACTTTCTTATTACCATATAAATTTGCATGGAGATCTTGAGCTGCTTTGAGAAATCTAATCAGTGTAACTGTAGAGGGGAGAGAGTATCATATTGCAGATAAGAACTATAACTCGTGATGTTTTGAATATAAATATATATGCCATACAAGAACAGCATTACCAGATCTTCTGTTCAAACAAAAAACTCTCCATTCCCTCCTCACAGTTTCAGGTATTTGGCTGTCAGACTTGTTTCAGAACTGGTGCAAGTGGTGTTTTGATATGTAAAGGAATAAGTGGCAGTAATAAGTCTCTCTGCTCTAGGGAGACAGTGGCTGAAGCTCTTCTCAGTGATGGCTTTCTAATCCCAAAGATGGATTGTCTGAAGATGCTAAATATCAAGTATGAAGGTTAGTGTTTTATGCACCTCCCAAGTAGAAAATGCATAGCTAGTGTAATGATCAAATCTGTTCTTTTTTTCTCATTATATTGAAATCTGTAATTGTCTGCATATTTTTTGTATATCTAGGTCCTTAAACATCTTTTGCCCTGTTCTCCAGAATCCCTTATGGCCATGCTTAGCTATTGCTTTTCATAAATCTCTTAGCATGGAAGGACAGCTCTTCAGCACAGCATGTCTAGTCAATACATCTTTCAAAGCTTATATCTCTGCCCTTTTCTGCAATAGTTGCTGATTTCAGGAACTCCCACTAGTTTCTTTTCTATATTGAAGATTTGAAGCAAATCAAAACGAGTGAGGTTTTTTGAGCCTCGTTCACCAGTTGGCATCTTAGTTCCAAGCTGCTGCCCATATCTGTGGAGTTGCATTTATTGTTTGCAAGAGAATTAGGCCCCTAGAGGGAATGAAAATAAATAAATTCCCTATTTCACAGCCCAAGAACTTTCCAAGAAAGATTCTCAAATTTCTGTGACTAAATAACAGTAGAAAAATTTAAAAGCTTTTTGATTTTATGTTGCTTGGCTCAATGAACCTTTTCTTTGCAGTATATTTTTAGACAGAATAGCTTTTCATTATGTGTGAAATAAGATGAAACTGGAAAGGGATTAGCAAAATAGGTAGATCTTCCTTTGTTAATAATTTCCTTGTGCTAATTATCAAATTGCTACTTAATTTACTTGCCTAGCATAAGCAAAATAATAGTTTCAGGTTCAGTGAGGACCTCAGGAAATATCCTGGAATCAATGATCTTAGAACAAACCTCTTTAGTTTGGAGAAAGTGTCACACCTGTTATTTCATAAAAAAATTACAAAACACCAATTTCTGGCTTCTCTGTTTTGTTTTGTTTTTTCTTCTTATTGCAGCAAATAAAGAGGTATGGCAATTCAAAATTCCCCCGACATTTTACTGCTTTTGGCAGCCTTTGCTGTCAGGCCTCCTTTCACGAAGTTTTACACAGATCCTAATAGAGAAAATGTTTATAGAGTTGAAGGAATGTTCTGACTCTTCAGAACTCCGGCCTCAGTTCTTGATCAACTGGATTTCTGAGTTGCTGACTGGCATTGCCAAAGTAAACGCTGGTGAGTTTGTCTGGAATTTCTGTGTTGAAAAAAGCATAAGAGTTTCTTCTGTACTGGTGTAAGACTGCACTGGTAAAGTGGTGGGACCTTTATACTTGAAGTGCAGTAGCCTAATAAGTACATTTTGTCGTGTGAACATAAAGCTTTTATTGTTGCATTTCTTAGACTTTTCAGCCTGCAGCTTGTGCATGTCATGTATTTCTTAGCAAAAAACTGAAATTTTTATTGGTAAGTTTGCTGCAGCAGCCTCCTAAAGAGAGGAAAAGCCAATCTCACAGGAAAGATCAGGTCCTTAAGTGCTGATTTTTCCAGATATCAGTACTTGTAGGAAATATTCTCCTTATCTGCTCTCTGCTACTGATATGTGTGGTCTGTTATGAGACCCCTGTTCCCAGTTCTTTCCTCCCTTAACAGAAGCCTGCCTTTATAAGATACTAAATAGTGTTGCTGTCCTTTATTGATGCTATCACAGGATTTTTGTCTTCTAAACTTACACAAAAATATTAAGTATTTTGTTTTCAGTTCCTGACTCCTTCGAACTGTTAAAATTGCCAAATTGTACAATTAATTTCAGAGATGGGCACTGAAGGGCCTTAATTGTTCAGAGTGTCACAGGTATTCTGCTAACAGGGTTTTTATACTGTGACACAGTGCGTCCTTGCAGAGCTTTCCATCCCTTAATTTTGGTGCCTCTTCTGTCTTCTCCTGGTCTGGCTCAGACTACACAAAGATTTTGCCAGTATCTCAGGCAGTCAGAGGTTAATATTTGGTGTTTTCACTCAAGAGCTGAGCGTGTCTATGATATACCAGGATCCCTGAAGGATGCTGGTTCTCAGCTGTTAAATCCACTCTTTGCAGAGCTATCTGGAATGATACTGGATCCCAGATAGAGTAATACTGCATTTATTTGGGATAATACTGTTCAAACACGTTTTGTGGCTTTCCTGTCTGGGGTGACATGCACAGGGCCAACTTGGGAATGTCTGCACTGCCCTGTGGCCAGGCCTGGTGGAGCTGCCCGAGCTGTCCATGCATGGCCAAGTCCTTTGTAACAACCTTAATATACTTGGTCAATACCTCTGGTCGTCATGAACTAGGGTTAAAATGCCAGCTTATTTGAGGATGTGTTCCAGTAAAAGTGCAGAGGGGTGAAGGGTATATTTTTGATGAGTTTTGATCACCCTGTTGTTTTCATTATCTTTGAAGGGAAGAAAAAACAACAGTGTAACAAACAGGTGTCTGTGAAGGAGCTGTTCCTCCACAAAGTTCCTTTGCAGTGGATAAGACTGACTGACAGTTGCTTGGAAGCTCCCTGCTGGGCCACCCCACATCTTCTTCAGCTGTAAGTTTGATCCTGTGACCTGGAAAAGGAACAGCAGACAGTGCTCTGTGACAGCTTTGGTGTCTTAGTGATGTGCTGAGCTATAGCTGCATTCCATTGCCTCTCCTTGCATCTGGCAGAAATTGTAACAGGTGCCTATAAAGCCATGCTTGCTGCTATTCATCTCCCCATTGATTACACACAAAGAGAAGAAGGAAAAGAATTTTAAAGGATTGCACCTTCAAAATGAAAGCAGAGGTTATCTGGGGAGGTATTTAAAGAAGCAACCTGTTCAGAAGCAAAGTGAATTGGGAGAGGTGTGACTGCTTATTCAGGTGATAGGAATTTACCACAGCTCCTAACTTTCATACATGAAAACAGCAAAGCCATAGTTCAGTTAGAAGTGTCCGAAGTTCTTAATTTTAATCACAGAGTATTCCAGCATCCACTGACCAGGGAATAATCAGATTGTGCCTGTTAGATGAGCTATGTTAGCCAGCTGTCCTGGAGAAAACACACACTTAAAAGCAAAAAAGACTCCAGATGAAGATTTATCAACCCTTTTAAGACTTTTCCATTGCCCTTTTTCCTTTTTAGGATCCTCACAATCATGAGACCTCGCTTGCCACGTTCTTCTCGGAAGAACCTTCTCTACCTTGCTTCCATTTACACAGAAGGAGCTGCCCCTTTGTCCAGTCCAGGCCTCTCTTCAGATGGCAGTGAACAGCCAATTTATACTATAGAGAGCTTACAGTGGAGAGCCAGGCAAGAAAATCAGGTTAAAAATCAAGGGCAGACTGTGGAGAAACAAGAAGATGTGCCAGAGAGAGATGATGGTGTAGAGGAAGTGGAAGAGGAGGAAGAAGAGATGGTAACTGAAACAAATCCTGTGGAAGGACTTGCTCATCCTGGTACCATGGTGGCCATTGCTGAGAAAAGGGCAGCTCTGCAAGGGTCCCCCTGGCAGATCACTGCAGGTAAAAAGGGACTCTGAGATTTAGACAGTTTTCATCACTGACAAATATTAATTGAAATGCAAAGACATCTCAGTCCTTTCAGCCTGGCCATAATTAAATTGTGCTTTAAAGTCACCTAAATGCCAAATTACTGAAAAATGTGGGTTTTCCAGTCTTGTTTATGTGCAGGAGTCATTTCTCTTTAAGCTCGTAAAATACTGTGAGTGTCTTTTTCAGGAGCATGCTATTACAGTCTCATTAATTTTTTTATTAGGCTTTTCCAAACTGTTTACAATTTCAGTGTATCCAGTTGATGGGGCAGCATATATGCCCACTGTGAATGGTGAAGAAAATATGGATGTTTCTTGGACTTCTGTTTGTCAGACTTGGGGGTATTTGAAAGCAGTTTGTGAACCTAAGTTCCATGCTGTGGGAAAATGGTTGTTATGACACGGTAGCAAACAAAGGAAAGGAGCAAGACAAGTTTTTAGAAGGAATAAACAGTACATCCAGTGTTTTGTTAGCTTGATTATGGCAGCTGTATGTTCTCATTGGGGTTGGAGGTCTCTGTAGCTAAGAATTTTGGATGAGTCATGGAGGGACTCGAACACAGGAGGAGGAAGATGGTGGAGAGGAGTTGGAGTTAAAATGACATTTAAAGGAAAAAAAAGCAGCCACTAGAAGACTGAACTTTTGTACTCCACTCACTGGGAAATTTTCTGAAGTAAAAAAAAAAAGAAAAAGAGATCTTCGTTATGCTGATGTGAACAGTTTGTTAGAACTGGGTGTTTTGAGAACAGAAGCAAAATTGTCCTCTGCTTCTGTGACATTGGTCCAGATCATTTGCTGAATGGCTGAGTTGCATGAGGCAGTATTTGTGACTTGGGGGAGGGTGATCTTGTGTTTTGAAAAACTCTTTGGGAAACTCAGACTTCTTGCTTTTGCACTGTTTTTATCTAGATGAAGTACGATGGAAAGACTTTCCTCTTGGGAAACTCCCAGGTCAGACAGATGACCCTGATGGTCTCATGTTGGATAATTATTCTATGATGTCTCTGCTTGATCAGCCAGTGAGGGATGACTGGAAGTCTCTCAATACAAAGTGAGTAACAGTGTGGGTGGGACCTTGCCCCTGAACCATGAAATGCATTTCTCTCTCAATGCCTTTTACTATACCATGTGAAAAATTAGGGCTGAGATTTCCTTTTTACTTCTGTTTAAACAGTTGGGCCCAAACATCTACTACTGTCTCTAATACCTACTAAACCTACCCTAATGGTATCCTTTGAGGATGCCATCTTACAATACTACTATCTTCACTCCTCCTGCTCTTTTTTAAAAGAAACCATTGCAAGGATTATGAAATGCTGCTGTTCAGCAGGTATCAGCACAGCCCCAGCAGGTTTGAAAACTTAAGTTTCTATTAGCTGGGGCTCTGATCCTCAGTATGTTGGCAGTGCTCAGTGACCTTTTAGAGCTGTAGCTGGTAATTTAGAGCTGCAGATCTGACCTCAGAAAAGAAATATGGATTGTCCTGGCAATAACAGGAACATTCCGTAAAGTTTCAGTCAGATCACCTTTGTTACTAAATTAAGCTTATCCAGTTAAAGCATCCCATTGAAGATGTTTTAATAGGGTCATTACTTCACACTTTGAAGTCACAGGAACTTGAATGCTATAAGCTGTCAAATCAGTTTCATCACATACATATAAACCTGTCTCCTAGTATTTTAATCCAAGGAATGCTTCAGAATATAAATCAATTGCAGTTATTTTCCTTAGCACTTGATTGGACAACTTTCTAATCACTGATTCTTTTGTATGGTTGGTGGGCCCAATCTACTAGCAATGTGATGAACTGAGAATCATGCAGTCTGGGGTATTTTGTTGAGAAGAAATCTTGCACATGTTCATATTTTCACATATTCAGAGTTGTGTTCAGATTCTAAGCTTCCAGTTTCAAATCTTCTGAAGAGTAAGGCTTCCATTCTTCTCCATCCTCTTGGTCATCCTCCCTGGCATCAAATTAATTGACCTTCCCTTATCAATAACATTGTGTTCCTTTGAAGGAGGATGCCTAGACTGCATTTTGAAATATCATTTAGTCATGGTGAGGACTGATAGTATATTAATTGCAGGCTAAAGAGCTACAAGCCAGATATGTAAATTTCAGGCTGTTTTTTGAACAGTGTAATGTGTCATAGAGCTCATATGACTAGAAAATACTCATGCAGAAAATGAGAAAGCACATACCAGGCCAAAAGTAACTTGTGTTTCTGCATCTCTTTGTGTGGGGAAAGGGGCAGACAGTTTGTTCCACTCAGATTACAGCCTGGCAGGATGCCAAGGAAAAAAGTCTTAGAAAGAAACATGAGGAAAACCTGTTGTTACCACAAATAGAAAGGAGCAGAACCTGATTTATTCCTGTAGCTGTGCCTGGAAACAACCCAGGTTTCATCAGGAGTGCTACAACGGCAGCTTGTTCATTATTATTTCCCTTGCATAGCAGCTTCTCCATTTGCCAAAGGACATGTGGTATTGGAAAGGTGGTCTGACTTGCCCAAGGCAGAAGAAAGCAGATTTTCTTGACTGCTTACATTTTCTTCTGTGTACAAACCCTGTCCTCTGTCTTGTAGCTACGTGGGTTTTTTGCTTCCCCATCAAAGGTGTTTGTATGGCCTGTTCCAGAAGGGGTGTTTGCTATTTACGTTTTTGGTACTGCCCTCTAAGTTCTCTGCCTGCAGAGAGCTGTCCTGCGAGGCTCAGGAAGGCAGGTACCAAAGGATGGTATGAGAGAGTGTGAAAACTTGATGTTTTACTTTGAAAATATCTGTGAGGTGATTGGAAAAAGCATCTGCAGCAACAAAGGGACATGCCCTTTCTAAAAGCAATGTCCTTCCTTGTGCTTCTGCAGTTCCTTCCTCCCAAAAGGTTGTGTTCATTGTTGGGTTTTCTGGTGCCTGCTGTGCATGTGTATTGTCAAAGTTCATGTTTAGTGTTGCTGAGGCAATCTCTGAAGCTTTGAATAGCTGCTGTCATCCTCGGGCAGATGTTTTGGGTTTTGTGATGAGCATATGTGGTTTTTATTAGCTCCCAGTGTCAGTTTTACCTGACAGCAGGAGCAAATAATGACCACTTGGAGAGTTTTCTGAGGGTGGAGCTGCTGACATGCTGTTGCTTTAGGGGTTGCATCCTTGAATGTCTCTGTAAGTCCCATGACTTCTTTCTAAAGTCATAGAAATGGGCAGTATCAGGATAAGCACTGTAAGATTTGTAACTTGTGACAGACTGTTCTCTTGTCAATTGCTTGCTGTGTTAGCATTTCACCTGATGAGCTTGTGTTCCTAGCTGCAAAGGACAGAGGAAGGTTCAGATGAAAATTGTTCTCTGGTTATTTTTGCAGTCACTTCTCCCTCAGAATTGTTAGTACCTGGTCACCTTTCTTTTGGTTTGTGCCTTGTACCTTTCACGTTTCAGGACTATTGCCTCTCTTGAACAAACTGATTAAAAACTAAGGTCATGCCAACAGATAAATGTTTTAGAGCTAAAAATGAGAAATGTCTTGGAAATAAAGTGCTATCAAAATTACGTTGGTGATGTAGGTTTCTAAATCAGCCCAGTGCTAATGTGCTTTATTCTCTTCCTCACAGCTCTGCGGAATTGAATATTCCCACGACAGGAGGATTGTTATGGACCCAGAATGACTTCCATAAAATAAAAAGTGGCCTTCAACTTTTCTGACACAGCAGCAGAGTGACTTTTAGTTCTGTGACTTTTAGTGTTGCACAAGTTAAGTGACATGGAAGATCTAGTGATGGTGGTGGGGAAATAGTCACTCCAGGAGACGTTGTTGCTGTGATTTATTGATTTTTACCATGTAAAATCACTGTTTTATAAAAGTGTGTTTTAAGTTGCATGTACAGTAACCATTGTCTTGCTTAACCAGTTGGTTTGTCAAATACAAATAAGTGTACTTTGGAATCCCTCCGTGTTCCTTAACTTTTTCATGGTTAATAAATACAACTGACTGAAGGCAAACCTTGCTCCTGGATGCTGGTTCTCAGTGTTCACTCTGGAAAGTGTCCTCTGGCCCTCATTAGTGAGACTATTGAGCCCTTCTTATTTCAGTGATGCTGATATTGTCCTGGAGGAGTGATTTGACCAGGATAAGATTGTGCTACAGTTTTCACCTCTCTAGGATTTCACATGAAGCTTCAGGGATCAGTCCCAGCTAGAGCGTGGCTGAATGCACTGTGATACATAAATACCTTGGAAATGTTTCTGTCACGATGTTTTTTCAAGTGATAGTCTGGAAGTCACTACTGTCTCTTTTTGATTGAAGTGTTTTGCTTCATGTTGCTTCTGTTCATGATTTCACTGACACTCATAACCAATACTGTGGTGTTTGCTGAGAGCTGGTACGATTACTGCAGAAATGGACTGAACAAGTACCTTGCTGGAAAGCTGTTGAGAAAAATGGCTTCCACATAGTTTTGCCTAAATTCAGTTTTCTTTACCTGTATTACAGGTTCTTGGAGCTTAAGAGGCTTCTGCAGTTACCTGTCAAAAATCCCAGGAGTTTAAGTGTGTATTTCTTGCAGGACTCCTCAGTAAGAATTTGTTAGAGTGCATCTGCTAGAGGGTAAAACAGACTTTCTCTGAGTCCATCTAATAATTTGCAGGTTTTACAAAGTAAACAGAAAGAATAACATATCAGTAGAAAGGGATACAAAAAGGGACATACAACTTTAGCAGAACATTGCCTAGGGCTAAAATGCACGTTTAGAACAGCAGCTTCAGGGGTGCTATGGACTGGCTCTCAAGTAAAGGCTCAGCTTGATGTCCAGGATGTATTATTTCTTTATTCCTTCTTCTCTAGATTTTTGTTATCCTGCTCTACTGCAGTTGCTTGTTACCACATATCCAAAAGTGGAAGATACATTGCACATTTCCTTCTCTAAAAGCAAGCTGTGCCAATGCAAAAGGAAATAAACTTTCCATTATGAGGGATTTTTCATGGAAGCCCTTCCCCTTTCAAGTATTTTTAGAAATACTTCTTTTACCCAGCAGTTAATTAAGCTTATTTAGGAAATTCTGAGTGAAAGCGATTTGTTCTTTTATTACTGCATTTCACTGAGTATGAAATTACTTTAATTACTGTATTTTGTATTGCAAACAAGCATAATAATTCTAAAAGAAATGTATGGTGCTGGCAAATACTGTACCATCTGTAACTTCCCTCTTGGAAGAAGTGCACTTGGTAAAATCGTGCTGATTTTACTACAATCCCTTGATCAGCTATAGTTGCTGCCCTGTGTATCTGCCATTACCCCACCTAGAGAATCTGGGATTTTTTCAGGCAATGAGCTAAAAAAAAAACCAAGAAATAACTTGGACAGACTGCAACAGTTGTTTCGGGCAAAAAAGCTTTTCAAGGGTCTTGTCTAAAGAGGGTTGAAAAATAAAAAGCTAGAAACAAATAATCCAATGGCTCTCAGTTTTATTAAATAAGCAAAATTTTTTATATATATATAAACTATAACATATTTCATATTATTAAATAATTGTGCAAAACATTTACATAGAGCAGGAGGGGAACAGGTGATAGCCTATACTTCTTTTAGATTCTTGCAATTCTTTTAATACATTTACAAACTTTAAATACAGACCAAAAATCAGCAATATTGTATGACTCTTCAAAGGCTAACCAAACACTGGCATAAGAATAATGTATGTGATGGTGCAACTGTATTTTTCCAGTTGAAATACTGCAGGAAATACACTAAATGAGGGCTCTGTCACACAAACAGGCCATAGGTACATAAAAGGAGTATGAAAGCTGAACACTCACCATCAAGTAACTGTGACAGGTGTAAAGATCTGACTGTTACGAGTCCTGGAGTTCTAATGCCTCAGGTAAACTTTTGCTAAGTCAACATCAAGTAGTATTTGAACTTTGGAACAAAGTTTCACAGAAATGATGCATGTTCCTTCCCCTCAGTGTGGAACTTTAAAAGTCACAATAATCAAATGTTCCTCTTTGTGGGTTGATATAGATTAGGTATGCATACATGTCACCAAGTATTTTTAACTTTATTATTTGAACAAAATGCATAATTTGAGACAAACTGGCATTAGAAGTAGGTAGGGGGAAACTCACCTACTTCGATGTTTTTTGGTTTTGCTTGTTTTTTTCAATGAAGCTCCTTCTACTTGTTCTAAGCAACCATACTCCACACCTATTTTTAAGTTTACAGCTAAAGCATTTTTACAAAAGCGAAACAGACTCATGCTAGTAAATAAATTACATGCTGCAGCAACTAGAGCAGTGCCCACATACCACTACAGAGATTTAAGAATACCACATACTGGTTTAACATCCATTTTCACTCATTTTGTCATTAAGACTTACATTATATTTGGGTCAACCAAAAAAACCCAAAGAGATTTATAAAATTTTACAACAATTAAACAGTAATGTTTAATTCTACAAATGAATAAAGCCAACTACTGCAGCTCAATATGACAACAGGACTAACAGCAGTGAAATCATGTACAATTTACTATATTACTGACACGTAATTCTTACAAAAAACATTAAATAATTTAGACTGACACCCCATAAAGCATTTGGTTTTTGATTTATGAATTTAAAGTTACACACTTTTAAGTGACAAATTATGTGAAAGTAATATAGCTAAAGATGAAAGATAAGTAAATCAGAACTCCCAGAAAATGCTCTGGCCCCAGTAAAGCACTAAAATCTACTGCTTAACTCTTGTCAACTGCAGTAGTCCATGATTTTACCTTCACACTTTTTTCCCCCTCATTTATAATTGTTTTCTCATGGATTTTATTAAAATATAGTTTCTAGAACTGTTCTTTTACAGTTTTAAAAACATTTAAATATCATGCTCTAAAAAAGAGCATTTATACAAAGTCTGATATTTACAATATAGACAGTTATGATCAGGTGTTAATAAGATCAACTCTTCCATGTAAGAAGAAATCTAAGCTTATGCGCTAAAGATTAATGAATGTGTCAGTGTTTTGAACTGTCTCGTAAACATACCTGAAAACAGGAGCGGATGACCAAATTATCACTTAAAGTAGTTGATCAGGAAAAGACTACATCACATAGAAAAGTTTCATTACCTCTAAGGAGGACTGAACAAGCACAAAATTTGCAGGTTATTTCCACAAGGCTCCACTGCCAATTCTGTAACTATGCATGGGAGATGCTAATAGCTTCTTAGAATAAGACAATTTTGCCTTTGAAGTGCCTTAGGGAAAATGTGTGCTGGGTTTGTATTCTCACAGCATTCCCATTGTTTAAAAGGAATTCTTCCATCAGTAAAACAAAGGTTAGTGAAAATTAAAATGACTGGACAAATCCAACAAAAATGGATATCTCCATAAGCCACCCAGCACTTCATACAGATATCTCTGTTGAGTTTTCTGCATTAGAAAACATCAAAATCACCTACTAAACCTCTCTTAAAATAGCTTATCTTTATAAATGGAGAAAAACAGAACAAACATTTTTCTGCATACAAATATTTAATTCCATGCAAGATGGAAAACAGGAGTGCACAATAAACTTCATCTCATACCTAAATAATTTATAAATTAATTGGTTAGAATAAAATAGGGTCTATAGCAATTACTGTTACATTTTAAACACATGCAGATGAGTTAACAGCAACATTTTTACATAAAGTTTAGTGCAAGAATGTATCTGCTTAATAAATAGACTGAAGATACCTATGTAATGCTTTGAGGTGTACACACAGTATTTGTGCACATAATAACCTGGTTCTGAAAAGTTGTCCCTGTTTGTCTATAAACTACAAGTGCCCATTTTAAATAAAAAAAGATCCATAATTACTCATGGGCTACTTCCCTGTGACACATGGTGTCACAAACATTGTGGTGAAAATGTAATACTGAAGTTAATCTAGAGATTATTTTTTTTTTATACACAGTTTTTATACAATCAAGAAAAAGAGATACAATTTGTATCAACAAACAAAAGGTCATTTCTGGTTATTTGAGGCATTGCTCTCAGCTGCTTATACCATGCAAGAGAAGAGAATAAGAATTAATTGCAAATTAAAAATATGAGATGTTTTTGAAAACTGGTCAAGAGTTAAATCTGTTTTCCCCCAACTATTGTGTGTGAATTATTTTTCCCCACTAACAGAGAGAACAACCAACTAATTAAAACTTATTTTTAAACACCAAGTGTAAGAACAGAATCACCTTCAAGTTACTTCATTTCAAATACATAATGACACAGTCATTATATACATCACCTGTACCAACACAAGAATATTTATCCTGTGTGAAATGATACAGTTATCAAATGTCAGTAAAGTAACTGTAGCTGCACCCATAATTGTGGTTTCTTGTTGGTTCATTTGGTGGGTTTTTTTATATGACAGGAACCTATTTTGCACATGATAAAGAGCCCACAAGATATTTTGAATCAAACCAACCACTACAGTAACACAAGTGGAGGAAATGATAAACTTTGTTTCTCAGACAAACAGATAACTAGAAAGCAGCATGCAAGCCATTATCAAAACACCAGAAACAACCCTGACTGCAGCCTCACGTTCTGTGTGTTTCACAGTAAGAAACATTTAGGCAGTGTCACACCTTCTCATGAAGAAACAAAAGGCCATAAACCAGGCCTTCTCAACTTTCATGAAAAAAACTACAGTAGAAGTCAACAAGTCCTAGCTCGAGACATGTCGAGTTAGTCATGGTTCAAAATGTTGAAATATACAGTGGATTCAAAAAAGGGCGTACAGTCAGTGCAGCTTAAAAAAACCAATAAACGCCTCTTTTGGAGACATTTAGCTACAAAGGTTCCCACCCTGAGCAAGATACCAGTTGAGCAAACAATGCCACACAAAATTATCTCACCTGTTGAAACAGGAACTCTAAAAGCCTTCACGAGGCAAATGCACACCTTTGCGTGGATCTGAAGAGCAAAAACCAGGCCAGCTTTGCCACAAACCCAAACTGGAGCATCTCTTTTCAAGAAGCAGCCTTCCCCCTCCACCCTTCCTGAAGTTGATCTTGTACAGCCATCTTGAATGTCAGGCTCACTCAAACACCATCCTTGCTCCCAGAGGAAGAGCTGTAGTTAGTGATGAACTTCCATGTTAACATCCAGTTTTTGCTGCTTCTAGTTGAGTAATCCAGTTTACATAATACTGACAATTTATTTTCAGCTTGTCTAGTCATTTGGGCCAGCAGCTGCTTACTGCACGTTTGAGAGGAGATTCTGGAGAGAAGCTACAGTTAAACTTTCAGTTTATTGAATGGCACTTGTGCCTTTACATTCCTTAATGTTTTGGTCCTAATTTAATAAAGTATTTGGCTTCTGCTGGATTGAGCCAACATACTGAACAATGTAATAGTTATTCAAACTCTTGAGGAACAGTTCTGAAATTTAAGTACCAACAACCATGTTGACACTGAAAAACTGAAATCAGTTTTTCCTTCTATAAACAATTTTAATTTTTATGAAATTTACTTTTTCTTCAGTACTTAAGATGCCAGTAGGCAGTGTCAAATGACAAAGCTGAAACCTTAAAAGTCATCTGGGTGTGTATGGAGCATACTTTTAGAGGCCGATTAGGTATTTATAAGCAAATTGTAAGTGTACACTAATACATGCAATATAATTGCTAACACTAATTTTGTAGTAACAGCTTTGAGACACTGATTGTGACATTATAATTCTTAGTGAGCTATCCATGCAGCAAGGTATGCATTTCCTACAAAATACTATTAAAAATCCCTATATTTAAAATCTTAAAATTTGCAATACAATCAACTTTTATATAGTGCCTCAGCATATGTATGATTGCTACTGTGTACAGAATTTTATACTATCTTAGTAGAAAATATTTACAATAGATTGGCCTCTTCTTTCATGTAAATTTTCCTCTGGGTCCTATGTGCTGTACAGTTTCATTTATCCAAAAGAGGCTGTACTGCTCTAACGCCCTGTTCTTAATTTGGCAACAATCATGGCTGCCAGCTGTTGTGCATCTGTCATGTGGGGATTCTTTTCCATCACAGAAAGGACAATGCTTGGGGGGAAAATATTGCAGAGGTTCTTGTATGTTTGATACTGATGTTCTGGGATGATATGCGGTTCCCGTGGCTCACCACATATCCCAATCCAGGGATTTCTCCAGAGCTGCTCCATCTTCTCAGGCATGCTTCTCACCATTACAGGTTCATAACACGGCTGCATGAGGTTGTTACTCAGTGGGTAGGAGTGGTAAGTGTAAGAGTCTGATGCACATGGCAATGGATCCCAGCTGGCGTGCTGCTCTCGACAGAGGGGTGGTCGTCTCTGCCTTGTAGGGTTACTTTCATAAAGCCGTGAGTCAGAAATACTGTCCATTCTGGTCATCACCAAGGCACGGCTTGGTTGTGCAGTTGATGGGTGAACATTTTGAGGCACAGGGTATTCTCCTGGACAACTGGACCGTGCTCCAACAACTGGATGCTGGGCATGCAGGCCTAAGTGGGAAACTGACTGTTTGCGAAGGGATTGCTTAGGCTCTTCAGTTCCATAACTCTGACCTCTATTTAAGGCTTCATGGTAACCATGAGGGAAAGGCTGAAGACGATTTTTCGATGGCAGTCTGTGGCTCTTCACATTGTCTTCTGGACTGGCATCTGCTACACCCAGATACAAGTCATTGTAAGAGGAATAAGAATCATTACTTGTATGGCTTAAGCAATTGTCAGGACAGGGGCTTGAGTTTCTAGAATACATCCCCTGGTCCATATCAGCCCCGTAATAATCTGAGTTACGGATACTACTTATGCTTAAGTTGGAGAAATCACTGAGTAAGGAGTAATAGCCATGGTCCCCCAGTGACTCGTATTTGGGGTACTGGTCAATATAGCTAACTGAGGTGCCATGGCTATTGGTGACTAGTATAGGAGGATATTGCACACTGGACATATGTTCCAGTGAGGATTTCTGATGTACGAACTGTGAGGAACCTGGCACCGGGCTGCTTGCAGAACGAGTATTTAATGCACCAGCTGCATGGCTTTTTGGTGGAGGGAGCGTTGGTACACTTAATGCAGAAACCAGAGACGGGACAGAGCTGGCCTCGGACTTCCGGGCTGCTGATAACTTTTCCTCAGGCTCCACAGCTACTGACCTAATGCTTGGATCTGACTGACGTTTTGGGGCAATGCGTTTCACTTCAGAACTGATTTCTCCTTTGGAGCTGGATGGCCCTGTGCCACATTTGGCCAAGGCTCCCTCACTCATAGTTTTCACAGCAGATAATTTGGCACTTATTCGAAGCTCATCCGCTACTGACCTTTGAGGCTGGTTTGCACGTTCTGGGTGGTAATATTTACATTTGTGCCCATAGGTGCACTTTTTACCTGGAAGAAAAGGGTTTTCAAGTTAAATAAATCAAAAACTCGTTAATACCACCAATTGCTATCTTTTCTCTTTATATCTTTCTCCACTTTTCAATAGTAGTATTTCTATATTAAACCCCTAAGGAATAATTATGTATTTGATATATACAGGCAGCCACAGGCTCTGCTGCCTGTATCCATGTGTATCTGCATCAAAGGCAAGACGTATCATTTTTCTTCCTACTGGCTCATGATTTCAATAATGACAACATACACACAGTGCTATATAAAATAAGTCAGCTTTAACACCATTTTATTAATTATGAATCTCCTTCCTTAAATACAAACCAGAATAAAATAGCAAAAAGCTGTATTATTCACAAGGTATATCTGGTAATCCTTAATTTTCTGCTGTACTGTTTTTATAAATATGTGTATGAGGGGTATAAAAGTGGACATAGTGCTTGGATGGCACCACGAAAAATGGTACAATTTTTTGTTCTGGTAATGACAAGATGTTAATTAATTGCTTGTTTCACCTACCTTTAAATGCAACAGATCGATCTGACTTGGGCACTTACCATAAGGACACGGTTGTTTCTTATGTTCAGGAATAACTGGCCTTTTTCTTAAGAAATTTTCAAGGCTTGGACCATGGCGTCCTAAAGGATCATCTGGAGGCATAAATCTAAGGGAAAAGAAATGAAACATGATCAGTTTTTCCTGAGAACGCTGAATTAGCAAATTCACTTACTTCTGAAGAAAAACCCCATACTTGTCATTCACAAAAGAATACATCAGCAGCCGCTCCTCAATGAACTTCTTCCATTCTGGTTTTTCATTTTGAAGATCCCGATAGTTATCGTTTGACACAATGATGCCATCTGAGTCGAAAGCAAGTTTTACTATGAATCGATCATCATAGCAAACTACTCTTCTTCCCTGAACTCTTCGAGATGGGGTGAAAACAAGAATTTTTTCTTTCTCCAATTTACGTAAGATTTCTTGATCTGTAAAATAATTTTGGTTGAGCAGCTTTTAGAAAAGTTTTAAAAGAAAGAAATGCAACCTTTGTATTATGAAAATTCTTGCCCTTTTCTGACAAAGTACCTTGCAATTGTATTCATACACAATCCTCATTATCATTAAAAAACACCTAGATGTGGATTTTATTTCTGAGGTTTCAAAGCACTGAGTAAATATTCGATATTTGAACTTCATAACCACTCTGCAGCCATGTACCTTTACTCAGTGTTCCTGAACATGTCAAGAACTCAAGTGTTACTGTATTACAATAACCTTCTTGTTAGCCTAGAGTAAAATGTAAATACTTTCTATGGGTCAAAACACATGCTGCCTCTTCAGTGTTCAAGATAACCCTCCTAACTGAGTCCCTGGCCTGTCACTACATATTTTATGCTCACCCACCAAATAAGGCTCAGTTCCTGTATGCTCAACAAAGTTTGCTAATGGGAAGATTTCAACTACTGCTTCTCAAAAGTGTTGAAACCATCCAATAATGTTACAAAACTCACACATGCAGATACTTAAATGCTTGTTTCCTCACCAGTGAAACTGCTGTGTTTTCAAACAAACAGTTGACTCCAACATCATCATCACCACATCCACAGCCCAGTACTGGCACCCATCAGAAACATGACAATATTTTTTTTCTTTTTAACCAAGGGGTCAAAGAAAATCTTGATGTTACCTGTAATTGGTGCATCAGGTCGAGACTGTTCTTTTCTCCATGCAGGTACAAACACAGTGATATCTTTATGTCCTTTTTCCAGAAACCAATCAACAGCTAGTTGAATTCCCCGGCAGGAAAATCCTTCTTTGTTCCCATGGCTGAAGAACATGCAAGTTTTAGAAACAGCAATGACAAAAGTTACTTTTAGTTTTGGTTTTTGTTGTGGTGATTTGGTTGTTTTTTTCTTCTAAAGCTGCCATGGTCAAAGGATATAAGGAAAACAAAGTCTGTGAAGTTTCATTAGGCCTCCTTACATAATTGAAAAAAGACAACTGTACAGAGCTTTTCAGCCATCAGATTATAGCAGCCTTGCTACTTAAGAAGTCTATAAATGGTGAAATTTCACTATCCCCAGAGCAAAAGCAAGTAAACATGAAGTTTTTCACTTTTTTCATTTTATTAGCTGACCTGATGAAAAATATCACTTTCCCCAACAAATTGAGCTTACCTTAACTAGCACCATAAAACACTACCACAAAAAGAGGAATGAAAATGAGGAATGTCATAGGTGATAAGTGCTTTTAAACATCTATATTAATAAAATCTTTTCCTCTGATACTAAATATTCTGCATTTTTATTAGAGCTTTTTATAGGAAAGAAATAATTGTGTCAAAGTTATTTAAGTCCCATCCCTATCAAAAATTTGTTTTCTGAAACACACAGGGGTCTCTAAAACAGCACACAATTAATATAAAAGAGTTTAATTTTTAAAAATGCCTAAGCAGTTCCTGCAAGGGAAAGAAGAAATTTTTAAGAGGTTTGATAGAAACCAAGGAGAATCTTAATTTATCTTATTCAATCTCTAACTGCATCATCTATAACTGCAATATTTTTAAGCAGGAGAAGTGCCTAAGCCTTACACTTTTCAGATATTCTCAGTCTGCAGAACAGATTTTGCATAATTAGGAAACTTCCATCATATTGAAATTGTCTTTTAAATCCATAAAATTCTGTGGATTATCATTCAAAATTTCACCTCAAAGTTGCTTGTTGTTATTGTTACTACTGTAGAATGACATCACAGATTACTGGACCATGTTTTGCTGGGCTCAAAACATTACAGAAAGTAAGACTGAAGCAGACCCAAGGCAGACAGATCTAATATATTCTGTTTGATTATGGATCACCAGCGTAGTCTAAATCCTCACAACTTAAACAATGAACACAGAAGCCACAATGTTGCTAAAAGCATTTTCCTTAAATTTTTATACATTTCAGATTTGACAGAATTTAATATCCTTTAAAACTTTCAGATGCATATGCACATGCATTTTGTTATGAGTTGGACTTGATGATCCTTATGGGTCCCTTATAACTTGAGATAGTCTAATGGGCCTATAAATAAAGCATCAGATCTGAGCTATGAAATAGTCAGAGTACACACCCTTTTTTCTCCACTTGCTGCCTGTCACATTATTCTCAGAGGTAACTCAAGCAGTAGAGATTACAAATTCAACAGGCAAGTAAAAAAAAAGAAAAAAAAGGGTAAATCCAGTTTTGGCAATGTTGCTTTACAGAAACATCTTATGGATTGATGTAACCACAACTTGATGCTGGAAAATCCTGTATATAAAATACTGTTACAGGATTTGAAGGGTTTATGTATTTGAAAGGTCAGCATACTCAATACACCTATAAAAATCTGAATTTTCTTAATACACTGAAAAAATAATAATTCATATCACAAGTTCTTCTAGAGAACTTCACTTTAGAAAGAACCAAGTTTTCCTGCCCTTCTTGGTTACTTTCCTTTAATGTCCAGAGGCAATGTTCAATATTGCTCAAGGACTTCAAAACACTAAACCCATCCACACAGAAGCCCACTGCAGGTAGATTGCTTGAACAAAAGATTTGAGGCGAGAACTTGGATTTAAGAGGAGGGCAGGGGAACTGGAATATAGATTACATATAAAGGAGTAACAGCATAATTAAAAGCTTAAAGAGTTCATAAAATAGATGTATTATCAGTGTAATAGTCTACATGACTTAAAATTACTTTGCCATCAATACTGATTTTTCTCTTAAATATTTTTGTGATATATTATTTTCAAATATTGTGACAGAGAGCCCCACCTCATAGCGACATTGCTTCCATCAATGACAATTGGCCTCAAGTTATCACTGTTATCCACCACTTCATCTTCGAGTGACAATTCAGGGCTTGCTATTTCCTTTGGGCAAGGGCCTCTTGGCACCAGAGTACCAGTGGTACTGCTGGCAGTGCTTTGTCCCTCTGATTCACTTTTATTGCCAAGTCTCACAAGCTCTGCTAGGACATCATTGATGAGCGCATCTGCTCCCAGCTTATTCAGTACAGCCTGGATCTGATCTCCTGCATACCCAAGCTTTAAAGCAAAATCCATTTTAGCTTGGTATTCCTTGTCCAAATTTGTTTTGCATTCATCTAGCTTCAAGTCTTGTGTGATGCTGCTCTGTGAAAAACTTGGGCGATCCAGACATGGGGAGCGGCAGAGCGGCCGATGCGGTTTGGTGGAACCCTCCTTCTCTCTCCACTGAGCACTGCTTCTGAAGTAGGGTTGCTCAGGCTCACTTTCTGAGCTCGTCCATTCCTCAGACTCAGCACTGCATTCCCCCGCGTCTTGTTCCACATTTCTGTCTTCTCTGGAGCGCCTCTTCTCCATTTTCAGCTTCCCTACCATAGACCAGGCCGTCATCACGTTCAGCTTCCAGCCAGAGCGCTCAGTTCTCTTTCATTTCCAAAGCCACCTGGAATTCATACTCAATTGCATCATGTTGGCCAATTAAAAGTTTACACAAGGCTGGAGCTGATTTGCCTTGCTTACTATATTCTGGCATAGGCAACACCAACATGAAGTTCCTTTAAAAGAAAGGAAAAAATAAGAAAAAAAAAGAAAAAAAGAAATAAAAATTAGGTTTTGATCAATTCTGCAAAATACTCAACTACAATGATTTTGTTTACAAGTCAGTAGATGTCTCCAGTCATTCACATTTCTATGTAAACTGATTATAAGGCATATAATTACATTGTATTTGTAATCACAAATAAAACTCTTTCCCTCCCCCAGCTACTCTACCTACAAAAAAAAGGACAATTCCCACACAATAAATGTAGAGCTGGAACAAATGGATTATCTTGGTAATATTTAAAGATAATAAAGCAGAAAAGGGTGAGCCCCCATTTCCACTAGAAACTTGTCTTCTACTGCAAGAACAGCCTGTCTACCTTAGGAACAACTGTGCAGTGTTCCAGTATGCATAAAATTTAACAAAAACCATTTCAGCCTCTTTCCATGAGGATTTCCTATCAGAACCAATAAGTTTATCTAGCAAAAGGATCTTCTGGAAAACATTTAACAAAATATTATAAGCCACAAAAGAAAATTAAAAGCATCACCAGTGTGCATATAAATCAAAGCTTATTCACTCTAAGTTTCCATATCCTTTTGGTTTTAGGTAATAAGATGCTGAAAGCCACAGCAGCTAATATACCACTCATAGAATCATAGCATGGCCTCTTCACCACTTGTGAGAGGCCATCCCTAATTCCTTTGGGACAATTTACAGGTGTTTGTTTCCCTGCTGCTTCCTAGAGTGCTGGTGTTCCCTGGTTCTTCTCTGGCACTCAGAAGCACATCCCCTCCTCTGATGATCTAGTTCAAAGTTCTCCTAATAAGTCTTAGAAAGGTTTCATGACTATTTCCCTACATTAAATGGTGGGTTTCTGTTGCCCAGGGGAATATTCCAGAGAAAAACAGGTCTAGAAGAGTGATAAAATTTGATAAGCAAAACCATAAAAATGTCAAAGGATCTCTGAGACAGGTCCATATTGCCCTAAAAATAACCAAGCCTCCTAAAATTGTCTCAAAGTAAATCAGAGATTATTAACCTGCAAAACCTTTCTACAGTAATATATAATTACCATAAACAGGCAAAACAGTAACATTCTACCAGACTGCACTCCGGTTCATGCAAACAAAAATGTGCACACATGCAGAGACAGCTGCTCAAAAGCCTAATTTCTTTAGGAGAATGCTAATCACTCCTACCTGAAAAAAAAACCTAAAAGGTCAAGTTTGGAGTCAACAAACCCTATTTTTTAATAAAGAACCATATTTTTTCATATTTTCATATATTCATATGTACTTATAGTTTTTCAGTCTGGAGAAAAGGAGGGTCAGGGGAGACCTCATTGCTCTCTACAACTGCCTGAAAGGAGGTTGTAGCCAGTTAAGGGTCAGTCTTTTCTCCCAGGCAACCAGCAGTAGGACAAGAGGAAATGGCCTCAAGCTGTACCAGGATAAGTTTAGGCTGGAAGAATCAGGAAGAATTTAGGTCGGAAGAATCAGGTTGGAATCAGGAAGGATTTCTTCACAGAAAGGGTTGTCAAGCATTGGATTTGACTGTCCAGGGAGGCAGTGGAGTCACCATTCAGAGGTGTTCAACAATCAACTGGACGTGGCACTCAGTGCTCTGCTCTATTTGACAAGATGGGGACTGGTCAAAGGTTGGACTCAATGATCCTGGAGATCTTTGCCAACGTAAATGATCCTGTGACAGTCAGTCTAAGTCCTTTATGCCATATCAAATAAAAACACAGTTTCTTTGTGCCTGAATGGAAATTCAATCCTGATTGGACTTTAAAAACTGCTGTTCTTTCATATTATTTATTCAAAGAGTATCCCTCTAAATACTTAGGTATTATTTTTACAGTACTCTCTATTTTCATTCCAAGTGATTTTTCTCTCATATAGCACTAATAGCAGTATATTTACAACCCAAGTACTTGCCAACATAGATGTATTAATAGCTTAACCTGGAATGGATTTTAATTAGGTCTCATGTATAACCTTGTACCTTGCCAAAACTGAACAAAAAAAAAAAAGAAAAAGGATATATAAAAATGATTATAAAAGAAGGTTAAAAAAACAGGTCATCAGCACACTGCACCTGCAGCTTACAAAATGCTTTACAATACATGTGGTAAGACTAATTTTTATCAAATTATTGAGACTGTATTGCTTTGGCACTGGACAAAGAACAACATGATTCTGTTGATCCAAGTTTAAAGAGCTCCATTCTTCTTTCCCAGTTGTCATCTCTCTAAGCACAATGTCACAAGAATGTTTTTGGCTTTTGTTAAACTTATCATATTGAAACTTCCGTTCTCTCCCCTGACCCCTACAATGCCTTTGATGCCTCCCCAGACTGTCCAAGTCACACACAATCACAAAGCACTCTTGGCTTGCATCCCCCAACATTTCAGGCAAGATGCATTTTTATTACTGTGTGTAGATAAATATCTACATTTTTGCTGCTTGAACTGCTTAAGGTAATTTGTTACAAGTATTTCTTTACAATGTTTTCCATACAGCTGAATGAACTGTGACTAAGAAGGCAATCAAATGATACTCTAGCACCATAATAAATAAAAGATTAGAAAAGGTTCAAACAGGAAAATCTTGATACACACACACACACAAAAAATTGTGGTTCTTAAACATAAAATTAAATATTAAATGAATATTACACACACTTCTCAACTATCATGTTGTGCCCAAACGCAATTTTAGCTTTATTTGAAAAAAGATTTAATAAAGTGCAAAATGCAAAACTACAATGCAAAGAACTCAACAACTGAAATACTGTACCCTTGTTATTGAGTTTAAAGCCTATCTTTGTTGCTAGTAACTGAACAGAGCATACCTTTCATGTAGTGCCCTTCAATCTTGGAACTTCAGCTAAAACTATACGTACTCAATTTCTTTTCTAAAAATGACCTAATGGCTTAATTTCTTTAATTGGTCAAATCACCACTAAATTTTTCTACAAAAAAAGAGAAGTGATAGTCTGCATGTAATATACATAATTTGTATACATACAGTCTGAAAGAAAATATGTGCAAAAGTACAAAACTTTTTTTTTTTAATTTTAAATAAAAGACTATTTGGTAGTTTGTATTTTCCACGTCCAAATGAAAACAACCCCTGGCTATTAATATTCCTTCTGTTTCCCACTTTAAGTGACAAATCCCATAATTTCTGTGATAAATGTAAAAACAACCACCACAATTATAGCCACATCTCCACGAGTACTTCCAGTCAGCAGGAACATATTTATGCAATTAACTCACTGGCATTTAGACAGAAAAAAAACCCCTCACAAGCAACAACAGTATAGTTTGTTTGTTTATTTGCTTTTCCACATGGTACTTCTCAGAAATCCAAATGTCATTTTGCAGAGTACTGACAATAACAGAGAATTTCTTTCCTTTCTGATCTATATTATTTATTAGTGGTAGTACAGCTGTACCTAGGGAGCTCTATCAGTTCCCAGCCTGTTCTAACCATATAGTCCCTTGCACAATGAATATGTAATCTAGAATTATGACAGGTTGGAATATCAGAAAAACCACATGGAACAGTTTGGTATTGTTTGTCCAGACAACTTTAGAATGTAGTACTTTGTGGGCACACTAAGGGAGTTTACGTGGGGGGGGAAAAACCCACTAATTATCAGTTAATAGAACTATCCTTGTGAATAATTTCCACTTTTTTGTTTTCTTACTGCTTATACTGAACACTTTTTAAAATTAGTATAAATGCACTAAGGAGTTATCACAGTAGATTAAACTAAATTAAAAAAAAAATCCTCTTACAACCAAACTCAGAACAAAAATTAAAAACCATAAATAACTTGAGTAATGCTTGATTTTGCTGATAACTACAAAACTGAGAAACAAGTCTGAAAATTTTTTCAAAAATGGAATCAAACCTCATCTTGCAGCTCATGAACAGCAACATTTTATCACTGAAGTTTCAGCATTTGTTTATTATGAGTTACATTCTCCCCAAAGACAGACAAATATGAACATACACTTAAGGACAGTTATTATGAATTTTTAATTTAAAGCTATTGCAACTCAGAAATACAGACTCTGCAGCTTTAAACTTCTAATTCTCATGATGCTCGCTGCTAAGCAACCAACCAAGTTTTCTTCCTAAACACCTCTTTCAGCACAGTCACGAGCAACTAGTAGAACTGATAATGTGATTCAGAAAAAACAGTCAGGCAAAATCATGTATATTTTGTTCACAAGGGGCCAAACTGAAAGCATCTCTTCAACTTTGATGGTATTAAAACAGAAGGAAAATATCTGCACAGTAATAAAGTACTGTAATATAAATGAAACCACTTGCAAATTATTCAAAAATTACTATTCAAATGACAATGACTATTAAAGAGCTGGTGCTAGAAATACTCTATTCAAGGCCTGTTCATTTCAGCAGGACCAACAGAAACTAAGGTAAAAAACCAGATTGAACAGCTTCTTGTGGTCCCTTATGGCACTGCCTTTCCATCATCTCAGTATGCTCTGAGCTGTGCCCTTCAAAGGCTCAATTATATGGTACACATATCTACTTTGAAGAACAATCTTTAAATGGAACATTTTATCAACTCCTTTCACCAACTTTTAAGAATTTTTACTTTGTCATTGCTGATACTAAAATGCAAAATTAAAACAAAGCGAAGAATCCCAAATCATATATTTTCTCAAGCATCTCTCTCACCTGCATAAGAAATACTTCATAATGATTCTATAGTATTTATTTTAAGGAGGGATACCTTTGTTTGTTTTCCCTTGTATACTTTTGAGATACATGTAGCTAATCACTGAATTTTTTTTTAAATAACTCCCCAAGAGAAAAAAATCTAACTGAAAAATGACATGTGAAATGGTAAGAACTCAGGGAGCTCCACATGCACAGCAGGAAATCAATATTGCAGATTTCTCCTTCTGCATTTTCTTAAACTGTCTCAATAAACCAACCTAAACCAACCAACCAATTTGACAATTTTTTTAAAAGGGCGTGATTTTTATTAAGAAAATTAAGTTATTCTCTCCATGGCTTCAGCATGAATTTTAATGTCTTAGTGTCTGTCTATACTCTTCACTTCACCAACTTATCACTAGCATGCACCTATGTGTAGAAGAAAGAGGTGTCTTTCTGGAAGAAAACAACAGCCAAGCCTTTGACTGATGTGGCTGTTTCTACATGATCAGCAGCTGGATGAAGTACATGAAGACATCTGTCCAAATGAATTTTCAAGGAGTTAGTTCTGACAGTAAGAGCAATACAGACCTCAACAGCAATTGGGTGAGATTACCATGATCTCTGGTTCTTTGTTCTACAGCACATGAATGAATGAAACTCAGTCTCTCACCTTCACAACTAAACAATTGTATACTGGTATATTATATATGTACACCTATGGCCATGATTGGAGTGTGGACAGTGTACAAGCCTACTAACAGAAAAGCTAACAACTTCCTAGTTACACACATACCAGCTACTGTCTAAAGAGTCTAAACCCATGGAAACAATATAAATAAGTAGAGACAAAGAGAAAGAGGAGTACTTCTTTAAATTATTTTAAATAGTGTTCAGGGACACTACAATCAACAGGACCTACAGCACAGGCCAGTGGTTCCTCTAAGAACTCTAAAGCACTTCCCAAGTACATTTTTCTGAGCTTAAACAACTTCCCCAACACATGACTAATTGCCATTTTAAAGCCATTATGATTGGAGCCTGCAGTGCACACACAAAACCCCAACAAACCAACAACCACCAAAACGCATTGCACATGTCTTCAGGAATGTGACACAACAGTATTTGTCAGGCAGTGGTTATTGTCAGAGGACACAGACCAGGAGCAGCTCAAGATGCATAGATGGCCCTGGGTTTTGGATTAGCCCTTGATTTTGAAAATCACATTTCTAGAGTGCTTGTGAAGAAAGTAACACAGCTCAATGTCAGTGTTTTCATGGCATTGAAGACACAACCATCACGTTGTATTCTTATCTCAGGAGCAGCACAGATACTACACGTTGCTGCCTGTTGCTTTGAATATTTTCTGAGGTAGTGAACGATTTTATCTACAAGAGAAAGTGCTCCAATCTGACAAAGTATATGAGTCACAAATAAAAACGGTAGCTTTTTCTCATTTTAATTATACGCTTAGGTGGTACGCATCTGCTGGGACGGATTCACGACTGAAGAAAAGCAGAGAAATATTCTAAAATTAACATTTGGGTATTTCAGAATGGATTAAAAAACTGAAAGAGTTGTGCTGCATGACATTATAGGCAATTATCTCTTGTCCTTAATAAAAAGGCAAAGAGCTGGGGATTAATAGCATTTTGCCTGTGTGTATGTACACCTTGAGCTACTAGATTTTCACACTTCCCATTATTTTAAACAGAGGTAACAGGAATACATTGCAGTTTACGTATGCATATCACAATAATGCATATCATAATAAGAAATATGTTGCAGTTCAACAGGAATTAATCACTGTCACCAATTTATTTTTTGAACTTCAGAATGAATCATTTTCACTACATAACAAATGTAGTAGCTTAGCGTATTTAATATTCGTTTACTGTGTCAAATGTTGCATGACTGTAGGAAAATAGGACAAAATAGGCTTTTTAGAAAATTTTCCCATTTGGAAATTAAAGTGACTTCAAAATTTGATGCTTTTAGAAAACTTCAATATTCACAATTTGTAGTCACAGTTTAAAACCGTATTTTATATAGTTTTATTAAGACTGTCCTAAGAGCTTCCATACTTAGCAAACATCACTCATATAAGCATCAAATCAGTGAAGATGTATAGCGTACATATTCTGATACAGCTTCCATAAAAAGCCCAAAATACATATAAGTGAAGGAAAACAAATATATCAGACTTCAAAAGCAGCTGCTTTTTGATGCAAATATTTGGCATTAACAGTGCTTACAATATTTTGCTTGCTGAGGAGTGAGGAATCTTATTTAAAAGGACTACTCTAATTTTAAGATGCTTAAAATGAACACATGTTCAAATAGTTCTTGTACTTTTTAATCTAATAAACTAGATCTGGTCTAAAGTAAGATCTGAGCCCAGATCTGCAGCTCATTTATACATTTAGAGACATGTATAATAGCATTCACAGAATATGTGCTAAATCAAGTAGCATTTTTAACAGAAGAGTTAAAATGGCAGATCAGACTTTTCAGTCCCTTGATAATTAGAGCCATATAAATGACAGCATTTTGATTCAGTTTAATGAATTTTTTTTCTTCTCTTACTATGCAATGTCAGTCTCAACATATTCCTGGGAAGTCTCAACACTGTCATTTTGATGAACAGAGAAACCTTAAATTTACACAAATCAAAGGCCTAATATTGTATAGTCTTGTATCAAGTGAAACTCAGTACAATGTCAAGAAAAATATTTTACTTTTTCTACTAATTATGACTTCTTTGAAATATAACTCTAATACACATTAAATCTAAAGTAAAGTACTAGCAGTTTACACCAGCAGTGAACACCTTGCCATTAAAATTAATATTGAAACAGCAATTGAAAAATAGCCTGCTAGTTATGGTTTGTAATAAATTTTATTTAGAAGCTTCCTTTTTTCTGAGTCAATTCAAATAAAGTACTTTTTAAAAGAAAAACAAATTTGCCATTTCTGTTTCTCCATCTGTCTCACTCCCGCCCTTAACCATCTTTGGAGAAGAACAATAAGGAATGTGACTTAGCACTCTTCTGTTACAGAGGCAAAGGACAAAGAAAGATTTTCAGTGTTGACTCACCAGTTAAGATAAATGTAATTGTTACCACCACCCAACCCTGAAGGGGATGTTCTTCCCTGACAAATGCTGATGGAACACTTGCAATAGTAGGTAAAGTTCAGTTGTGCAGAGAGGGTTGAATTTAAGGAATTCATACACCAGAATATACAGAACTAGAAATTAATTTAGAAATTTCTAGAGTATGAAGAAGCTGACAGGCTCACCATGACAGCTGGAAAAGGGATTGGGTGGGAATTTTTTGAGGGAGGAATAGGTTTGTTTCTCAAACACAGATCAAGTTTACACCGCATCTCAAAAAAATAATTGCACCTGTGCAAAGGGGAACAACATCCTGAAACACAAAGGCAAGAAAGAACCATCATGGTAGACAAAAATATATCAGCATTGTCATGCAAGAAAGTAATTGTACAACTACCACCCTAAGGACCTATGTTTCTCACTTTCCTTTACAACATCGCTGAATGCAAGTTATTGGTGTTTGGCTGGATTACTGAACAGGACGTCAGAGAGTGACAGCATCCTTCAGCAATGACAAGACATTCAGTTGAATTAGATTCAAGAGCCACTCCTTACTTCCCAGACTGTGAAAAGAAATGAGCACAACTCTGCCTTTTAATGGTCTTTTTATTTCAGGAAAATTAGATTAAATACTACATTTCTAGTGATCATGACTTAAAAAAAAATCCAACCCAACAACCTTAAGAAGAGCATCCCATATTTGCAACTCGGTTGCCACAGGTTTCAAATTAAGATTTTTTTTTTTTTTGCTGACCTTGATGAAAACTTCCTATTTCAGCTTGGCAGAAACTGTACTGAGTTACTATGCTACTATGCTCAACCTCCCAATAAGAAGCAAGAAACTAAATAGAAAAGCAGAGTACTTTGCTGCATCAGAAATAAGACCTCAAAGAAGGTGCTCAGAACTTCATGTCTCTAACCCTGCTCAAACTGTAGATTTGTACATCACAAATGCTAGGTGTTTGCCCTGCAGGATTGACAAGAGTATGACTGAACATCTGTGGCACTTTTCTGTGGTTAACCTTTTATAAAGAATTCAGAAATTAACCTAGAGACCATTTTAGAAAATGCCAGGAACAGAAAAACATGAACCTACCAACAGACACCAGGGAAATGAAAATAAGCATTTTGATTAGCTATAAGTTGGAGAAATCATGGCTATTTCTGAAAACCCAAAATGAAATCTATGAAATACTAGGGTCACAATAGATTTGGAACATTAAATAAAACAATGTTTTCTTTGCTGCGCAAATATGCGATTAATCCCTTGGCCTGAATCTACAGCTTTTACCAAATCTAAACTTGCCAAGAAGTCATTTTGCTTTGATGATGACTACAGGATTTAACTCAAACCATATGACAGAAACAACATCGTAGAATAGAAAACTTGGTAGGAAAGTATCCATTTTTGCTGCACTCAGCATATGGTGGAGTTTTGTTACACGGAAAAATTGTTCTAAAATACTACAGTAACACCTCAATGTTTGAGGTACTTCAAATTTACCTCAGCAAACACTTTAAGTGATCACTCATATATGCATTGGACTATACATAAAAGCAGGTTGTGTCTAGCATATCACATAGAGAACTTGAAATCGCTTGTGAAGGAGTCAACGAGGGAAGTTTAGGTCAGACATTAGGAAAAAGTTCTTCCACGGGACTTTGATGATCCTTGTAGATCCCTTCCAACTCAGGATATTCTATAATTCTATGGACTACAAACTAAGTGTGAACTGAAGAGAAATGCAAAAGTAGTATAAAATTTAAACACCTTGCCTCGAACTTCATTAATTTTGTTACACTCATAAGTAAGAATTCAAAGGGACAGGATGGACATAGTTGGAATTATAAATAGAGGAAGCAGCATTTTAGCTCTTTCTTAAGATACGTGATTCCTATTTGGAGTTAACCCAACCTAGAAAGAACAGGTAGTGCTGAGCACAAGACAAGTAAAAAGTACAGGCCTTCTGAAGAGAATTGAGTATTTCTATTGCATTAGGTATTTAATTGTATTTCCTAACAAAAAAAAAAGAAAATAATTATACAGTAAACATACATTTAAAAACAGGTGTTCTAACAATATATAGTACCTCTTTTCCACCAATCTTCCCTTTTTAATAATCTTAAGGAGCTACAGCAAGCATTATTGCTACTCGAAAGGTCTGTTGTCCCTACTAAGGTAACATTTACACTTCAGCTGACAGCATTACATAAAATGAGAGCAGACACATAACTCCTTAAAGCTTATTTGTAGGCAGTTCCTTATAAATTGAGATGATTTATTTGGATCTATGACCCAAGGAAAACACTAGTTCTCCTAATCCACATTCTGATAGAAGACCATTTGGTACTACCTACTCTGCAGATATAAATGACTCATTAATGCTCTGCGAAGGGAAAAAAAAAGTTGTGATTGCAGCTAAGTCAAAGACACATCAAGGATGTGATGCATCTTATCATCTTAACTTACACTAATTCAATTAGCAATTGAATATTTAGAACGCTACTTCGACAGACTAAACCAAATGTTCCTTTAACCAAAATTCTCATCCAGAAGCAATCTTTGAGAAACCTGAAAAACGAAGGGTATTCTGTTTCTAAAGACTTTAATAAACTGGATGGACCCTCACATGCTATGCCATCCAACACGAGGCAGGATGTACTCACCTGTTAGGACAGAAGCTTTCTGATAAACTGAAACAACCACGTTAGAAACTACTGAAAAAAATGCCTGAAGCAGAGAAATGCCTGAAGCTCACTCAGTAAGCATCAAACCTTTATGGAAAGCAGCAAGAGGAAATCGAAGGCATCTTGTGACTTTATATTTTCACTCCAGTTACCTTGCTTTTGCAAAAACAAAATCAGTCCACGGCTAATTAAGTCTGCCTCAAGCATGGTGTTGGACTAAGTGATCTCCTGAAGGAGGTCCAATGCAAACTAATTCTTTTATGTTAAGATTCCTTTATTCATATAATGGCCACACTGCTCATTTCCAAGGTGAAGAAGCTGGAAAGTCATCATGAAGAACACAACAGAAAGAGCCCAACACTTGGCTTATGAAAACGAAAATGGCAAATCCCAATGCTCCAGTAACTTCATCACTCCCTTTCTAAAGGGAAATCCACCTATGGACAAGACCTGAGGGAGGAAAAGTTTTTTGGTGCGATGGATTACTTTGTTTTAGGGGATGGGGTTTTTGGTTTGTTTTTTAAATCAGGACAACCCAGAAATCAGAAAAGGGAGAGACTTGGCAAAGAGATGGAAATTGGTATTTGATCTTAAAAAAAAGAAAAAGCATAGTGTCAGAGGAGGCAATAGCATGCGGCTTTAGTTTGAAATTGTCAGACTTAGTTTTGACTTTATGTGATTTGACTGAGGTGTCTGTGGGCTCATTAAAGGAGCGCATACTTCTTGTGGATGTCCTCACTAAGTGTAAGAGTCTAAACCTTTGGCTTTAACCTAAGGCTGATACCCTGACCCTGTTATAGCATTCAATTAAAACAGAAATTGACTCAGTTAATGAGAAGAGGTATTAATCTTGATGAGGGGTCTCTCTCCAGATGGAATGAATGCAGAAAGGGGCTCTTATACTCCGACTATGTGACAAACAAACACCTCGTCCTGTGCTGGGATTTGTACAACGCTTTAGTTGTACTGAACAATGACATCCTAATGACATTCTGGAAGAGGCCTACAACAAATGATCTAAAGCCTAGGTTTTATTTTGACATGGTGAATCAATCAGCTTTCTAGCAAGCCATGTCAAAAATAACCCATGTAAGAAAATTAAATACAATAGCTACCTTTACGAACTCGAAGATACTTAGCTGATGTACTTATTTAAATATAGAACATATATATTTGAATCAAAATTGTCAGCTAATGAGGAGTTTTTCTTATTATTGCCAGTCTCATGAATAAATTGGTCACCTCAGAAGAATGAAACTACATCTTAGGAGATGTTATACTGCTTGGCTCTGCACTTCCAAATACGTTTCCTAACTGAAATATATCTAACACAATACTACATATCATGCCACTAGACATTATATCAGCCTAGATCTGTAAAGGCAGTCATTTTTATTTCCAGATGAATTATCTCTGATACCATGAATATATCACATAAAATATAGCTTATCAACAAAAAGGGACAGTTCTCAGGAAACCAAAAACACTCCACATTAACAGATGGCAAAGCATTTTAAAAATACCAGTACTATTGCACAAAAATGCTTTTCATTTATAATGTCTAAAAACATAGCTTTTTACAATAAAATTTAAAAAAAGTTCATATATTCAAAAGTATATACTTGTCCAGCCACGAAAATATGGCTCTTCAAAGCCCTTTATGTCTAGCAGATTCCATGATGCAAACAAGGACAGCATTCTCAGGGATGTGTAGTATTACAGTCATTTGGGTTTTTTCTTTTTTTCACATCATGAGATGGACAAATCAATATATCAAACTAATTTCCAATGTGGCAATACCTGGGAACATCCCCCAGGTTTATAAATTGCTTTTCTTCACCCTTCCAAGTCCTACTTTCATAACTGAACTTAGATGCTGCCTTCCTTCCTCCCCTTCTTCCCCAGTGCTTCTGCTCTTGAGTCAAACAGTAAAAAGGTGCAAGTGATAGAAGCAATTTGTTTTACTTCTATTATTCACAGATTTATAGTGGAATTATAAATGTTCAACAAAATGACGTTTCAGTTGCAAACTGTAAAGTGGCTAGGAAAGTCAAAACCAGCAGATGCTTATAATGGAATAATTTGCATTGGGAAAGGCTTCCAGAAAGATCAAAGACCAGAAAGCCAGAATTTACCTAATTCACAGCTGCTGACAGTAAGAATTCACTTTCTTACTAGTTCATCAGCATATAAAGTGTTGTTGGTATCCTTTCATCCATCTTAACCCTTTTTCTTGTCATTCTTTCCAAATAGTGACTTTGGGTTAGATTTAGCAGTTAGATTTTCTTTTTTTTTTAAATACTTTTTATTGAGATAATTCAAATGGAATTGACTTCGGAAGCTTTATGGATTGCTTCTATTAAAACTTGCTGAACATTAGATTATTTTAGAAAGCAGGCAGATCCAGAAAATGTCAGCAACAACAGGACTGATATATGGAAAACAAGTGACATTGAAGAAGAAAAGACATATTCCAAAGGCAGTTAAATTACCCTGTATTTGAAGATGACCTTGAAATCCCCACTAACTCATTTTTCCATTAAGAAGCAAAAATAATTTTATCAGTGGCACTAGGCAAACTTGTGAAATATACCCTCCAGTCCTATATGCCATAGTTCAATTATAACATCTGGCAAGCAAAAGATAGATCTCATCAACAAAGGATACCTCCTACACAAAAAAGACTGTTTGACAGGCTCTTCCATTTCGATAAACAAACATACCAAGCGTAAGGAATCAGATGGACCTGGAATGCTGCATATTCCCCAGCACTCAGAACTACTGATATGCATAATGGAAGTTCATAAATGACCAGCATTTTAATATGCCTCCTATTCTTACTTCCCATTTCTGGCAACACATGCTAATCACTGCAACACAGTGCAAGATCAAAAAAAAAAAGTAAAACAATATCAGACGTATCTCAGCAAACTCAAATTAATTTAGATTCGCATCTATCAGAGGACACAATATAGCTTTTGCTTCAATTTTACTGTTTTGCCAGCTCGTGAAGTATACGCCTCTTGCGAAATATAATTTCCAAATGATTTAATGACAATTAGAAAAGCAGACAGCTATGAAAAATAACATTTTCAAGCGAACAGATTAAAAAAGTATCTCAAACCTCAAGCATACTGCATGAGTGAGCAGTTCCTTATTCACAGTTGCATTATAAAGCAAAATGGAAGAATGTAAGTTGCAATCATCAGGTATCCTCCACAAAAGTAATTTCCTTATTCTTCGTTAATGCAAGTTTCTCGCACTGTTCTTTTGTTCAGACACTGAACACCTTCTCAAACAACGTGCTAAGGCAGCCTTTGCAATCCCTCCTCGGCGCTTTAAATCACTAAATGACACCGGGAGAATTTCCCGGCTCCGTCCCCAACTGCCCAGGCCGTTTCACCTGCGCTGCCACAGCAGCCCGCGGGTCCCGAGCCCGCTCCCGCCGGCTGTGCGGGACGCCGGGTCCCCGCCGAGGCCTCGCGTGCCCTCGTCCCGCATGCGGCTACTGCGGGGCAGGCGGCGGCAACCAAGGGCAGCGGCCCCGCAGCGGGCAGGGACACGCCAGACCAGGCAGCCGCGGTTCCCGGTGCGCCAAGGGCGGCAGGGACACCCCCGGGAGCACCCTCGGGCAGCGGCGGGAGCACCGCCGGGCTCCCCGGTTGTGCCCCCGCAGCGGAGCGCGGCCGGACCGAGCCAAGGCCGCGGCTCCGGCGGGCGGCAGGGGGCGCCCCGCAGCCCGCTCCCCCCGCCGCGCGGCCCCGGGGAGGGGAGGGGAGCGCCCGC